>OX377618.1:190012870-190566454 GCA_947397865.1 Polietes domitor | reverse complement strand
GGTGCACAAATGTATTGGAAACCCACTTTTTTTGGTGCGAATCGGCAGCCCATCTGTCTGAATCTGAAGGCGCGAACATTAAATGTGTTGAATGTGTTCGAAGGAGGAGAGATAGAGGAAGGGAAGATGGATAATAAAATCGTCTGTACTCAGCACAAAAAATAATGTTCGTTTCTCCAAATTGTCTTCGATTGCTTTGCTGGCTGGCTGGGTAAACACCCCCGCTCCAACCTGGTCTGGTACTTATGGCAAAACAATGAAAGTATGTACAGGCAGACGGACGAACACAAATTCACGCCAAGGAGCACGAGAGCCTTTTCTGCTATCTGTGGTGTTTAAAGTGGATTTTTATGTCGGCGGTGTTAAATTCGAGGCGTTGTTATACATTTCGTTCCACCTTTCTTCTCCGCTTTTTTATTGCCAACGAATTTTATGTCATCGGAAAAAGGTTATGTTGGAAATATTTCACCAAAATGGGTTTTCAATTTTTTTTGTCATGGTCTAGATAACACGAAGCAAGAAGTTCGGAGTTGAGTAAAGTTTAATAAAATGAGCTGCTCTCTTTAACTATTCAGCAAATGAAACCCTTCCACACCTCTGGCGATTGGTTCAATTAAACTTGTAATCAAGTGCAAGATTTTACACATCAGATATGCTTTTAATTGAAGCCAAGATTTTTTACTTCCGTGGCCAAGGGGATTTAATCATCCCTCTGAGAAATCAGCATATGTTTGCTGGTCATTTGAATATACATTTCTTTATGTTAATTTCTCCCTTGTCCTTTCCTGAACATTTCTTAGCAAAAAAAACCTTTAAATCCAACCAATAAGCTTTTAGTGTCACTCTCGATTTCTGTTAATTTCCTAGTGGTTCCTTTATGACAACATGTCCTTTTATCTGTGTCAAATCAAACAAACACAATCCCTCCACCCCACATATGTAGCTTTTATTGTAACGTGAGTGAGTGACACACAGGCAGGGTGGTATGAACGAACAATCCCAACCAACAATTTCTTGCGAACTCGTTCAGAAATCGCTCCAAAAGTCGCCAAGAGATGCATATGTGTTGGACAGACATTTCAACGAAAATTTATATTAATTCAGACCCATTTGTCTGGATTTGTGTTTATTTATATATAGAATTCGAATGGATTTTCCGACATGTCGTGCAAAACCTGAAAATCTACAGACTTTTCTGAAAATAATTCGGATCGTTTTATCGGAGGTTGTGAAGATTTGTCGGAGAAATTTCTGTCAGAAATACAAGGAAAATTCTAGTAGATTTTTAGACATGCCGAAGTCTGATTCTAACATTGACATAATATTCGAAATTGTTCAGACTTTTTGTGGAAATAATCTAACATCTTCCTAAAATTCATACAAAAGCCCAATAAAACTCTAACAAAATAGTTGAAAATCGACAGACTTTTCTGAAAATAATTCTGATCGATTTATACGAGGTTGTGAAGATTTGTCTGTTATAACTTTGACAACATATTCGAAATTGTGCAGACTTTTTCTTGAAATAATCTGACACATGTCCTGAAATCTTCCTCAATGTTTTGAGCTAACTCTAAGAAAATAGTTGAACATGTTAATACTTTTTCTAAAAGTAATTGGTACCAAAAATTGGAGATCTCTGATAGATTTTCGACTTAACACGGCGTAATATGAGACTAATGGAAATTGTGCTGTCATTTATTTTGTTTTAAGACCAAAGGTTGTGCTGAAGTCTTCAGCAGAACCCAAAATTAGCAAAAAGGCAAAGTGTCAAAGTCATCTCGTCAGAACTTTCGTAACGAATGTATGTCTTTGACTTAAATCAGGGTTCATATTAGTATCAGCGGTCACATACGACAAATGAGAAGCGCTGACAAACAAAATATTCCACCGAACTAAGTCGACACACTAAAAATCTCACTTTTCCAATTCAATGTTATGCATGTGCTCGCATCGCTCGCAACAATGCAAAGGTTGTTGTTGTACGATATGTCCCATTTATTGTCAAAAATGCTTAGACTTTTCTGAATATGCCGAATTGCCTGAGAGTGTGCACATTTTTCAGACAGATTTTTCTCGGATGTCGGTGAAAATTTCAATAAAATTATCGACATGTCTTTGAAATAAGTAAAAATGTGAAAACTTTCTGAAATTAATCCAAATCGAATTGTAGAAGGTTGCCAATGTTTGATCTAACTTTAACAAAATATTCGAAATTGTTCAGACTTTTTCTGGAAATAGTCTGACATATTTGCTTTGTCTCTATCTCTGTTACCGAAAATGCTTAGACTTTTCGGAGAATAACGAATTTTCTGAGAATGTGCTGATTTTCTGACCGATTTCTGCTGGGATTCTGTGACAATGCTGTGTGTCGGAGAGATTTCTGTTTGAATTTGGTAAAAATTTTGATATGTTTTCCGACATGTCCCAGTTGCAGATCAGTGACAATTCTGATAGATTTGTTTAAATATTCAAAGTTGTTCAAACTTTTTCTGGAAATAGTGTGACATATTTGTATATCTTCCTAATTTTTCTCTTCCAGATATTTTCTTTAGCAAATGCTCAGAAAATAAATTGTATCGAATTATACGATTTTGTGTAGATTTATCGGAAAGATTTCTGTTAGAATTTAGTGAACATTTTATGATTTGAGATAAATCTGAGCTAATAGGTGAAAATGTTCAAACATTCTGAAAAAATCAGAACGATGATAGAAATTTGATCAATTGACAAATTAGCAGAAAATTGTCAGGCTTTTCGTGGAATAATCTAAAACTTTTGTTATCCTCTACAAAAAATGTCTGACAAAATAGATGATAAAACTAATACTTTTCCACCCTCCTCCACCGATTTAAAACCGAACTACAGAAGATGGGCAAACTTTTCTGAAAATAATCTGTTTTCTTTCTTTTAAGTATTTAATTTTTAAATTTTGTAATATTTTTTTTTTTTAATTTTGGGATTAATTATTTAGATTAACCCTGAAATCGATTTTGATATTTTTTATTATTTTTTTTATAATCTTTTTTTTTTATTTTTTTTTTTAATTTTATATAAGGTTTTTATAAAGATTATTAAATAACAGACATATAAGATACACTATGCAACAACAATTTTCGGAAGGGCAAGGTATTATGGCTTTCAAAACTTCAAAAGTACCCATTTCAAAAAAAAAAAAAAAACTTATATTCTTATTCTGAAAATAATCCGATATAATATTTTATTTTATCAGAGAGTGGGCGTACAAATCTCGTATAAATTTCGTAGACTATTCTGCATTCATCAGAATAATCGTTAAAATGTCTAAAGGTATTCCCGACATTTTTGTTGTTTGTCGGATGAAATACAGGAGTAATTAAAAAAGTTTAATATATCAGGGGAAATTGTTCACTGGGATGTTTGTATATACCTATATGTGTATCCGTGTATACTTGTGTGTATCTACGGTTGATATGTAGCCCCATTCTTTGCATTGATTGACCATATTTTTCACCGTTCTTTGAAATTGAAAACCAATATGTTTTTGTTACATTTTTTAAGTCATCGCCGTCGTTGTCTTTAATACCTTTCCCTTCATTTTTAAGGCTTGTTGCCGTCATTTTTACCAAGTTTTCGTATGTGTGTCGACTAAAAGTCTTAAATAAATAATATGAGACATGTTTGCTGGTTGTTGGCGTTATTAGTATTAAATATTACCCATTTTCAAGTTGAGATTGACAATATCTAGATCTAAATATATGTATACATATCAATATGTGTACATTAGCGTGTCCCACAGAGAGCACATTTTTGATTTTTCATAGAATTTTGATCTCACGAAGCCCTCACAGTGGTTTAGAATCAAATTCTATTGGTCAAAATTCAATAACTTTTGATCTAGTAACATTTTCGAGTCGTGTAAAAAACTGAAATTAGACAAGGATCCAAGGATTTATTTCATATGTTTAAATTGAAAATCGGACAATGGGATATATTTTAGAAAATACCCCACAGTTGACGACATTTCCTATTTTTCGATTTTAAAGAAAATTAAAATTTGTATTTCCTTCTTTTAATGTTTTTAAACTTATTTATACGCATTTGTTCATAATGCAAAGAAAAATATTTTTTCTCTTCGTATTACAGATTTTAAGCTTTTAAAGATTTTAAAAGTTGAAATTTAGATATGTAAATTGAAAGAAAATAAAAATAAATTTAAATTGGAAATTGATTGGAAATGATATTGAGAAATAAACAATTGAAAATAAGAAAATACAACAATTTCTGAATATCAATTTGTTTATTTTCAATGCTCATTTCTGAGAGTTAAGATCTTCCACAAAAGTGATCCTCATAAAATTCGAATAAGAATTCTCTCAGACATTAACTTACTTTTTTTTCATGAGTATAATGCTCCCTTCAACCAAAAAATGAAAACTTTGAGCCACTGTAAAAAGAAGCTCAGACCAACTGGACTATTAGTTTATTCTACAAAATGGTCTTCTCAACATGCCCTTTCAGAATTATAGGGTTGTTATTCCGCTTCCATCGAAAAGTTTTAATTTGAAGAATGTTATGAAAAAGGACCCATTTTTATTATTTTTCATATGACCCATTTTTTGAGTGATTTTATAGGGCAATTTTTCGTGGCTCAAAAAAATATCCATTTTTAATATCTTTTTCGACTTTAGAAATACATCAGAAAATGTTACAAATATCCCTTAGACAAAATTTTTGTTGTACAGTGTTATCTAACTCTAGCGAAGTGACTGGTTACTGGTAAAACAAAGCAATGCAATTTATAGAGTCCTTGATATGTAAAATTTCTATAGCTTGATCGAAATTTAATTTTTTTCCTTATTTCTTCACATTGTCAGTACATTAAAGTCCTCGTTTTCGTGCTATTTCCGGAAGACCCTAATATATTTGCACTTACGTAGAGACCTACATAAATACCATTCGTATATAATTCTATAAAATATTTGTCTGGCTGTATTGTATGTCTGCACATTAGACACAAAAAAGAACTTATACAAATTGTACTTTACTGTGCAAGCAAACAAACATATGAGTCATTCCACGGTAAAGCAAAGCATCTACACAAAGATTACTCTGTGCGACAGTCCAAAAACTCTAGGATTGATATCAGATATTTCTGTTAGGTATTGTCAAGTAGAACAAGAATCTGTATTTGATTTTCTTACCTTTGCACACTTATAAGCCTGTAACTTAGTTGGCTGTCAAAGGATTTTCATTTCCTTATCAGGATTTCAAAAGAAGAAACTTGTAGCTTTCGAAAGATATATAGCTAATGCAAGAAAACTTCTGTGTGCTTTTGCCCAGCAAAAACAATTTTTTAAAAAATCTTTAGCCATTTTTCCACTTTGGCAATGTTTTGGCACATTATTTTGTTTGGTAACCCTAACACTTGTGAATATATTCAAATAAAGCATTTATTAGAGAATAAAACACTGCTTTATTTTTAAAAAACCCTTTGCAATTGATTGAGTTATTGAAGTTTTCACTAAAACTAAATTTTTGTAAAAAAAAAAATGTTTTGGTCATTCCAGTTCACATCTCTCATTATTTTACGAATTGAGGTCCACTAAAAATACTTAAGATTCGACAAAATGATGAAAACGATGAAAAAATTACTAGATTTTCCATTTTCGACCTTTCTAAATATATAATATAGCTATATTATAGCTAATTTAAGAAATCGTAAAAAATCTTTTTTAAAAAATATTTAACCATTTTTCAACTTTGGCAATGTTTTTCCACATGATTTTGTTTGGTAACCCTACCACTTGTAAATTTATTTATTTTTATACATTTAGTGAGGTGTAAAACACCGCTTTCTTTTTACAAAATCCCGTATTTGACTGACTGTTTGAAGTTTTTATTAATGCAAAATTTTTGCAAAAATACAAGTTTTGGTCATTCCCGGTTCACATCACTCACAATTTTACGAATTGAGGTCCAATGAAGATACTTAAAATTCGTCAAAATGATAAAAACGATGATAAAATTACTAAACTTTCCAGGTTTTCCAAAAAATACGGTAATTCCCAAAGTGGGGAAAATTTGTTCCAAAATTGGGGAAAATGTGTTCCATAATTGGGGATTTTTTATTAATGTTTAATTTTATTATAAAAATACTTAAAATTCCTCAAAATAATAAAAACGATAAACAAATTACTAGATTTCATTGGTTTTCCAAAAAAAATACCGGATTCTCAAAGTGGGGAAAATATGTTCTAAAATTGGGGATTTTTTTAAATGCTCGCCATGCTTTTTTTTTACCATTTTTATGTGTTTTGATGAATTTTATTTATTTTTATTGGCCTTCGATTCATCATTAGATATTATAATTCATTAGATATTAAAAAATAAATCAAAATATTTTTTTCAAAGACTTTTTCTATTTTTTATGGCCTTTAGTGCTGGAATTCGAATGTATTACATTCAAGAACACTTCAAAAATGTTTCTCAGTCATTTGCAATGAATGTCCCATATCCAGATAATATAACTCGCCAATACAAACGTGTCCCACATTCATTAAACCCACCAAATGGATCATATAAAATATTGATGTGTGTTTTATGTCATATTTTACTTTTTACTTTAATCACAAATAACAACAAACACAACAACACATTTGCAATAAAATTGGAATTGAACGCCGCAGACAGAGTGTGACACGAAGTGGCGGGGAAACATAAAACCATAAATTTATAGCTCCCCAAATATCCAGCAACAATGATTTGAATTCCTTGAAACAGCAAAACCGAAACGTTGTTGTTGTTACTGATTCAGTAATCTGCTCAAACGATAGAATGTTTATTTTTGAAATTAAGCCATTGAAACGGATGTAAAGCTTATTTTCTGATTTGCCAAGAATTTTGGGGGAATTTTGAATTCGGAAAAACAATTACCCACAACAATTGGGTGATACAGAAGAGGTGGTGCCAAATAGACAATTTGTGGCAGATGTAATTAGGAAATAACCACACACCCCAGTGCATAATTTCTAAAGAGTTCTGGATCAACTTCTTTTATCACATGACTCTTTTCTTCTCACCCTACAGCACTTATAAATAAATTGGAATTCTATAAATAGATTAGACTTCCGATCTACACCATTTTCAATTGAAATTGAGAAAATACAAATTGAAATTGAGAAATGCAAATTGAAATTGAGATTATAAAAAATTAAATTCAGAAATGTAAATTGAAATTGAAAGTATACAATTTGATATTGAGAAATAAACAATTGAAAATGAGAAAATTCAAATATCATGTTGAGAAAATACAAATTGAAATTGATAAATGATATTTAGAATTAAACAATTGAAAATGAAAATTTGAAATTAATTAATGGTCCGCAAAATAACTTTTTTTTTTGAATATGCTATTCTTTTTTATTTGAAAGTACAACAATCCTTCCGGTTAATAATGGAAAATAATTTTATTCAAATGGCTGCTGAGGGCACCACACAAATAATAGTCCAACGCACACTGGTCCCAAATCCATTTTTTATGTCATAAAGTCGAAAAATAAACATACATACAAAAAATAAAAATAAAATTGGGCCGATCGGACCACGCCCACTACCACCTCCCATATAAACTCAATATATAACCAACATAATTATCACCCTGTATTGTGAAGGCTTAAAAGAATGAACAGTTGTTTATTTTAACGAAATCTGTTTTTCTAAACATTATTACAAAATCAAAATATAGCATAGAAATAGTATACTTTAAACTGCAATTTAAATAATTATTTCAAGAAATAAAGTAAAATGTGTACATGTGTACAAAAAGGTGAATGATGTTGTATACCATTTTAAAGGTACTTTCAATACCTTTTAAATAAAATACTGATGGGTCTCGTACACAAAACTGATTCAGAGATATAATCTTATATATGTCTATGGCTAATCAAAAACTGTGCTAAAATAAAATGACATTTTTTGGAGTTTGCCGAAAAATGCTACCGAGATATTAATTCCACCATAAACTACAACCTCAGATGAACACTTTCACATTTACACTTTGAGTCAAGTTGAGTCATACATATAACTTTTGGTCCACGACATTTATAGATTATGTTCTCTACAAATCACAAAATTACAATACCTATGAATACTTACAAGACCACAATAATCATAAAATGTTAAATACAATTTTTCAACTACTAACTCTTGCAGTCAATTTTCATTATATAGTCACTTTATTATGTTCTTTTTAAGTCTTGATTTTAATTAATTTGTAAAACTGCTTTATATCAAAATTAATCCCATTTTTTTTGAACCGCAAAGTTTAAGTACCATTCAGGCTTGTGGTGTTGCCACCTAATTTTATCCAGTATATTTTCTTGATTGCTTGGAGTATTGCCATAAGGAAAATATATGCACATTTACCACTTTCCAATTTTATTTTTTTTGAATTTCTGCAAAAAAATGAATTTGGGACCATAGTGCAACGGTTGAATTGTTAAAAAAAACTTTAAATGGCGGACCCTATATTTTCTCTATTTTTCCTTTTATAGCAAAAGTATTTTTTTGTTTATGGCATAGTTTTACCGCATTTGTTCATAATGCCCAGAAATTGTAATAAAATCCACAATTTTGGAACACATTTTCCCCACTTTGGGAATTCGGGGGGTTTAAAAAGAATGGAAAATCTAGTAATTTTTTTCATCATTTTTGCAAATTTTAAGTATTGGTATCATTTTAATAAAAAATCCCCAATTTTGGAACACATTTTCCCCTCTTTGGGAATTCGTTTTTTTTTCTTTTGAAAAAAAAAAACGGAAAGTATAGTAATTTTTTCATTGCTATCATTTTGACGAATTTTAATTATTATCGACCGTTTTAATAAAAAAATTCCCAATTTTGGAACACATTTTCCCCACTTTGGGAATTCGGTTATTTTTTTTAACGGAATATCTAGTATTTTTTCATCGTTTTTATCAATTTGACGAATTTTAAGTATTTTCGACCATTTTAATACAAAAATCCCCAATTTCGGAACACATTTTCCTCACTTTGGGAATTCGGTGTTTAAAAAAAAATCAATTTGACGTATTTTAAGCATTTTCAACAATTTTAATAAAAAAAATTCCCTAATTTTGGAACACATTTTCCCCACTTTGGGAATTAGGGTATTTTTTTTTGAAAAAAAAAAAACCGAGTATCTAATATTTTTCATCGTTGTTATCAATTTGACGAATTTTAAGCATTTTCAACAATTTTAATAAAAAAATCCCCAACATTTTCCTCACATTTGGAATTCGGGTATTTTTTATTGAAAATCTAGTAATTTTTTCATCGCTTTTATCATTCAAGTATTTCAAGTATTAATAAAAAAATCCCCAATTTTGGAAAAAATTTCCCCACTTTGGGAATTAGGGTTTTTGTTGCTTTTTTTTTTTAAAGAAATGGAAAATCTAGTAGTTTTTTCGTGGCTTTTATCATTTTGACGAATTTTATTGTCGTCGACGAACATTTTAATAAAAAAAATCCCCAATTTGGGAACACATTTTCCCCACTTTAGGAATTCGGATTTTTTTTGAAAATGGAAATTTTTTCATCGCTTTTATCATTTTAATAAATTTTATTTTTATTGGACCACAATTCCTCAAAAATTCTGATCCCCTCTGAACTGGAATGGCCAAAACTTGTATATTTAGAATTTTTTTTAGCGAAAACTTCAATGCGAACACAAAATGTGTTATTTAAATAAATACACAATAGGTAGGGTTAGCAAGCTAAATAATGTGCCAAAGCATGACCAAAGTTGAAAAATGCCCACTTTTTTTAAATTGTGTTTGCTGGACACAAAGCACACAAATTTCTTAGGATTTCTTTAATTTGCTATATATCTAGCAAAAGCTTCGGGTTTCTTCTTTTCAAATTCGATGAGAAAGTGAATGATCGGTTGTCAATCAACTAAGTTACCGGCTTATAAGTGTGCAAAGGTACGAAAAACCAGGTTTCTTTGCGCATAACTCAAGATTTTGGGGGTGTCTGGGAAATTCCAAAATACAGATTCCTGTCCTACTTGACAAGACCTACCAGAAACATAATATCACTTCGCAGAGTTTTCCTTTTCATACCTTTTTGTAGTAATGTGATATAGATGCAAAAGGGTCAAGGACAATATTTCAGTTCGAATTTTGTTTGTCAGGGACGAAAATGGAATTACAACAATTTTTATTAATATAAAATATTATAACCCAATCTTTTAAATTTGTTAAAATTCCACAATTTCATTTCATCGATTCAATTCAATTCAATTAATTTCAACGCCGTACTAAATTGTAAAAACGGACGGGTTCTTCTTGCCAAATCTTGGCAATTATAATCAATTTATTTGCCAATTCTCCGGCAGCAGCCAGCCAGCCAGCCAGCCAGCCAGCCAGCCATCCATCCATTTCTTTCCCAATTAAAACACTTTTCCCAAAAGTAAGTAGCCATTATCGGGCAACGACGACGAAGGACATTGGCCGGCCATCAGCTGGATAATGAGCAAATTATAAATAAAATTGCACGCAATTCTGTGAACAAGTCAATCGTGGTGGGGGATTGGAATTGACAACGACGACGACAGCAATTAGACCTTGTTCACGTTGCTTCGGTTACTCTGTTCTCTGTTGTCTCTTGTTTGGTCATATCGACACACAGGACAAACACACGACGCACTTGTCTCGTTGTTCTTTTTTCTCAGATGAATTCTTAACCTGTTGCCGCCAGTTCAGCCAGTTCAACATATCTCTGGGGATTTCCACACTTCCTCCCTGAATTTCTTTCCTTCCTTCCTATGAACTCTTTGTGCTGATCTCTGTTCATGCAAATCAATCAATCGGATTGAATTCCTTCTGCTTCTGCTTCTTCTTCACTTTCTACTTTCTAAATCTGTCATCACACATAATGCTCTGTGACAGTTCATTGTCTTCAAGAGTTCACATTCTGGTTGGTTCTTGTGATGACAGATGGATGTGTGAATGGTAGTTGACTTTTGGAAGATTTTCGCCGAACAGTTTCAAATTGAAACGGCGACAACAGAGAAAAATCAACCAAAAATTATTCAACCATAAAAATGGTGGATAAACGACGACCATGGGAGCTTGCTAAGTTTGGCAGCACTTACCAGAAATAAATGCTCTTACCAATACAGATAATTATACAGAAAGACAAAGTGTACGTCGTCCTGTAGTAATTGACACTAGCCCAGAACTAACGACATCGCTAGTTCCAAGGAGACTATTCCCTTTTAAATATCGTTAACATGTTTTCAACTGGCGATTTTAACAAGGGGATGGTCAATTGACATTTTAGTAGTAAAAAATTACTCCAAATGTTTGCAGTTTTTATACTTTATTTCTATCATGTTTCAATAATTTTATTTTTACATAAATGTTGAAATCTTTGATGTTGAAAATTTCGGCTGCACTGTTGATGATACTAATCACACCTTGGGATTAGAGAAATTGCTTATCCATAAGAAGCAACTACATCATCACTGATACAGGCCACTAGAAAAGCAACAGGACGTCACCTAACATCAGATGGTCGTACTCCTAGGTTGTCTGTGTGGCAATAACCCTTATTATTTATCCACAGTGTGACACTCACTTGTTGAAGCATAAAGTCCGCACTATATATGGATAATGGTCTAAATGGGTTTTCTGTTACTCTCTTTAGTCGAAATTTTCCATAGTCGTGTTTTGCATAAATGCTAATACAGCTCTTGATCCTTCAAAGCTTCAAATGCTTGTTGACATCTGGGCTCACAATAATCCACAAGGAAAAAGTAAAACGAACGAATCAAAATCCGTCGTCCAAAATTCAATAACTCGTGAACAGGTTTGAGTTCTGTAAAAATTAATTTAGGCAAGATCTCAAGGATTATTTTGAGATATTAACATTGAAATTCTGGCAACCGGGAATATTTTATAAATTAACCCAAAGTGTACTACTTCTTTTTGAAGGAAAAATATTTTTTACATATTTTTGTATTACAACTTTGTTCCTTTTACATTTTGGAAATTTAAAAACGCAATTTTTCCGACTTTGCCGAAGCAAATTCCATCGGCCAAAATTCAATAACTTCTGATCTACACCATTTTCAAGTGTAATTCAAAAGACACCATTTGAAATTCAAAAATTCCATTTGATATTCAAAAAATATCAATTGAAATTCAAAAAATATCAATTGAAATTCAAAAAATAACAATTGAAATTCAAAAAATATCATTTGAAATTCAAAAAATATCATTTGAAATTCAAAACTTATCATTTGAAATTCAAAACTGGTCATTTGTAATTCAAAAGACACCATTTGAAATTCAAAAGTCGTCATATGAAATTCAAAAATATCAATTGAAGTTCAAAAAAAATCAATTGAAATTCAAAAAATATCAATTGAAATTCAAAAAAATCATTTGAAATTCAAAACTGGTCATTTGTAATTCAAAAGACCACTTGAAATTCAAAAGTCGTCATATGAAATTCAAAACTCTTCTTTTGTAATTCAAAACTCGTAATTTGTAATTCAAATGTTTTCATTTGAAATTCAAAAGTTTTCATTTGAAATTCAAAAATTATTCCATTTGAAATTCAAAAATGTAAACAAACTTATTTAAGAAAAATATACATTAGGTGGGGTAGCATTTATTTTTTCTGCAAATTTGGATATTCTGCAGTTTTGGAAACAGATTTAATAAAATGATAAGCAACTAGTAATTATAATGATGGTAAAATGTCGGTAATTTCATATATAGTTTATAACCTTCACCAGCTCAGACAGCATCTGCATATAATTTATAAGGACTTGCAATTTACTTAGGGTCGTATTATTTGTGTGGGAGGTACAACAAATCATAACTATTTTACAGGTATAAAGTGAATGTAAATCCAGTGAAAGTGATTGTAAATTTTTACTGATCACTTTTATTTTAACCAAAGCTTATACCAATTTGTGTGAGAAGTCTGGCAATATCGCTCATATTGCAGGTGTATATAACGTCTATGAAAACATTACCAATGACCAAATTTCAGAGTATTCCGATCGTCGGTATAGTTATAAATAAGTTATCAAATCTTTAAATTTAATAGGTTAGAGTGATTTGCGTGGGAGGTACGTAAATCTGTTTTTCTAAACAGCAGAATATTAAAATTTACAGAAATAAATAAATTCTACCCAACCTAATGTATTTTTTGCTTAAATAATTTTGTTTACCCTTTTTGAATTGCAAATGGAATAATTTTTGAATTACAAATGGAATAATTTTTGAATTACAAATGGAATAATTTTTGAATTTCAAATGCAAACTTTTGAATTTCAAATGGTGTCTTTTGAATTACTTATGACGAGTTTTGAATTTCAAATGATGTCTTTTGAATTACAAATGACGACTTTTGAATTTCAAATGTTGTCTTTTGAATTACAAATGACGAGTTTTGAATTTCAATTGACATTTTTTGAATTGCAAATGGAATTTTTGAATTTCAACTGGTGTCTTTTGAATTTCAAGTGATGTCTTTTGAATTGCAAATGGAATTTTTGAATTTCAACTGGTGTCTTTTGAATTTCAAGTGATGTCTTTTGAATTGCAAATGGAATTTTTGAATTTCAACTGGTGTCTTTTGAATTACAATTGAAAAAGGTGTAGTAAACATTTATGAGTTCTGCAAAAAACTGAAATTGGGCAAGGACCCAAGGATTATTATGAGATATGGAATATTGATATTCAGGCAATCGGATATATTTTTTATATTTCGTTTTAAAGGACATATGACCGTGTTTGTTCATAACGCGCAAATTAAAGAAAACGATTTTCGTATCATATTTTTTTACCTTTTTCAGATTTTGAAAATAGAAAAAGGCGTTTTTTGCGTTGAAATTCAGGCAACCGGGTATATCTTATAAATTAGCCCAGAGTGGGCAACTTTTCTTATTTTTCGTTTTAAAAGAAAAATATTTACTATTTTGACCGTGTTTGTTCATAATGCGCAACTTAAAAAATATCACCATATCATATTATGACTTTAAATCAACAATAAGTTTTTTTCACCTTTAAAAGCCTTTAAAGAATAAAATACATTTTTAGAAAAGTTGAAGGGTTCTCCGTTGTTGCACGAAATTCTTCAAGGAGTACAATTCATTTAGTAAAAAAAGACAATTATTCATTTCATTGAATTCACCTCAATGATCTCCCATTGTGGATGCATCAACAATTAATTGTGGATTTACTTAAATGAAAATGAGCCCAATGTGGGAGTCATCACATCCCTACATTTCATGGAATTTAGGTACAAAATCTGACACCATTGCTGCTGTCACAATGGAGGGCAATAGTGTGTTAAATGTCTGAATAATAATGTCTGATGAGATACTTCCAGCCAATAAAAAAGAACTCCACAAACGACAATTTTCACGAAGTCATCGAAATGAAAAATGAGCAATTGCATTATTGAAATTTACAAGCAGCAATTTGGGTTAAAAAAAATAAAAATCAGCTCAATCGCCATTCCGATTTAAATCAGAAAAAAACAATAACACTGAAAGGATTGGCCTTTAACACATTTATGTAGCGATTCCATTAGTCACGTTTGGATTCTCTGAACCTCATATGCGGCAATCTTGCTTATTGACATAGCCACCGAGATGAAAATGAGCTTCATGAAAGCCGATCTCTTCTCGAAAAGGAATTGTCCTTCATAAAATTTATGAAGCAATTCCATATTCGAATAATAATGGTTTGATAACACTATGCAAAAAAATGCCGAAGGGTCATGTATATCATATTCTGATGTATTTTGGATTTCTAAACTCGAAAACGATTTAAACATTTTTTATGTTTATTTTTTAATTTAATTTTTATTACTAAAATTCCAATTGTTGGGAAAGATACATTAAATATTTGTACTATCATTTGGGAAATATAACACCGACAACACCTGGTTATATGTTAAATTTATGATGGCTACAAATATTAAGAATTATACATTCACATGGAAATAGTGGTTTATGAAGTCTAAATAAATTTGAAAAAAATATATCTTTTTTTCGAAATCCAAAAAAATATTTTGTATTTTTTTGAACAGCTAACATTCTAAAGCAAAAATAGGTTTATATGTAAAAAATCTATGGACAAATGTAGAAGTTGTGATACTTTTTGTAGACGCAAAATATGTTTTAAAAAAGCATGATTTTTTTTTAATTTTTTCTGGCACAAAAATCATAAAAATAGAAAAAAACGTAAGATATTATTTTTTTATTTTTAATAGCTAACATGTTTACAACAATGTCGACGCAAAAGAATTTTGTAAAAATTCATGATTTTTTTAAAATCCCTTTACAAATTAGATAACAGAATATTTTATATAATAACGAAGAAAACAAGAAATCTATGAATAAATGAATAAATATATGAATAAATTGATATATGACTAAATCAATTTAAGCAAAAACTTTGTAAAAATGATACACGTTGCTTTCTAATCCCTTCCCTCTACATAAGGGTCATAACTTCTACAAAATGACTTCACTTCAAAAATGACTTGTTTCCTTCCTAAAGAAGCTAACAAACTAAAACAATATATTCTTTTATGTATTATTCGCGCTATTTAAACAAAAATTGTAGAAAATCAAGATTTTTTTAAATCCCTTTTTCGTCTACTATGAGAATCATAACATATATATTTATCCATAGTTTTTTTTTCTTCTATAAACATTACTTTTTGCGTTAGAATGTTAGCTACAAATAAATAAAACAAAATATTTCTTTTCGACTTTTTTCTATTTTTTATGATTTTTTTCGAGCCAGCAAAAATGGATTTTTTACGAAAAAAACACTGTTTCTATGTGTAAGTAAGTTTCTATGTGTTTCTAAGTGTAATTTGCAACATTTGTAGACTTCATAATTACCTACCCAGCAAAAACTTGGTAATAACACCTCATTATTTTTAGCATTACCTAGTAATGACAGCTCGTTACGCCTTGCATTATTTTGAAGTATGAAATAATTACTTCCTTATAATGGTTTAAATGAGTAATTATTGGTAAGTTAAATTTCATAGAACTTCAGATTTAAAAAAGTAATTTTCTACATTTTTGTTGTGAGTCAGTGAATAGCAATGCTGTTACCCAGGCTTAAATAAAAACAGCCCTAAATTCTGTATTCAGATTGTTAACAAGTCGATAACAAATATATAATTTAATAAAATTTTTTTTTTTAGTTTTTTCGTTTGTATTTTTTTGGTCTGTAATCAATATTTGATTTGAACTGGGATATTGTCCTGGCTCAAGACCATTGCAACTCAATGAAATGCTTGTAAGATGGCATGTGTACTTTATTACTTGGTGCGATTTTTTAAACGCAAATTCGGCAAGTGAGTTGTGATTCTCGTTCGTTTGTGGAAATCATCTCCTTATAGAGGCCGGGTTTGATGTTGAAAAGTCGCTGCGAAGCCACCTGAATGAAACCTTTAGACAGGGTGGAAATCATGACAGTGGTAGTCTGCAGCCAAGTAATAAATGTCACCATGCCATTTGTAAATAAATTTGCATTCTATTAAATATAGATGCAAAATGGTCTTGAGCCAGGACAATATCCCAGTTCAAATTTAATAAAAATGTTGTTTTCATCACGTATTAAGCCCATTATTGATAATACATTATTTGGCTAGTTATCAATAATGACTTATCTTGTATCGTCCTGACACCACTTATTTTACAACTCGTTTAGAAGTACTTATTTATTAACTTTTCGTAAGTGTGTGTGGAAGTACTTATTTCTCAACTTTTTGTAAGTGTGCGTGGAAGTACTTATTTTTTTTTCAATCCCTTTATAAAAATAATTAGAAACCGATCCGAAAAATAAGTAGTGAAGGTTTTTGGTTTTGCCTTATTCCCCACATTACTTGTTAATGAGAGTTTTTGCTGGGTATAATTGAACATATAAGCTGATGCGATCGGACCAATATATCCAAAATGAGAGTACAAATATTAAAGGTACATACGAGGAAAATTTTTACTTGAGTAAAAAAATCCATATTTTTTTGTGATGATTTTATGCATTTTTGGAATATAAGCTTTTAGAAAACAAATCAATTTGTTCCCGACTATTTTTTATGTTTTTTTTTTTCGTGCCAGCAAAATAAATAAATAAAATTTCCCCAAATTTTTAGAAACTTTCCCTAAACCACTGCTTCTATGTGAAAGTGTAATTCCCATCATCTTTAGACATCATAATTACCTTTAATTCAACATATAAACGGGAGCCTCAATGCACACAAAAACATTTTTTTTTTGCTTGGACAAATTCCGTTTTTTTTTTGCGAATAGTGTAATGGCTCCAGTCCCAAATCCAGTAGACCATATGCAACAATTTTAACGCTGTGCGAAGTCACTAAGTCTAAAATGAGTCCAATTGCATCATAGTATCCATATCTTGGAATGCAGACCTTGTGGGCCACTCTGACCATTTGAATTATTATGGTCTAATGATGACTCCAGCCCAAAATTCATACCAATCAGTGACACCCTGTGGAGAGGTTTTCTGAATTCCAAATGTGTGACCATTTTGACAATTTTAACGCTTTGCGAAGCCACTAAGACTAAAATGAGTCCAATTGCATCATAGTATCCATATCTTGGAATTCAGGCCATGTGGCCCACACTGACCATTTGAATTATAATCGTCTGATGATGACTCCAGTCCAAAATTCATACCAACCAGTGACACCCTGTGTAGAGGTTTTCTGAATTCCAAATGCGACAATTTTGACGCTTAACAAAGCTATTATGGTTAAAATGAGCCTAATTTTACAAAAAATTGTTTTTGTAGATAAACTTTCATTATTTTTAAAATATTGGTCAAAGTTGTTCTTTCGCATAACGTTCTCGTTATTTTTTTTTTCAAAAACTCTTGGTTGTCTTTTTAAATTCTGGGCGAATTTTCAGTCTGTCTGTACTTTGCAGTTTATTTGAAAAGTTCGTTGTTTTTTTTATTTTTTCTTTGCCTCATGACTGTCGTGTATCATCAACCCTGTTGTTTTGTAGGGCACCTCTGACGGAAAACCCCCAACAATTCGCTTGAAAGGTGTCGGTTTTTATTTGAGCACACCTTTAAAAGGTCGATGTATTGTCGACTTTTTCGGTGTCTTTTTGTCAACTATCATGGCGATGGATGGATGGATGGATCAAACGACAACAAAAGCACAACAACGAAATGTTATTGTCGTTAGCAATTTATGCTTATTTACACTTTTCCTTTCACTTATTGCTACTGCTTTCATATTTTTTTTCATATTAAAATTGTAAAAAAAAAACTTATTTGAAAAATAAAAAGAAGAACAACAACGAAGAAGCATCGTAACTTGTTCTATTCAAAGCTCATAACAATATGATTACACACTTGATGTGATTTTATTTGAATTTTGCAAATGTGTGCATAACGGACGGACGGGCAGACAGACAGACATGCATCTGTGCAGCATTCATATGAGGGTGATGGTGTGATAAGTGTGGTTAAATTGTGGAAACAATCACCAAGAACACTGTGACAAAATATAAAGTTTTTGGTGGACCCCATTTCTAGGCAACGTTCAGACTTTCATTTCTGAACTTTTATTTTTTTAGCTGGGATTTCATACTTAAAGTCCTTTATTTGCCACTTTCTCAACTTATCACATCATTCTCGTGCCTCTATCTTTGTGTCTACGCATGGTAGCAGAATCATATTAAATTTCAATAAATTCACAATTTTTCAACACAGTTTCCAGGACCCCGTCCCGTCCCACCCCCACCTTCTTTTGATATTTTTTCATACGGGTTGCTTTTTTTTATAAAACAGCAACAGTTTTCCCGCATCATTCTATGTAGTTGTTGATGTTGTGCTGCTGCATCCATTGTTGCAAATAATAAGGATTTTTGCTTTTTTCCATGGATCGATGGATTATGCTTTACAAAAGATACGCTTTGTATTGTTGTGTTTGAGTGTTATCTGGATGTGTGGAAGTAATGCCAAGATTTTTGTTATATTAAATTTCATATTGTGTTGATGTGATTTTTGCAAAAAATTAAACAATTTTCATGTTTAAAATTCAATAACTATTTTATTGATTCTTTGTTGGGTTTTGGCAAAAATTGTTGGCCAAAACTCCTATCACTGAATATTTAAATTTCGCACGGATTTTGTAGTTGAATGGACCAGAAATTTTGCATTTGTGTACTGAAAATCAATCATAAAAATCAATATTCGTATTGGAACCGGATTTTTTTTTTTTAATTTTGCTACGAAAATGTTTTGTCATGTTATCGAGAAAAACCATATGAAACCTTGAAAAATCCGCAGTTTAAAACCGTGTTTCGTCGATGTACAAAAAATTGGCATCAAACGCAACTCCGCAGGTTAAATATTTCTAAAAACCGGTTCAATATATTAAAAAAAAACTTATTTTTAAACCGGGTACCTTCGCCGAACACAAATTGGCGCTCTAACTGAACTCACCAAGTTATATCCTTGAGAAAACAGAATGGAGCTATCGCAAAACTACGGGTTTTAGAACCGACTTCCATTGTCTAACATTAATCTGCCTCAAAAAGTGTAACTCAAGTAACATTTTCGAGAAAACCGATTGGAAATGTGGAAAAAACCGGGTTCCATTGCGGAACACAAATCGAACTTTAAAGGTTCTCAACAATTTATATTTTTGCTAAAGAAGAATCTGTCATTAAAAAGTGTCCCTCGAGTTACATTTTTGAGTAAACCGGTTCGAAATGTTGACAAAAATCTAACATGAAAACCCGGTTCCATCGCGGAACACAATTCGAACTCTTAAAAATCTTATCAATTTATACTTTTGTTGAATACGAATCTGTCACTTAATTTTTTTTGAGAAAACCGGTTCGAAATGTTGAAAAAAATACGGGACCCAACGGTTTTTATAACCGGTTTCTATTGTGTAACATTAATTAGGCCACAAAAATATAACTCAAATAAAATTTTCGAGAAAACCGGTTCAAAATGTCAAAAAATTGGGCTTGAAAACCGGGTTCCAATGCGGGAGACAATTCGGTCTCTAAAAGATCTCATCAATTTCTATTTTTGAGAAAGGCTCAAAAATCCGGGGTTTAAGAGCTGATTCCGTCGTTTTCAGACACGAATGTGTCATCAATATGTTAATTTTTAATATTTTGAGAAACCCGGTTTGAAAAAATCCGGTTTCCCACAAAAAATCCGGTACGATCTATTGAAACAAACCGGTTTTAAACCCGGGTTCAATCGTTAAACTGTCCTCAAAAAGTGTATCGATTCTACACATTTCAAGAAAGCTGGTTCGAAATGTTTATCAAGTTCGGTTTTTAAAAGTGGGTTTCATCTCTGAACACCAAACGGACCCTTAAAGAGCTCATCAAGATATATTTTTGAGAAAACCTATTCGACATGTTGAAAAAATACGGATGTTAATAATGTACTCCATCGCTGAACATGAATCTGACATCAAAAAGTGTTCTTCAAGTTGTATTGTTTCGAGAAAACCGGTTCAAAATATGGAAGAAAATCCGGGTTTCATCGCGGAAAGTACAGATTATCTAAAAACCAGTACAAAATATATAAATACACAGCGGGCTCCAGGTTACATTTTTGGGAAAACCGATTCGAAATGTTGTAAAAAATCAGGGTTTCAACGCTTAATATTAACCTGTCATTAAAAAGTGTTTCTCAATTTATATTTTCGAGATAACCAGTTTGGAAGGTCGAAAAAAATTTTCCTCAAAACAGCTCACTCAAGATGCATTTGCGAGAAAACAGGTTCGATGATGTACTAGAAAAAACCGGGTTTTAAAACTTCGGAACACGAACCGTTGCGAAATGTCTCAAAAAGTAGGGTTTTTAAAACGAATTCCATCACCTAACATAAATCGGGTCCTAAGAACATTTTCGAGAAACCCGGTTCGGAACGTTGAAACACTCCGAGTTTTTAAACCCGGCTTCATCGCGGAACCTTCGGGTTCTGTCCTCAAAAGTGTAATCTGCTCAAAATATGTCACTCAAGATACTTTTTCAAAAAACCGGTTCCAAATGCTGAAAAAATCCGGGTTTTGAAACCGGTTCCATCGAAGAACACGATTGTGCGGACTACAAGTACCTCATAATTTAAATGTTAGAGAACCCCTTTTCGAAATTCTGCAAAATATAATCTGATTGATCCATATTTTTGAGGTCTGATTACGCGTTCAGCGAGGATTTTGTTTAAAGCAAAAAGCATATTTCTGATTGCATAATTTGGAATATAATATAATGCGGGAATGACAATGCGTCTATCCAAAATAAAATCTGTTAAATTTAATATTAAAGAGAGACTATTGCTACATTTCAAATAAATATAAAAAAAATCCGAATTTTTTGTAAAAACCTTGACATTTGAAAAATCCAATTGTCGGTCAACAAAAAATGAAAAAATAAATCATACATCTCATTACGATTCCCCTGGTCAATTCAATCCCTCTCTGTCTCTCTCTCCCTCCTTCGGTCTGTTGTGTCGATGGACATCTCATATAATTATAATGGACATTAGAATTGGAAAATAGCAAATACTCATTCACACCCGATGTAATCGAATTCCATCTCATTATGTAAATTAGGATGATAAAACAGCAGATAGCCAGAGGCAGCAACGAACGAACGAACGGATGGTCGAACGGACACACACATTGTGTTGTGTGGGAGGGGAAAGTCATGGCCCCCCATCAATCCTGTCAATAATTTTGTGTAAAGATAATTTCAATGTTAATTTGTTGTTGCTGTTGAATTTACTGCGACATTCGACATTCCATGAATGACATCCAGACTTTTGCCGAAACGTTGCCGGTGGCAACAGTCAATCTAATACTTTTTTTACGCCGATATTAAGGTGGGTTTAGCGTTTGCTGGAATATCTGAGTTATAAAAAAAAACAAAAGCAAACGAAAATTTCACAGGATTCTTCCAAGCCACCTACTACTCACAGACGTCGCATGAATCTAATCAAACTCGAATTATTTGTTCGAATTGTTTTATAATGGTTTTCTAGTTGGGTTCATTGCACTACACAAAAATATACCTTAGGGTACTACTTGACGCTCCCGTGAGAGCGACCAATAAGTATTAAGTGTACATACACTCGTGCTCATTCAATAAAATCAGGAATATATTTCTTTACATAACAATTGTGAAGTCTTAAACTAGTCTACAATATGTTTTTGTGCGCCCTGAAAATATATATATTCCTAATATATATGTTTATTATGATTTGCTATATATTAAAATCGCAAATGAAAAGTAATAAAATAACTTAAATAAACCAAAATAAATGACAACACATACAACATAACAGACCAACAACAACAATCTTTAAATTTTAATTTTTCGATCACTATTTTGACTATATCTTGATACTGAACTAACCGACAATAGCCAATCCAGCTGTGTGATTGGTAACTATCCCAAATATCGCTTTCTCAGTCCCATCAGTAGCACATTTACAGTGGACGAAAATATAAAAAAGTTTTTTTCTTTGAAAAAAGAAAATAAAAAATATCGGCATTTGTTTTTTTAAGATGGAGATAATATTTTTTTGTGAAGAAAGTCCAAGAAAATCTTTGAACAATATATTTAGTTAAGACATTATGGAAATTATCCAGTCAATTAATTGTTATCTTTATTAATATGTGCGTATTTTATTACAAAATTTGTTATCAATAACTTATTTGTTATTAAAAAATATATTTTTAATTCTTAAAAAATATAAAAATAAATAATATAAAAAATAAAATATAATAAAAAATATATATATTTATAAAAAACATTTTTTTAGTAAAAAGTATATATTTTTTAATGAATAAATATAAAAAAATATTAAAAATTAAATTTTTAAACGAATATTTTTTATTGCATGAATATTACTAAATATTTATTAGAAATATTTTAAACGTACAATTAATAAACATGTTTTTTTTTGTTTCTAAATTATTAAAATAATATATTTAAAAAAATATATAAAAATTATTACAAATAAAAAGTGATAACAAATTGAATACAAAAAAAAACATTTTTTAAGACTCGTTCTTTTTTAAGTTTTTTATATTTTTTAATAAATATTTAGTAATATTTTCGTACTAAAAATATTTATAAAAAAAGTTTCTTATTAATTGCTCCTTAATATATATATATATATATATATATATATTTATATTTATATTTATATTTACAAATAAATAATATTTTTCAATAGAAAACAAACAAAATATATATTTTACAAATATATTTTTCTGTATTTATTATTTCTTTACATATTTCTAAAAAATATATATTTAAAAAACAAAAATATAATATATATATATATATATTAATATATATTTCAATAGAAAACAAACATTTGTAACAATTTTTCATTAAAATTTGTATTTTTAAATAAAAAATATAATTTAATAAACTAAAATATAAATTAATAATATTTGTAAAATAAAAAAATATATTTTTGACTTGTTCTTTAGGTTTTTTTATATTTTTAATAAATACTAATATTAAAAATATATATATTACAATTACAAATATATTTTAAATAAAAAGATATATTTTTATAAGAATATATTTATTGAGTTAAATTATAAATGTTTTTTAATAAATAAAAAATGTTTTTTATTAAAATATATTTATTATTTATAAATATTTATGAAAAATACAAATTTTAATAAACAATAAGCAAAAAATGTTTTTTTGATAAAAATTTTTGTTTTCTATTGAAAAATATTATTTATTGGTTATATAAAAATATATATTAAATAAAAATATATATTTTATAAGAATAAATAAAAAATGTTTTTTATTAAAATATATTTTTTTTATTTATAAATATTTATTAAAAATACAGATACAAATTTTAATGAACAGTTAGTAAAAAATGTTTTTTTTTTTTGATAAAAATGTTTGTTTTGAAAAATATTATTTATTTGTTATACAAAAAAATAAAAATATATTAAAAAATATTCAGCCCTATTACACAAATTTTGGGAATGTGAATTCTCACTTCAAAAATAATGTAAGTGATATTTTGCTCTCCCTAACTCGGCCATAACATTTAGACATTTTCTTGGATTTTTCCTAAAAAATATTTTTTTCTTAAAAAAAAGATGTTTTTGTAAAATTATTTTTCTTGTCCACTGAAATAACAAATAAAAAAACAATTAAAACACATAGCTACACTATCTTTAACTTGAAAGAAATCCAGGATTATCTACAACGAGAAATTAAAATTAAAAGATTTAATTTATCTAAATTTGTCTAAAATTTAAATAATAAAAAATATAATTTGTAACAATTTTATTACATGGTGCGATTTTTTACTTAAAGAGTCCTGGTATGTTGTTGGAAAGTCGCTGCGAAGTCACCTGATGAAGGCTTTCACGGGTAACAAATCATGATAGTGGTAGTGTGCAGCCTAGTAATAAATGTCACGAAGGCATTTGTAAATAAATTTGCATTCTACAAAATTTTGATGCAAAATGGTCTTGAGCCGGGACATTATCTCATTCCAAATAAAAAATTATAATTAAAAAATTCTCTGTTTATTTTATTAATTTAAATTATCCATATTTTGACTTAAATAAAAGAAAATTTACTTGTTTGCCTTTTTTATTTCAATTTTTCTTCTTCGTAGACAGGCAACTACGACGAAAAATTAAATTAAAAAAAAATCAAAAGTATTTTTAAATTTAATTCTTATATGGATAATTTAAATGAATGAAATGTGCAAATCATTTATGTAAATTATAAGAAAATAAATACTCTTATTTTTTGTGTATGGCAAAATAGTCAGTCTAGTCTAGTTTTATGTAATTATTTAATTGTTTGACGGAGCTCGACATTTTAAAATTTCTTTAAAAATTTGAAAAATTCCATTACGTGTTCATAAAAAATTATGCACAGGACTTTAGTGATAATTTCTTTAACGAACATTTGATTGATGTGCCGCCCGCCGGCCATGGCAATTGTGATTCCATTCTAGACTACATAATACAATTTTCAAAAAAAAAAGACAGAAAAAAACAAATCCAATATGACATTCACTACGCAAAACCCGTAAAAGATAAACACAAGACAGCAGCGAATACAATTTCTATAGAGGGGACGATAAAAATCAAATCAATAACGAACATAAATCCCCCATACAAATCCCCAAAAGTATATGAATAACTAACTAAAAGCGGGAAATCTCGCAGACAAACACACACACACGCACGCACGCAAACAAACAACATCGTCATCATAATGTTCAATGTTAAAATTAAAGTCAAAGAAGGCAGCAACACATTGCCACGCAGCAAACGTGCCGGCTCGATAATAAGCACGGGCAGCGGTGATGGTGGCCGAGCCGCCTATGCTGCGGCCAACAATGCTGCTGGTCGCAACAGCCCGGCCACCACCAGTTTGCGCAGCTCATTGGCTTCGTCGAATCGCAGTCCCAGCAATTCGCTGAAACGCAAAGACAAACGTGTGAGAATTGTCACTACTTACATGCCAGCACCGGTCAGAGAATATGGTAAGTTGGAGGTTAGAGGGAGGCGCAACATCGTGTCCTTCTGCGTCCCTAGTCCGTTTTTTGTCTTCGCCTTACCCTTGGTGTACGCGTGGAGGGGCACAGTGGTTGAAACCAGGTTATTTTTTTTTTTGGAAAATTGTGAAATATTTTTTTTAATTTATTTATATGAAAAGGAAATAATTTTAATTTGGTTTAAAAATAATTTTAATTTATGTGAAAATGAAATATTAAAAAAATTCATAAATTTGTTTTTTTTTTAATATTTCACCATAATTGAGTCAAAGGACCTCAAAAATATTATTTAAAATCATTTTTAATTTTTATTTTTTGGAAAGTTGTAAAATATTATAAATTTATTTGCATGAAAAGGAAATAGTTCTCATTTAATTTAATAATAATTTTAATTTGTATGAAAATGACATAATTTTAAAAAAATCTTAAATTTGTTTAAAAAAATATTATTTTAAATCAGGTTTAATGTTTATTTTTTGGAAAATTGTGAAATATTATTTTTTAAATTTATTTATATGAAGAGGAAATAATTTAATTTAATAATAATTTTATATTACATGAAAACGAGATTAATTTAAAAAAATCATAAATTAGTTTTTTTCTTGATTGTAAATATTTATTAAAAATTTTTTAAATAATTTTAAAAAATCTTAGATTTGTTTTTTTATTGTAAATATTTCCCCATAAACATTTTTTAAAAATATATATTTTTTAAACTAGTTTAATGTTTTTTTGGAAAATTTTGAAGAATTATATTTTTTAATTTTAAATAATTTTAAGAAAAATTTAATTTTGTTAATATTTCTCCATAAATATTAATTAATATATATATATATTTTAAGCTAGTTTAATGTTTATTTTTTGAAATTGTGAAGGATTATTTTTTAATTTTAAGTAATTAAATTTGTTTTTTTTTTTATTGTAAATATTTCTCCATAAATATTTATTAAAATATATCCATGCATATTTTTAAACTAGTTTAATGTTTATTTTGTTTGGCAAATTTTGAAGAATTATATTTTTTAATTTAAAAAAATTTAATTTTGTTAATATTTCTCCATAAATATTTATTAAAAATTTATACTTTTAAGCTAGTTTAATGTTCATTTTTTTGAAATTATGAAGGATTATTTTTTTAATTTTAAATAATTAAATTTGTTTTTTTTTGTAAATATTTCTTCATAAATATTTTTTAAAAAATATATCTTTTAAACTAGTTTAATGTTTATTTTTTGGAAAATTGTAAAGAATTATTTTTTAAATTTTAAACAATTTTAAAAAATTCCCAAATTTCTTCTTTTTATTTTAAATATTTCTTAAAAAATATATCTTTTAAACTAGTTTAATGTTTTTTTTTAAATTGTGAAGAATTATTTTTTTAAGGTTAAAATTTTTTTTTTAATATTTATTCTTTTTTATTTTAAATATTTCTTAAAAAATATATCTGTTAAACTAGTTTAATGTTTATTTTTTTTTTTGAAAATTGTGAAGAATTATTTTTTTTTAAATTTAAAAAAAAAATTATTTTTTTTTAATATTTCCCCATTAATATTTATTAAAAAATATATTTTTTAGTTTAATTTTTTTTGGAAAATTGTGAAGAATTATTTTTTTTAATTTTTTAAATTTTAAAAAATTCTTAAATTTGTTTTTTTTGTGACTGTAAATATTTCTCCATAAATATTTATTAAAATATATATTTTTTAAACTAGTTTAATGTTTATTTTTTTGGAAAATTGTGAAGAACTATTTTCTAAAATTTTAAATAATTAAAAAAATTCTAAATTTGTTCTTTTTTTATTGTAAATATTTATTAAAAAATATATTTTTTTAAACTAGTTTAATGTTTATTATTCGGGGAAACTAACTGTGTAGGTTTATTTTTTAAATTTTAAATAATTTTTAAAAATTCTTAAATTTGTTCTTTAAATTTTTCTCCATAAATATTTATTAGAAACATATTTTTAAACTAGTCTAATGCTTATTTTTCGAAAATTGTGAAGAATTATTTTTTTAATTTTAAATAATTTAAAAAAATCTTAAATTCGTTCTTTTTTATTGTAAATATTTCTCCATAAATATTCGTAAAAAAAAATTTAAACTAGTTTAAAGATGATTTAAAAAAATCTTAAATTTGTTATTTTAATATTTCGCCATAAATACTTATTAAAAATCATTTAAAAATCTATGGTCTAGTTTGAACCACTGTGCTGTGCTATGCCTTCACAACACAGAGCAAGGAAGTAAGTATGCCTCGGTATAGGGGTGGGCGGAACGGACAGGGTTGGGCCTGTGGGCTGTGTTGGAAAAGTCATGTCATTTCCTAATTGTTTATGCACATACTAACGCCTTTTTGGAGTTGGTAATTGCAAAACGTGACTTGCATTGGAAATTCACTTAAACACAAGCACGCGAACACTCTTGGCAAGAGTCTTGTAGCCACATCCGCATGTCTCCACATCAGCCCCACTCCCCACAGCCTCCTTCCATATTTATGTAAATATAAATATGGCTTATTTACTTACAAACTATGTATGTATAAACAAACACAAACACAATCTTATCATTTATCTTATATATGTATGTATGTAGTGTATTGTATGTTTATGTCAAGCCCACCACTAACCACACCATCTTCCAACCGTTTGTTTCTTTTTTGCAGATACCCTGGATGGTGTTACGGAATTGCGTCTGGAACAGTACGAGATACACATCGAGCGCACCTCGGCCGGCCTGGGTCTGAGCATTGCCGGTGGCAAAGGCTCCACACCATTCAAGGGCGACGATGATGGCATCTTCATATCACGTGTCACTGAGGGTGGCCCCGCCGATTTGGCCGGGCTTAAAGTCGGCGATAAAGTTCTGCGAGTCAATGGCATCATTGTCGTGGAGGCCGATCATTATCAGGCCGTACAAGTGTTGAAGGCCTGCGGTGCAGTTTTGGTTTTGGTTGTGCAGCGTGAGGTCACACGTTTGATTGGCCATCCGGTGTTCAGCGAGGATGGTTCACTTTCACAGGTTTGTGCAAAAAAAAATATTTCAAAAATCCCAAATTATTATGTATGATGGTGCATATGGTGGAGAGAACATTGAGAGTTGGAGAGCACATGATGTAAATGACGTTTATGTACATACCGCAAAATATGGAAAAAGAAAAACCCTGGAAAACTTCCTCAGGCGGTGGAAGGACTTTTTGATAGAGTGTGCCACCCAGTGGCACGAAAGAAATGTTTCGCACAAATGAATTTATAGCGAAGAGGAGGGATTCTTTTTAAATGAAATATTTGAAAAAGGCTCATATCATCACATTAATTCTAAAAGGGCGTAACTGACATTTTTTCGAAATTGAGTATTGTTTTTACATTCCAGCGTTTTTGTTTTCGAAATATATAAAAATCTATCGTAATTTTACGAATTGAGGTCCAATAAAAATACTTAAAATTGTTCAAAAAGATAAAAACAATGAAAAAATACTAGATTTCCCAATTTTTTAAAAATCTCTAATTCCCAAAGTGGGAAAATGTGTTCCAAAATTGGGGATTTTTTTATTAAAATGTTCGCCATGCTTTTTTACCATGTTAATCTGTTCTAATGAATTTTATGGATTTCAATTCGTTTTTTTTTGGAAAAATTTTGTATTAAAAAAACTCAATAACTAAGTCAATTAATAAAGTTTATTTAAATAAATTAAATTTTAAATAAATTCACATTATTTAAATAAATAATACTAAATGTTATTTAAATAAATTTACAAGTGGAGCGGTTACCAAGCAAAATAATGTGCAAAATCATTAAAAAAGTATGTTTGCAGGACAAAATCGCACAGATATCTTAACTTTTCTTTAATAAGCTTCGAAATCCAGATTTCTTCCGTTCAAAGCCGATGATATAGTTGAAATCGGTTGATTACCAACTCAGTTATAGGCTTATAAGTGTTCAAAGGTACGAAAAACCTTTTGTCAAATACAGATTCTTGTACGACTCAATAATAGCTACCAGAAAAATAATATCACTTTCCAGTTATCTTCAAATCGACTTTTAGACCAATTTAAAAAGTTGCGGTGAAAAAATATTTTTTTGGACAAAGTTTAAGGAAAAAAATCAGATCATTGAATTTTTGTTTGGGTTACATTAGAAAAATATTAATGGCTCATGAACATCTCTATCAAATTCTTACTTGCCCGAGTAATACGAGAATACGAGTTTAAAGGATTTAAATTTTTGTGAATTATATAAATATTAGTGGTATTTTTCTTTAAGCGGGAATAACAAGTAGTGATAACAAAAACGTTAATAGAGAGTTAATTTTTTTACTCAAAATAAAAAAAATATTTTTTTACATTGTCGTCAACTACAATATAAATATTTATATCAAAAAATATTTTGTGTTGTGTTTTAATTTATAACATCAACATATTTTTTCAAAATCTTTTTTCAGACGCACATTGATATTGCTGTTGGCAACAAGTTACAAAAAATATTTTTTTCAGACCGAGTGAAATTTTGACTTTTATGTAGGGTTTTGTTCTTGCCGCCTAGTTATTCAGTCTTAAAGAAAAGAAAGTCACGAAAATAAATAACCCCCCCAGAAATTAAGATTGGATTGTTTAATGATAATCTGCTCCGCTCCTGAAAACACATCTAAAAATCATGTTTTTTTCGGTGTAGTTTTGTATGTTGGACTAGCAGTACCCGCTGCTTCGCACGCGAAAAAGAGCCAGGTATTTGTTATTAGTTTTATTCGTCTCTGTTTTAGGATAGTTTTTATTTGATTTTCTTTTCTTAAATAGTAAATTGGGAACATAGCACTCACTTACAGTCAAAGGAATGTGCTTGTCGATGCGCGCTTTTTTAGCTGAAATCCCTTCGCATATATATTTTTTATCATTTTCTACACAGTTTTTACCAAAAAAATAAAACCGCAAAGCCTTTTATTCAAAAAAATAATCCATTTTGATGGCGCTTCATGATTCTAGCTGTAATCCTAAAGTTGGTACCATTTTTATCCCTTTTGGTACCGCACTCCCCTTAAAAGTACAAATTTCGAAAAATTCATTTATGTTGCAAGTCTAATTTGTCAGAGGAATTTACGCACAAAATTTCAGGACTATAGCAGCAATATTTTAATTGGTACTATTTTTGTCCCGTTCACACCTTAAAGGTATAAATTTCGAAAAAATCCATTAGGATTTGCGCTTCTACCTTTACAGAGGAATTTACATACCAAATTTCACGACTATATCAGCAATATTTTAGTTGGTACTATTTGTATCCCTTTTTGTTCCGCTCACCTCTTATAAGTACAAATTTCGAAAAATCCAATTTTACTGCGCTTCTACATGTGCAGAACAACATACACATCAAATTTCAAGATTCTAGCTGCAATACCTTAGTTGGTAATATTTTTATCCTTTTTTGTCCCGCTCACCTCTTAGAAGTACAAATTTCGAAAAATCCAATTTTAGCGCACTTCTACATGGGCAGAAGAACTTATACATGAAATTTCAAAATTCTAGCTGCAATACTTTCGTTGGTACCATTTTGTCCCTTTTTGTGCCCCTCACCTCTTCTAAGTACACATTTCGAAAGATCCAATTTTACCGCGCTTCTACGTGGGCAGAACTACTTACACTTCAAATTTCAAGATTCTAGCTGAAATACTTTAGTTGGCACTATTTTTATCCTTTTTTGTCCCGCTCACCTCTTATAAGTACAAATTTCGAAAGATTCAATTTTACTGCGCTTCTACATGGGCAGAAGAACTTATACATGAAATTTCAAAATTCTAGCTGCAATACTTTAGTTGGTACCATTTTTAACCCTTTTTGTCCCTCGCAACCCTTAAAAGTACAAAATGCATTTATATTCCGCTTCTGTGTGATGAGAGGAATTTACATACCAAATTCCACGACTATACCTGCAATACTATAGTTGGTACCATTTTTATCCCTTTTTGTCCCTCGCAACCCTTAAAAGTACAGTTTTTTAAAAATCCAATTTTAACGCGTTTCTACATGGTCAGAGGAAATTACATACCAAATTTCACGATTCTAGCTACAATACTTTAGTTGGTACCATTTTTATCACTTTTTGTACCGCTCGCCCCTTAAAAGTACAAATTTCGAAAAATCAATATATATTGCAAGTCTACGTTGTCAGAGAAATGTAAATACCGATTTTCTCGATTCTAGCTGCAATACTTAAATTGGTACCATTTTTATCCTTTTTTGTCTCTTTCCTCCCTGTTTGTAGCTCGTCATTGCAAGGAACACAACGAATTTCATGTTTCTAGCTACTGCCGTTTAGTCAGGACGAAGGTTCGATGTTTATCCCTTTTTGGGCCATATTACCCCCTGAAAGTACGAATTTCGTAAAACCCTTTCTTAGGCGACGTCTACGTCATATTTGGGAACTACCCTGAAAATTTCATGACTTCAGCCGTTTGGTCTGGGGGCTGGTCAATGATAAGTCTTTTATATATATAGATTATATCTACAGATTTCTTTTATTCGGTGACTTGAGTGAAATTTGACGTATAATATTTTTTTCATTCACTTTTCATTCATTAGGGGGGTGGTCCCTTAATTTCAGTTTTGTGGAACAGTTTAGCACCATTTCGGTAAAAGTACGAAATAGAATGAATTTTATGTTTTGGCTTATTTCTGGCAATTAGGTTGAATTTTGGTATATTCATAGACTTATTTATAGTAGAATTTTGTCTCAAATATTTTTGTAGAAAATGTTGTCCTGTTAAATCCCAGTGGGATTCTCACAAAATTGACAAAAAAGGAGCTAGGTAATTAAAATATTCCACAAAAATGTTCTAAGTAATATTGCTGAACACATCCAATGCACTATGGTCCCAAATCCATTTTTTTGGCAGAAATTCAAAAAATAAATAAAATTGGAAATTGGTAAATGTGTATATATTTTCTTTATGGCAACACTCCAAGCAATCAATGAGTAATCTCTCTAATCCCGTAAATAGTTTTAGGTATCTCGCATCAATTTTGTGATTTTATATTCGTTTTCAGCAACTCCAGAATCAGTGTTTTGGATTCTAGGACCCTATGGACTTTAATTTTTTTGTCAGGAACATCCATACATTTTTTGAATTTAAGTTAAATTAAGTTGCTTTAAATATTTCCACTAAATAAGTGTGATTTTAATCACATTAATGAATATTAAGTGTTGTATATTAAGTACCAGAAACACAATCTTGAAACTTATGGAGCGTTTTACTGACACTATTTGCTGTTAATAAAAATTTATTTTAACAGATCGAATAAGTATTTTTTGTTTATTAAAAAATAATTTTAACCAGCCAGTGTTTTAGATTTTAGTACTATTGTTAATGAATTTTTGATAAACTCCGCTTTACTTTCAATTTGTGTTTGATCCGATTTGTGTTTGAAAGAGCTGATAGCTAATTCCGATTTTCATAATTCCTAGCACTATAAAGAACCGGATTTTTTACCCTACACCACTTCGTGGACTAGGGTATTATAAGTTAGTTTCGCGCCAAATGTTTGTAACACCAAGAAATAATCGAGCTAGACACACCTTTAAGTATACCGATCGGCTTAGAATCACCAGCTGCGTCGATTTAACGATGTCTGTCTGTCCGTCCGTCCGTCCGTCCTTCTGTCCGTCTGCTGTCCATCTAAGCTTGTTCGCATTCTACAGGTCGCAATTGTTGTCCGATTGTCATGAAATTTGGCAGAAGTTATTTTTTCTGGCCAGGGACCATCGGTATTGAATTTGGAGGTTGAGATTTAGATGTAGCCCCCATACAAATGTCGCTCCCGATTTGACTTTTTCCGCCCTATAAAGCACATATAGTACCTGATTTTCTTTAAATTTCGCACAACATCTTATAATCCAACTAGAAACACCTATGCAGAATTTGGGTAAGATCGGTTCAGATTTAGATATAGCCCCCATACAAATGTCGCTCCCGATTTGATTTTTTCCGTTTTAGAAACCACTTATTTTACCCGATTTTCTTTAAATTTGGTACAACATCTTATAAGCCAACTAGAAATACCTCTGCAGATTTTGGGTAAGATCGGTTCAGATTTAGATATAGCCCCCATACAAATGTCGCTCCCGATTTGATTTTTTCCGTTTTAGAAACCACTTATTTTACCCGATTTTCTTTAAATTTGGTACAACATCTTATAAGCCAACTAGAAATACCTCTGCAGATTTTGGGTAAGATCGGTTCAGATTTAGATATAGCCCCCATACAAATGTCGCTCCCGATTTGACTTTTTCCGCTTTAGAACCACATATTTTACCCGATTTTCTTTAAATTTGGTACAACATCTTATAATCCAACTAGAACCACCTATGCAGGATTTGGGTAAGATCGGTTCAGATTTAGATATATACAAATGTCGCTCCCTATTTCACTTTTTCCGCTTTAGAAACCACATATTGTACCTAATTTTCTTTAAAATTGGCACATCATTTTATAATCGAACTAGAAACACCTATGGTGAAAGTGGGTAAGATCGGTTCAGATTTAGATATAGCCCTCATTCAAATGTTGCTCCCGAATGTTTATCCGCTTTTGGCCAAACTTTACAATTATATTTCACCAATAAACATACATGGTGGAAGCGGGTCACATCGTTCCAGGTTTCAATATAACCCCATACAAATGTCCTTTCCGATTTAAAATTTTTTATCAAACACATACATTTACAGGATGCAAAAATCCTTCCCGATTTCACTTTTTTACCGAATTAAATGGTAACCAGAAAGAAAGTCCGTCCGTCTTTAGCCTTTCCTTACTTGTTTGGGAGATGCCCATATGTCCATACTTTGGTATAAGCCAAATGGGGCCCCATTCTGATCTATTACAGCTCAAGAAACTACATCTTACATCGTATCTTCACCAAATTTTGCAGATAATTATATGTTTCAACTACGAATACCTACCGTGAATGAGAAATATATACCCCCTTGTTTTGGACCAAGCCCAAAATGTTGGTATAGGCTCCCTTTTGAAATGTCGGTCCGATTCATCCTATTACTACTGTATAATTTGTATTTGTCTGTCGGATAATTAGATCAATTACCATATTATTAACCATATACGTTAAATATGACTAAAGATGAATTTATCGTAACTGTATAATTTATATGAACTACATAAAATTGCTCCCATGAAATACCTGGGTTTAGTAATCAGAGCGAGGTACATACGCAGGGTGTGGTGTAGGGTATTATATAGTCGGCCCCGCCCGACTTTAGCCTTTCCTTACTTGTTTTTTATGTTTTTTCCTTATAGGATCATCCCGACCTTATGAAATTTTGAAAGGTTTTATGGAAAATTGTGGGCTATTTTTTGACAATTTTTGTAAAATATTCAAATGGCTTGTTTTAAGGATATTCAAGGATAAAATATATTTTGATGTTTTTAACATCCTTGTTGCACCAGGAAACTGAAATTTTCTGGCATTTTCTTTGTAGAACATTTTAATCCTTAAATGATGTCCATTTTGATAGGACTTTTTTAACTTTCTCGAAAAAATGGGTCAAATTGACTCATAAAGAAAGGAGCTAGAGGGTTAAGATTTTCTACAAAAATAATCCTCATAAAATTCCACAATATGGTTCTGACAATAGGAATTCTCTCTGACATTTAATTACAATATTTTTTCACTTAGTATAATGATCCCAAAAGAGAAACTCAAAACAGTTGGACATGCTATTTCTGTTCCCATCATATCATACTTTCATACTTTCGAGTCCTGACACCCATATAATCTCATGTTGGCCTTTGGTGGAGAATTCATTTATTTCATAACAAAACCGTACATTTTGGCTTTGATCCTTTACCAAAGTCTCTCAGAATTAGTTTTATATCACAATCGCTGTTGGCTGTTTTCATTTGAAGGCTTCATTTATTTTTGATTTGAAATTCGATACCTGCTCGATCGCAACGAAGTTATATATATACATTCCGTGGGAAAAAACTCTGTTAATTTAAAATAAATTTCGACCTTTAAAAAAGTAAAAACAATAAATAAAAACCCAGTTACAACAGTTGTCTTCATCCATTCATGATCTTCTTTTATTATTTTAGATTTCTGTGGAAACACGTCCTTTGGCAGCTTCCATGCCACCACAACAACAGCAGCAACATCAGCAACAGCAGACACATGAACGTTACATCCCAGCACCCCTGGACATACTGCCCGAGCAACAAGAGCAGCAACATTCACCACCACAGCAACAGCTGCATCCAGCAACAAATTTGCACAATTATCACGCAAATGTATTTACCACACCAGCAACAGCAACAACAGCAGCAGTTGGCGGTGCAGAGCCACATCAACATCAACAGTTACAACTACAGCAGCAACAGCAACAACATGTTGTTGGTGGTGGTGCAGCTTCAACAAATGGCATTTTCGAGAATGGCAAGGTTCGTATTGTGTGGCCCTCCAGGGGCTTTAAGTTTGAAAAATTATTTCAAGTTTCTCGGTCTGTCTTTGGTCGGTGGGTGGGGGGTCGTCCTTATTCCCTCCCCTCCCCAACATGAAACTGTGAAGTTTATGTGTTTATTTAAGCGACTGTTGTGAGTTTTGGGAAACACTGAGATTCCCCTCCGCGAGGTCGTAGACTACTGCGGGGGGAGAGAATGAAAGTGAAAAAGCAACGACAACGACGACATCAGCAGCAACAAAACAATTGAGTTTTCATTCACTTGTTGTTGCTGCTGCTGTGTCTTGTGCCTGGTGGGCTGGACTCTTTGTTCTTCGAAAAAAAAAGAAAATTGCGCAATTTAAGGAGCAGTTAAGAAACGAGTTTATAAAGAGTTCTTTCTTAGTTTTTTTTTCGGGCAAATGTCTAAAACGTTTTGAATGTTTATGATGCCACGTCCTGGGAACGTTTGTTTCATCTCTTTACCCGCTCGTATATTTTTTCTTCTATTGAGAGAAAGGCGAGGGAGGGATACCTTGTTTTTATAGCAAATTTAAGACGTTGTCCATACTTTTGTCTGCAACAACGCATTATTATCTTTATTTGCCATGACAAAAATCACGGCGGCTGGAATATTTTATTTCACTAAAATTATCTGCTGGTGGAGTGGAATGACCGCTTAGTTCCAGGTGATAATTACTTAATGTAATGGAGAAGGACGAAAAAAGGACAAATTTTATGTTTTTTTTTGGTTCTTCAAATAAGGGAAATGCTATTTGTTCGTCCTTTCTGCAAAACAACTCAGCCAACATAATTAATTGTTAATGTTTTATTGGGCGTTTATTTCGAAGTCTTGGAAGATGAAGAAAAAAACAAACACAACGAGGCAATATTTTTTGTTCCACACTTAATGTCCACGTAATTTTCGTAGAAAACCCGGGTTTTTTTAATTAAAATTTGTAAATTATTTATTGATTCATAAAGGTCGACGAATGAAAAAAACGAGGACCTTTGCCACAATTTCCATGACCGTTTTGCACCATTTCGGCTGTAGTTCGATGAATTGTATTTTTGGAAATAATTCTGTAATTTCTGTTTCGTTTGTTACGTACATAACTCCATGAAATTTCACAGAGGACATGGGTTAACATCAGGACTTTAACGAGAAAATAAACACATGTTATTTATGAAATAGAACACATTTTGTCCAACCCCAAAAAAAGTTCCCCGTCTGTGAGAAAGTCGCTATGAAATGTCAAATAATATTCGGGGTTTCTCGCAAATGTGGATACGATAAAAACTGTCTGCGGATATATTTTGTTTCAGCGATGAAAACTTAATCAAAAAAGTCATAATTATGAATTCCCAAAAAGAAAACGAAAATCCCCAAAAATGGAATTTTTGTCAAATTACAGTATATTTTGGGTATCAGCGATACGAACATAAACAAATAAAAATAATTCAGAAAAATTCCCAAAAAGAAATAAAAAATCCCCAAAAGTTGGATTTTTACATACTGCGGTGTATTTTCATGGTGAGAAAACCGTATTGAAATATTAAAATTCGGGTTCCTCACAAATGTGGGCATTATAAGAACTTTTTAAGGATCAGCGATTAATTTTTATGAATTCCCAAAAAGAAAACAGAAATCCCCAGAAATGGAAATTTTTCTCAAATTAAGGTATATTTTCTGTACTTAATAAACCAAAAATTCACAACTCTTTCTCAATTCCCAAAAGTAAATAAAAAATTCACAACTCTTTCTCAATTCCCAAAAGTAAATAAAAAATTCCCAAAAGTTGGATTTCTCACAAACTGCTGCGTATTTTAGTCGTGGGAAACCCTGATTGCAATATTGAATAAAATTCGGGTTTCACTCAAGTGAGCACTTTTTAAGAATATATTTAGCATTAGCGATGAGAATTAAATACTTATGAATTCCCAAAAAGAAAACGGAAATCCCCAAAAAATTATTTTTTTTTTCAAATTACGGTGTATTTTGGCTATCAGCGATGAAAACTAAAAAAAAAAACAAAAATTCACAACACATTCACAATTCCTAAAAAGAAATAAAAAAATCTCAATAGTTGGATTTTTCACAAACTGCTGCATATTTTCGTCGTGATAAATCTGGAATTATTAAATAAGATTCGAGTTTCACTCAAATGCTGACATTATAAGGACTTTTGAAGAATATATTTAGCTTCAGAGATGAGAATTAAAACAAAACCAAAAATCATATTTATGAATTCCCAAAAAGAAAACATTGATTAAAATTTTAAATTAGAATCGGCTATAAAAAAAGTTCGGATTATATTTTCAAATTTCTGGTTTTATTGGAAAAGTTGAACATAGTCATTTAATAATTAATTTCATAATAAATATCATTCATATGACTACCACTACTGGCTCGGCAGTACTCATCCGATCAACCCAATTTTTCAGTACAGCCCAAAATTCATACCAAACAGTGGCTCGTTGTGGATGCATTGCCATCTCAAAATATTACTATGTGCAAAGTTTGTATAGATTCCTTAACTCCTTTCGAGAGTTATCGTGTACACCACCCAGCCGGACGGACGGGCATGGCTCCAACAGCTTAAAAAGCCGTGAAACGGATTTGGTCCAAACATACTTGGGGCTTTACGTCACTCCTGCGTTACACTTTTTTCTGTCCCAAATGATATATACCCTACTACTCTGTAGAGTGAGGGTATAAACACTTCACCATTTGAAATTCAAAAATTATCAATTGAAATTCAAAACTCGTCATTTTTAATTCAAACGACATCATTTGAAATTCTGAAATCGCCATTTGAAACTCATAAGTTTCCATTTAAAATGATTTCTTTTGAATTAAAATTGAAAATGGTGTAGTAGACATACTGATAATCCTTTGAATATTTGGCACACTACCGCCATCTGTATTTGAAAATCTACACACGGGAAGAAGTATATCTTCAGAATATATTTGCATCATTACAATCAATATAAATAAAAATAATAGTGGACATTATCATTATGTCCATTTCAAAAATGTGATTTTTTCGTTGAGATAAAGAGTTCATCTTCTGGCTCTATACCACCATCTTTATTTGAAAGCGAAAAAATAAACAGTCATCAATCTTTACAATTTATATAGCAAATATAATAGTGGACAAATTGTTATGGAAATAGTGATGTTTTGTAGAAAATTCAATTGAAGAGGTCGCCATCTGTATTTGAAAATATAAACACGGGAAGAAGTAAAGGGTGATTTTTTAAGAGCTTGATAACTTTAAAAAAAAAACGCATAAAATTTGCAAAATCTCATCGGTTCTTTATTTGAAACGTTAGATTGGTCCATGACATTTACTTTTTGAAGATAATTTCATTTAAATGTTGACCGCGGCTGCGTCTTAGGTGGTCCATCCGCTTAGTCCAATTTTGGCATTTCCACGTTTTTGAGTAACAGAGACCCAATTGGTGCGAACGGCGACGAATCGAAAATTGGTGGTCATCATTAACACTGGCCGATACAGCTGCGATATTTTCTTCAGTTCGCACTCTACGTAAGCGTGTTGGTGGTTTAATGTCCAACAATGTAAATTTGGTGCGAAATTTAGTCACAATAGCCCGAATAGCCGCTTCAGTGAGTCGATTAAACTGACCATAAAATGGAAGCGCGCAATGAACTTTCTTAACAGAGCACGCATTTTGATAATAAAATTCAATAATTTGCAAGCGTTGTTCGTTTGTAAGACGATTCATGATGAAATGTCAAAGCATACTGAGCATCTTTCTCTTTGACACAATGTCTGAAATCCCACGTGATCTGTCAAATACTAATGCATGAAAATCCTAACCTCAAAAAAATCACTCTTTATATCTTCAGATCATAATTGCATCTTTACAATCAATATAAATAAAAATAATAGCGGACTAATTAAAATTAATTATGTCCAATATAACTAAAGGGTGATTTTTTAAGAGCTTGATAACTTTTTTTTTAAAAAAAACGCATAAAATTTGCAAAATCTCATCGGTTCTTTATTTGAAACGTTAGATTGGTCCATGACATTTACTTTTTGAAGATAATTTCATTTAAATGTTGACCGCGGCTGCGTCTTAGGTGGTCCATTCGGAAAGTCCAATTTTGGGCAACTTTTTCGAGCATTTCGGCCGGAATAGCCCGAATTTCTTCGGAAATGTTGTCTTCCAAAGCTGGAATAGTTGCTGGCTTATTTCTGTAGACTTTAGACTTGACGTAGCCCCACAAAAAATAGTCTAAAGGCGTCAAATCGCATGATCTTGGTGGCCAACTTACCGGTCCATTTCTTGAGATGAATTGTTCTCCGAAGTTTTCCCTCAAAATGGCCATAGAATCGCGAGTTGTGTGGCATGTAGCGCCATCTTGTTGAAACCACATGTCAACCAAGTTCAGTTCTTCCATTTTGGGCAAAAAAAAGTTGGATATCATCTCACGGTAGCGCTCACCATTCACAGTTACGTTACGATTCGCATCATCTTTGAAGAAGTACGGTCCAATGATGCCACCAGCCCATAAACCGCACCAAACTGTGACTTTTTCTGGATGCATTGGTAGCTCTTGCAATGCTTCTGGCTGATATTCACTCCAAAATCGACAATTCTGCCTATTTACGTACCCATTGAGCCAAAAATGAGCTTCGTCGCTGAACACAATTTCTTTCTTTCTGAACTTTCTTAACAGAGCACGCATTTTGATAATAAAATTCAATGATTTGCAAGCGTTGCTCGTTAGTAAGTCTATTCATGATGAAATGTCAAAGCATACTGAGCATCTTTCTCTTTGACACCATGTCTGAAATCCCACGTGATCTGTCAAATACTAATGCATGAAAATCCTAACCTCAAAAAAATCACTCTTTAAAACTAATAGTGACTAACTAAAAATAATTATGTCCATTTCAAAAATGCGTTTATTTCGTTGAGATGAAGAGGTCGTCTTCTGGCTCTCTACTGCCATCTTTATATGAAAGTTTGCAATCGGAAAAAGCAACTTCCATCAATCACGATGATATATATACAATTTATATAGCAAAATAGTAAGCGTAGTGGAAATAATGATATGGATATAGTGACTTTTGAAGAAACTCAATTAAGAGGTCGCCATATGGCACACTACCGCCATCTTTGGTTGAAAGTTTATCCACGAGAAAAATAATATGGCTGTTTTTCTTTAAGACTGGATAACTAAGCTGCGATAACAAAAATCTAAATAAAATGTTAAAATTTCACTCAAAATAAAAAATTCTTTTTTAAAATTGTCTCCAAAAGCAATATCAATGTGTGTGTGAAAACAAATTTTGAAAAAATAATTTTGTGTTAAAAATTGTTTACTTAGCCTGGATAATTATCCAGTGTAAGTCAAAAAGATGGATATCGAGACTAAGTTCAATAAAGTCGACACAAAATATTTTTTTTTGAAAATTTCTTTTGATACATATATTTATATTGTAATTGGCGACAATGTGAAAAAATATTTTTTTATTTTGAGTAAAAAATTAAATTTTTATTAAAGTTTTTGTTATCGCTGCTTGTTATCCCGGCTTAAAGCAAAACAGCCCTAATATATACAGGTTATGGTCATAACTTTAAGATAATATCAATAATTCTTCTTTTAGGCAGGAATCATGAAAACGAAGAAGAACACTACAACATGTTGCGTTTAATAAATTTCATCGAGATTATCTATAGGTCATGAAAGTATCTTTATAATTTATATAGCAAAAAATAGTAGTGAACAAAACGATATGGAAATAGTGATCATTTGTAGAACACTCAAATGAAGAGGTCTCCAACTGGCACACTGCCACCATCTACAGTTCAAAGACCAAAATGCTCTACAAATTTGTTCCTCGTAATGTTTTGCATAAATATACTGCACACACACTCTATATCTCCTTATGCAAGATGTAAGCATGGCTTACTATGCTGATTCTCCATAAAAATATTACAACATTTCCCTCCTCAGTTAGTTTCAGTCGTTACCCTTGTTAGGCTGAGAGAAATTTCATCTCTTTGCTTAACTCTTTTAGTGCAATATATCATTTTAAACATGAATGTTTTATGTATTGAATTGTGAACCACTTTAATGTCCACCACCACCAAAAAACTTGTCAACAAAGAAGACTCAAAAAAAAGATTGAAGAAAGAAGGGGGCGAGATTGACGAACTAAGAGAAAGTGTGATAAAAATGTATATCACGTGTGGGTTTGCTTTAAAGGCTCACTTCTTTGGAAGTAAGTTTTTAATATTTCCCAATTTTTTATTTCAACTGGGATATTGTCCTGGCTCAAGACTATTTTGCATCTATATTTAATAGAATGCAAATTTATTTATAAATGGCGGCATGCCGACATTTATTACTTGGCTGCAGACTACCACGATCATGATTTTGTTAACATTTTGTAAATGTCAAACATAAACCTGCAAATAAAAATTAATGTTATTCCATTATTTTATTCAAAGTGATTGGAAGTTCAATTTTAAAATTTTAAATGGCCCACCCTATAATAAATAAAATGTGGGTTTCGCGCAAATGTGAATGATAAACACTTTTTGAGCATATTTTCGGTTTCAGCAATGAAAACTTGATAAAAAAATGCATTTTTATGAATTCCCAAAAAAAAAACGGAAATCCCCAAAATTAGATTTTTTTTATCAAATTACGGTGTATTTTCGTAGTTTCGATATAAGGGGTGAAAAATCTGGATAAATGTGTCGTTCAAAACATATTCAGTTACCAATTTGTAGTTACAAATGAGAACTGTAATAATTGCGAAGAAAGCTTCAAAGCTAAAATATAAAAAAACTGGCATATTGGCCAGTTTTTAGATACAAAAACAGAAACAAATGTTTTCTACCCCTACAACAATTTTGAAGATATATTCTCAACATGATATTGCAGCATTATCTTACATTTATCATTTTTCAGGAAAAATTGATTGCAATTTGAAGTATTTTTAGCAGACATACTCCTCTTTTATGTGACATCTATATATGCAATCCTTTGGAACTTTGACCTGTATTTTAGGATGCACATAAGCCTTTGAAATAATGTTTGAAAAATTTTATCCTTTGGAACTTTGTAGTCCTTTAGGGGACAAAAGGTTTAATAAATGAAAAACTAAAAATGACAATTAACTTCATTTCGTATACAATTTCAGACGAATATCTTCCGGTTCAAGTGTGTAAAGTTTTAGTCCTTTTCCTCTTTTACTCAAAATCAGCTTTTGTTTTCTTTTGGGAACAACACTATTAATATTAATCATCCAGTAACGAAATCGAAAAAAAGCTCACCATATCAAAATTGGATCAATATCAATTTTCCCTGTGGACAATTGAAAAATTTCATCCATATTTTTTAAATACTCCGACGAGTTAAGCCTTAAACTATGACATCATTTACCCGGCCTTGGTAAAAGGCCTTCTTTAATAACTTCTGCTGTGTATTTGTTTGTCATTTTTTGTTTCTCGTTGACCTTGGCTTTAATTACACATATCACTCAGTCACTGCCACCACAGCCTGCGCTCGCCGACGACTTCATTACGCATTCCCCGGCATACCGACCCGGCATTTCCATTCAATTCCACACTTTTCAGTCGGGCGGGGGAGAATCACTAGGTAAAGGTTGGTGTGCAATCCGACCAACCTCATCACCGACACCGTCTATTACAAACAACAAAACCATTGCTCCGCTCATTGATTTATTTACATCTCTCTATTGTTGTTTTTTGTTTTTTCTGTTTCTGTTGCAGGACGGCCCATTGAGTTACATAACACTACACACCACATTGATACGAGATCAAATTGGTCAAGGATTGGGCTTCAGCATTGCCGGTGGACGAGGTTCGCCATCGTACAAAGATGGATGCGATGGAATTTTCATTTCACGCATAACTGACGGCAGTCTGGCGCATCGTGATGGCAAAATAATGGTGGGAGACCGTGTAATGGCGGTAAGTATGGCACTGGCAGCTCACATAAATCGCATAGATTGTGCGAAAGAGGGGGGGCAGGGTATGTGCAACAACAACAGGAGTAGGCAACAACAGTGGCACCAGCAGCATTTGTAGGACTTGCAACAGCATCGACTTAAAATTAATGTTGCATCATTCAGTTGAAGAGTACTTAAGCGGAGGTGGTGGTGGTTGTGCGGCATATCTACTCGTACATCTATTTTAACGGTGTCTATTGGAGTGCACGTTCCAGCCATCCAACCATCCGTCCATCCATCCACTCCACCATCGTCTCATCCATCCACGTGCCTGTCTATTCGGCCTGTCATTCATTCAATGTTTATTGCAACATTGTGCATTTCTCCCTTCTTGTTTTTGCACTTTAATTGTAAAATTGCAATCATTTTTGAACGTGATGTTGATGCTGATGTTAATGGCGATGATGATGTTGCTGTTGTTGCTCATGATGATGAGCTATGCTCGTGTAATGCTCTTGTTGATGTGCATTCGGTTTGTTGCCGCAGATGTTTAGTTATTTTTAAAGGGGCGAATGTTTTGGAGTGATTGTACTTCGAAAGAAATAGAGTTTTTAGACGAAAACAAAATATTATCTTTTAATATTTAAGAAATATTATCTCATTTTATTGTATAAAATTTTAAACTGTTAACTTTTGGACCCACGTGGGCCGTTGATGTTTAAATTAGATTCTATCCTCGCCAATTACACTATGCAAGAAACATTTTTTCGAAGGGCATACAATTTTCTTATGTATATTGGCTTTGTAAAATCGAAAACGATATTACAAAATTATGAAATTTTTTTATTACTAAAATTCAAATTTTCATCGAGAGTATCTGTAAAATCGTTAGTCTCAATTTGGAAATAAAAGTCCGAAATCTTCGCTTATATGTTCAATTAAAGGAAATTATGATGGCAGCAAATGTTTACCATAGAAACATAGGCTTAGGAACAGTCTTCTAAAAATTGAGAAAAATATATGTTTTTCCAGAAATAAAAAAAATAAAACAAATAGAAAAAAATTAAAAAAAAAATATTTTTTTTATTTTCTAATAACTAGTTAACATTCTAACGAAGCTAGGGCTCCTTTTCTTTAAGCCGGGATAACAAGCTGCGATAACATTAATTAATAATTAATTTTTTAATCAAATAAACAATTATTTTTTCACATTGCCAACTACAACATAAATATTTGTATCACAACAAATTTTCAAAAAAAAAAATATATTAAGTGTTGATTTTTTGGACTTAGCCTTGATAACCATACATTTAACTTAAACTCGATAATTATCCAGGCTAAGTCCAACATTTTAACACAAAATTATTTTTTCAAAATTTGTTTTCACACACATTGATATTGCTTTTGTCGACAATTTAAAAAAACGAATTTTTTATTTGAAATGAAATTTTAACTTTTTATTTAGGCTTATCCAGTCTTAGAGAAAACAGCCCTAATGTTTGTATGTGAAAATATTAATTTTATAAAATCTTTTTTTTAAATCTTATTTTTTATTTTTTTATTTTTATTTTTAATTTGAATTTAAAAAAATCTTATTTTTAAATCTTAATTTTTGTTTAAATTGCGTGAAAGTACGGATTTTTAAATAATCTTATTGTTTTTTAATAATAATTTTCTTTATTTTTTTTAATTAATTTTTAATTAATTTAATTTTTAAAAATCTTTTTTTAAATATAATTATAATTTTTTAAAAATAATTTAAAAATCTACTTTTTTTAAATAATATTTTTTATTTTTTTTTTAATCCTATTTTTTAATCATATTTTTTATTTTTTTGATCATGTTTTTTTAAATCTAATTTTTAATATTTTTGACTTTTTTTAAATCTTAATTTTTTAATTTTTAATCTTATTTTTTATTTTTTTTTTTGAAAATTTTAAATCTTTAAAGATTTAATTTCTTATTTCTTAATTTTTCATATTTTTTCCTTTTTTAAATCTTATTCTTTTTGAAATCTTAATTTTCTTTAAATCGTCCTTCTAGAATTCTTAATTTTTTGAAACATTGTTTTTTAATCTTATTTTTTAAATCTTATTATTTTTATTATTATTTTTTTAATCTTTTTTTGTTAATTTTTATTTCCAATTTATAAAATCTAATTTATTTATATTTTATATCTTACTTTTTTAATCTTTTTTAATGTTATTTTTTTAAATATTCATTTTTTTAAATCTTATAAAAAATCTTATTTTTATTTTTTGAAATCTTATTTTTGACAGCATATTTTTAGTTATATCGTTTTTTAATTATTAATTTTTTTAAAAAAATCTTATTTTATAAATATTATTATTATTAAATTTTGATGCTATAAATGCTTATTTTTTAAGTTTTAATTTAAAAATTCTTATTTTTTGTTTCTTTATAAATCTTAATTTCTTTTTTAAAAATATTATGTTTTTATTTTTAATTTAAATAATTTCTTATTTTTTTAAATCTTATTTTTTAATTTTTTAAATCATATTTTTTATATAATCCTAATTTTTAATTTAATTTTCCGTAAATTTTTTTTAATTCATTATTTAAATATTGAAAATTCAAGCTCTAGGCCAATTTTGGTTTTTTGTTCTGTTCTTTATTTTTAACCAATATTTCTACGTCTCGTTCCGCCGCTAAAAATCCAATAAGCGACGGAACGAGACGTAGATTTAATACGTGTAGTGTTGTTTTTTGATTTGTTACTTTAAACCCTGATGATGTTCATCAAAGAAGGACGAAATATTGGTATAAAATAAAGAACACAACAAAAAACCAAAATTAGCCTCGAGCTTGAATTTTCAATATTTAAATAATGAATTAAAAATATAGGCCGATTATTAAAAAATCACATTTCATTTTTTTTAATTCTTAATTTTTTAAAAGTCTTATTTTTTAAATCTTAATTTAAAAATCCTTTTTGCATTTTTTTATCTTATTATTTTTTTATTTTAATTTTTTTTAATATATCTTTTTACAAATTAGAATAAGGTTCATAACTTCTACATTTATCCTAGCTTATCGATTTTGTATTTAACCAAACATTTAAAAAAAATCATGATTATTTTACATTTACACTTCCATAAATAATTTACATACAGACATTATTTTCTTCGTTAGAATGTTACGTTTTAAAATATAAAGCAAAATAATATTTTGTATTTTTGTTTTATTTTTTTAAGAAAAAAATCTGTGTGAAAGTGAAATTCGCAACAATTGTAGCCATCATTGTACATTTAAAAATAAAAAAATTTAGTGTTGATTTTATGAATCAGTATTTCTAAACGACAAACAAATTTTGGTCTCGTAATGAAAATTCTTATTTTTGTTGCGTAGCGTTATTTAAATTTGAATTCATTTTTCTATCCTTTCTAGTTTTTATAATATAATGATAAAGTTTTTTCCAACATGTTGTTCTCCGCGAAGTTCTATCACTCCAAACAATTTTCTTGTACCCACTTAATTTGTGTACTTTTCTTGATTTCTACTCCTTTTTCTCTTTCCCTACTACATATCACCAATTCGATTCTCCATTTTGTTTCCCGACATAGATTAATGGTAATGACATGACAAGTGCCCAGCATGATGCTGCTGTCCAGTGTCTGACACAGCCACAACGTTTTGTACGTTTGGTGCTGCAACGAGAATACCGAGGACCATTGGATGCACCATTGAGTCCTCACAGTCCGGCCGTGTTGAATGCATTGAGTCCTTCGGGTTACCTAAACAATCGTCCGGGTGAGTGTTATTCTAAAATCGAAAAATAAATAAAAATAAAATAAATCTTTAACTTTCCTCCTCCAGCTAATTTCAAACGTTCCATAGGCGACATGATTGACGAACAACAAACACTATATCAAACACAGCCGATTGCCTATGACACAAATAAAAATATCGCAGCAACAACGCCCGCTGCAGTTGCAACATCGACGTCTGTCAATCCTAATATAGTGCCTGCAACAAAAGCAAATGGTTTTGTCAATGCAAACGTGCAACAGCAACATCAACAGCAAACACCTCAACAGCAACAACCACAAATCCAACAACAGCCCCCACAACAACAACAACAAATCGACAAAGTTACTGGTCTGCCAGTACCAGCACCCAGACGTTCCAATTCCATACCTTTAGGTGATGGTCCTGCTGAAACAGCATCACAAACACCAGCCATGGCGCCACCGACAACAACTTTGGCGACAACAACAGCACCACCACAATCATCATCAGCAACAGCAGCCAGCAACCAAAATGGCTCAATACCTCATGGTTCGGCGAATGCAGCAACGGCTACGGCCAACGCCTCGGATCCAACGGAAACTCAGGTAGGTTTGCCAGCGCGAATGGAGGTTTGTTCGATTGTTTTCCCATTTTTATCTTTGTTTGCGTTTAATTTTAAGTTCCCGGAAATGCACGCATTTTACCTCTCATACCTTATTGTTGTTGTACTTACTCCTCCTACATCCGGTTTTAAGTCAAATGTTGCACAACAATTATTTGTTCGTGTGAATTTAATGCGGAAATCCGGAATTTCTCTTGTTGTCGTTAATAATTCATCTTGAATCTCGATCATCAATTTAAAAAATAAACCGCCCTTAACAAATTCAAACATACATTTTATTTGGGATTTTATACGTATTTCGCAATTATCTACATTTTGGGTTCGTAATTCTTTATTCGTATTTAGCATCAAATACTCTTGAATGTAACTAACCAAAACCTGTGTATAATTAATCTAAACTCGAATATAGAACAGAAATATTTAAACTCGAAAACGAAATATTTAAAATTTTTACGCTCATTTTGGAAATATAAATCCGATAATATCTGCTTATATGTTAAAGGTAATTATGATGGCTACACAGCCAATTTCACTTATACATAGAAACAGTGGTTTAAGAACAGTCTCCAAAAAATCTTTTTACTGCTGGCTGGAAAAATCCTCATAAAATAGAAAAAAAATTAAAAATATTTTATTTAATTTTTTAATATTTAAAAAATCAATTCCTAGGGATAAATGTGAAAACTTTTAGCTCCCTTTGAAGATGCAAAATAACTTTTAAAAAAATTATATATTTGATTTGAACTGGGATATGCAAAATGGTCTTGAGCCAGGACAATATCCCAGTTCAAATCAAATATTGATTACAGACCAAAAAAATACAAACGAAAAAACTAAAACAAATGAGCGTTGGCACGGCAGAAGTATTGCTGGGTAACACTATACCTGCATATACACATACTTACATATGCAACTCAATGCTTGTAAGATGGCATGTGTACTTTATTACTTGGTGCGATTTTTTAAACGCAAATTCGGCAAGTGAGATGTGTTTCTCGTTCGTTTGTGAGAATCATCTCCTTATAGAGGCCGGGTTTGATGGTGAAAAGTCGCTGCGAAGCCACTTGAAAAGACTTTTGACATGGTCGAAATCATGATCGTGGTAGTCTGCAGCCAAGTAATAAATGTCACCATGCCATTTGTAAATAAATTTGCATTCTATTAAATATAGATGCAAAATGGTCTTGAGCCAGGACAATATCCCAGTTCAAATCAAATATTGATTACAGACCAAAAAAAAAAAATACAAACGAAAAAACTAAAAAAAATATATATTTTTAATTTTTCTTTAAGGTTCAGAAATAGGTATTTTTTCAAGAAAACTGTTAAATACATCTGTTTTAGACAAAGCACATTATTACTATTCTGTATTCAAAAGATGTTTTTAGAGAAATTAATTTAAAAATGACGTATGTGCAGCGTTCTTGCAATAACATTTCTGGGTTTCCACGGCTGGACACATGGCACCTATAATCGTCAAATTGTGATGAGTTTCTCAACAGTTTTCGCTTATAAATTTTAGTATTATGTGTTCTCGCTTCTCCACTAAAAGAAGCATGAACGATATGTTCGTCCCTCATCCATTAATGTTCTGCGTTTACATAAATAAAGGAATGTACACCAGTTTTATCCCTTTTTGTCCCTCGCAACCCTTAAAAGTACAAATATTGAAATAACAATTTATGTTACCCGTCGCGTGGACGGAGGAATGTACGCGCCGAATTTCACGATTCTAGCTACAATACTTTAGTTGGTACCATTTTTATGCCTTTTTGTCCCGCTCGCCCCTTAAAAGTACAGATTTTGAAAAATCCAATTTTACAGGGCTTATACATGTTCAGAAGAATTTACATACTAAATTTCACGATTCTAGCTGTAATACTTATATAGTGGTACCATTTTTATCCCTTTTTGTCCCACTCGCCCCTTATAAGTACAAATTTCGAAAAAACACATTTAGATTGTGCTTCTACGTTATCAGAGGAATTTACACGCCAAATTTCACTCTTCTAGCTGTAATACTTTAGTTGGTACCATTTTTATCCCTTTTTGTCCCACTCGCCCCTTATAAGTACAAATTTCGAAAAAAAAAACACGTTTAGATTGTGCTTCTACGTTATCAGAGGAATTTACACGCCAAATTTCACGATTCTGGCTGTAATACTTTATTTGGTATCATTTTTATCCCTTTTTGTCCCACTCGCCCATTATAAGTACAAATTTCGAAAAAACACATTTAGATTGTGCTTCTACGTTATCAGAGGAATTTACACGCCAAATTTCACTATTCTAGCTCTAATACTTTAGTTGGTACCATTTTTATCCCTTTTTGTACCGCTCGCCCCTTAAAAGTACAAATTTCGAAAAAAACACATTTAGATTGTGCTTCTACGTTATCAGAGGAATTTACACGCCAAATTTCACTATTCTAGCTCTAATACTTTAGTTGGTACCATTTTTATCCCTTTTGTCCCACTCGCCCTTTATAAGTACAAATTTCGAAAAAAACACACATTTAGATTGTGCTTCTACGTTATCAGAGGAATTTACACGCCAAATTTCACTATTCTAGCTGTAATACTTTAGTTGGTACGATTTTTATCCCTTTTTGTACCGCTCGCCCCTTAAAAGTACATATTTCGAAAAATCCCTTTATGTTGCAAGTCTACGTTGTCAGAGAAATGTAAAGACCGATTTTCACGAATATTATATAAATTGCTAAAATTGTTGTCCCTTTGTGTCTCTTTCCGCTCTCTTAAAAGTACGAATTTCGAAAAAATCCCTATTTGTAGCTCGTGCAAGGCACTCACAGAATTTCATGTTTCTAGCTACTACCGTTTAGTCAGGACGAAAGTTCGATGTCTATCCTTTTTTTGTCCCATTTTTTTCTTAGTCGGCGTCAGCCGTTCTTAGTCGGCGTCAGCCGTTTGGTCTAGGCGCTGGTCAATGATAAGTCAGTCAGTAACGCAACACTTTTATATACAGATTAAAAATAAAAAATGTATTTTTTTAATCTCATACATTTTGGTTTCTTTTTATGTTGTTTTTTTTTCGTGCCAGCAAAAAATATATTTTTCGAAAATAAAAACATATTCTTCACATTTTTTAGAATCTCTTACATTTTTTTTCAATAATACCTTCTTATATAAATATAATAAAACATCTAATTTGTATTATAAAATAAATATTTAATGAGATTTTTCGCGCTATTTTAACCAGAAGTTTTAGATATCCTCATTAAAAAAAGAATTTCAACTTCTACTTGTGTCCATAGATTTTTTATGTATAGAGATTGTTTTCTTTGTTAGTTGTATAGAATTTTCCAGCTGTTTGAAAATGAAACAAAATATATTTTCTTCTATTTTTTATTTTTTTTGTTCTCTTTTCTGTTTTGGGACTGTTCCTAAACCACTGTTGCTATGTGAAATTTAAAATTACAACGTTTGTAGTCATCATAAGTACCTTTAGTTGAAGATGTTATCGGATCTATATTTTCAAAATGAGAGTACAAATAATACACAAAAATATCATTCCTAAATCAGAGTAAAATCCATACTCCATTTTAGTTCAACATTTTTACTTCAGTTTAGTAAAAAATCCTTAAAAGGAAGAAAATTAACTAAGTATGAGTAAAGTTGCCATATTTCAAAATCATAGCAAATAGTTCATTTACTAGAAACATTTACTACTTGAAAATTTGATTGATTTGGTAAATTTAGCAAAATCAGTTGTTTGAATTACACTGTCCAACAAATTAAGACTTTTTGAACGGAACAGAATAGCGGCCCTATAATTCTGAAAGGGCATGTTGAGCAGACCATTGTAGCGGAATAAACTTATAGTTCCCAGCCGGTCTGAGTTTCTTTTACAGTGGGTCAAAGGGTGATTTTTTAAAAGCTATAGGAAAGTTAAAAAAAAAAATAAATAAAATTCAGAAAAATGCATGGAATCTTTATTTGAGTCGATAGTACGGTCCATATAATTTAATGTTTGAAGATTATTTCATGCAAATGTTGACCTTGACTGTGCCTCAAATGGTCCATCAGCTTAGTCCAATTTTGGCATTTCCACGTTTTTGAGTAACAGAGGCCCAATTGCGGCGAACGGCGACGAATCGATAATTGATGGTCATCATTAACACTGTCCGATACAGCTGCGATATTTTCCTCAGTTCGCACTCTACGTAAGCGTGTTGGTGGTTTAATGTCCAACAATGTAAATTTGGTGCGAAATTTAGTCACAATAGCCCGAATAGCCGCTTCAGTGGGTCGATTAAATTGACCATCAAATGGAAGAAGCGCGCGATGAACTTTCTTAACAAGAAGATTCATGGTTAAATTATAGACCAAACAGAAGATGTTTGACAGTGAAACAAAACACGAAACGTGCGTCAGCTGTTTAAACCAGTGTTGCCAAAAAGATAATAGTTAAAAAATCACCCTTTACTAAGCGAGAAAAGTGTTGTAGGCTAATGTCTGAGAGAATTCTTATTGTCGTGGAATTTTATGAGGATACTTTTTGTGGAAGATCTCAATCCTCTATCTCCACTCTTTATGGGTCAATTTGACCACTTTTTCGAGAAAATCGAAAAAATCCTTTCAAAAGGACATTTACATTTACGAAAAAATGCGCCCTGAATCGTGCCCTTTCAGAATTATATGGTAGCTACTCTGTTCCAAAAATGCTGTTGGTTGGATGTGGTGTTATTTTTAGTCAAATTCCACTTATTTTAAGTTCACTTTTTTTCCTGGTATCAAGTAAAATTTTCACGAATTTACTTGTTTTGAGGAAAATTCAGCGAAATTGTCCTCAGTTTAAGTAAGTAAACATTTACTTGGTTTGAGAATACATTTACTTAGTTTTAGGAAAATTGCAGCAAAATTTTACTTAGATTCAGTAATAAAATGTTCTTGGCTTAAGGAAAAATTACTGGAATTTTCCTCAGTTTTAGTAAATATTTACTTGGTTTAAGGAATATTGAACTAAAGGGTGATTTTTTAAGAGCTTGATAACTTTTTTTTTAAAAAAAACGCATAAAATTTGCAAAATCTCACCGGTTCTTTATTTGAAACGTTAGATTGGTCCATGACATTTACTTTTTGAAGATAATTTCATTTAAATGTTGACCGCGGCTGCGTCTTAGGTGGTCCATTCGGAAAGTCCAATTTTGGGCAACTTTTTCGAGCATTTCGGCCGGAATAGCCCGAATTTCTTCGGAAATGTTGTCTTCCAAAGCTGGAATAATTGCTGGCTTATTTCTGTAGACTTTAGACTTGACGTAGCCCCACAAAAAATAGTCTAAAGGCGTCAAATCGCATGATCTTGGTGGCCAACTTACCGGTCCATTTCTTGAGATGAATTGTTCTCCGAAGTTTTCCCTCAAAATGGCCATAGAATCGCGAGCTGTGTGGCATGTAGCGCCATCTTGTTGAAACCACATGTCAACCAAGTTCAGTTCTTCCATTTTTGGCAACAAAAAGTTTGTTAGCATCGAACGATAGCGATCGCCATTCACCGTAACGTTGCGTCCAACAGCATCTTTGAAAAAATACCAGCGTACAAACCACACCAAACAGTGCATTTTTCGGGATGCATGGGCAGTTCTTGAACGGCTTCTGGTTGCTCTTCACTCCAAATGCGGCAATTTTGTTTATTTACGTAGCCATTCAACCAGAAATGAGCCTCATCGCTGAACAAAATTTGTCGATAAAAAAGCGGATTTTCTGCCAACTTTTCTAGGGCCCATTCACTGAAAATTCGACGTTGTGGCAGATCGTTTGGCTTCAGTTCTTGCACGAGCTGTATTTTATACGGTTTTACACCAAGATCTTTGCGTAAAATCTTCCATGTGGTCGAATAACACAAACCCAATTGCTGCGAACGGCGACGAATCGACATTTCACGGTCTTCAGCAACACTCTCAGAAACAGACGCAATATTCTCTTCTGTACGCACTGTACGCATTCGTGTGCTTGGTTTAATGTCCAATAAAGTAAACTGAGTGCGAAACTTGGTCACAATCGCATTAATTGTTTGCTCACTTGGTCGATTATGTAGACCATAAATCGGACGTAAAGCGCGAAACACATTTCGAACCGAACACTGATTTTGGTAATAAAATTCAATGATGTGCAAGCGTTGCTCGTTAGTAAGTCTATTCATGATGAAATGTTAAAGCATACTGAGCATCTTTCTCTTTGACACCATGTCTGAAATCCCACGTGATCTGTCAAATACTAATGCATGAAAATCCTAACCTCAAAAAAATCACTCTTTAGTACATGCAAGGAAAAGTTTGAACTTGATATGAGGAAATATTGCAGTTCCGTTTTCCTAAATTTTAGTTCATTTTAACTCATTATAGGGTTCCCTTTTTTCTGAGTGTAGGCGAAAATTGGAATTTTAATAATAAAAACTATCCATAAATGTTTTTGTTGATCTCATGAACCAATATGCCCCAATGCACACAACCAATGCACGGACCCATAAAATTTTTTTTTAGTTTTTTTCGTTTGTATTTTTTCCTGGTCTGTAATCAATATTTGATTTGAACTGGGATATTGTCCTGGCTCAAGATCATTTTGCATCTACATCTAATAGAATGCAAATTTATTTACAAATGACATGGTGACATTTATTACTTGGCTGCAGAATACCACGATCATGATTTCGACCATGTCCAAAGTCTTTTCAAGTGGCTTCGCAGCGACTTTTCAACATCAAACCCGGCCTCTATAAGGAGATGATTCTCACAAACGAACGAGAAGCACAACTCACTTGCCGAATTTGCGTTTAAAAATCGCACCAAGTAATAAAGCACACATGCCAACTTACAAGCATCTCATTGAGTTGCATATGTAAGTACTTCTGCCGTGCCAACGCTCATTTCTTTTAGTTTTTTCGTTTCTTTTGGTCTGTAATCAATATTTTTTATTATGCGTTATCTTTCTAACTAAGTCTGAATATTGACTCTGACTTTTGTTGTTATGCACGCTCTTTATTTTATTCCAACTTAAAGTTCTATAAATTCCTTGAGCTACTCTTTAATTTTTCCTTTGTTGGAAATTTGCATAGTGAACTCTCTTAATTTACATATCAACATTAGAACGGTTTTGTTTTGTTGGTCTGCTTTATGACTACCCAAAAAAAATTCGGCTATATATTTTAGATATTTTTTAGCTAAAGCGATTTTACATAACCGCAATTTTTTTCGACCCGGTCTAATCTACATGTGTTGAATTTAATTTGTCCACGAAATCACCATTTCCCGCTAACAGAGATTTTTACAGATTTCGCGCAAATAAAATGTATGTTTGAATTTGAAAACATTCGGAAATGCAAATAAAAACAGCGACTAAATTTGCATCAATAATTAAACATAAACATAACGACATTTGGTGACAATGGCCACCGACACAAAGTAGCACCACCGACAAACGAAATGAAATAGAACGAAACGAAAAAAAAAAACCCAAAACAAACAACAACACACCATTTGAATATGAAATGTCCAGCCATGTCCTGTAGCCTGCAATTGTTGTTGGTCATATTAACTTTTTGGCCATTTCGTATGTCGCCTGACGGCATGTCGTCCTGCCTGGCTGTTTGTCTCTATTTTCATATTTGTTATTGTATTTAACACACCTGTCTGTCTACATACATACTCGTCCATGTGTAATTCTATCTAACATTCCGAACATTCGTTTGTTGTTTTCGTTATTGTTATTGTTATTGTCATTGTTGTTGTTGGTATCTATCTATCTGGACTTGTTGTGCTGCATGTATTTGTTGCTGTGTATGTGTGTGTGTTTAATATCCGGTTCCGTAATTATTTAAACCAAATATCGTACATGTAATTTATTTAAATAATACATTCCAGACAGCAATTGCGCGTGTGTGTGTCTGTATGTTTTTATTTTTGTTTATTTATTTTTTTATTTGCCTCTCAGTCCTGCAACATAATAATAGTTCTTCTAGCGATAATTACAATAATAATTGAATGATAGTGTTTTGTCAGTAATCATTTATTTAAATAATATTAATATTCTTCTTTAAATCATGATTTGTTGTGTGTGTTTTGTTTAGTTTCGAATCTATTTTTAGTTGCAACTAAACTAAACTGAATTGTGTGCATTGAATGCTTTCCTTTCCTTGATTTATGCTAATTAATTAAAATAATTTTCCTAATTTTAGTGTAATATTTCTCTTGCAGTTGTAGAGTGAATGATTTATTTAAAAAAAACTGCGTTCAACGGAATTACAACTTGTGGATCAATGATGTACGACATGTGTCTTAGATTAGGAACACTAGGAGGCAACACTAATTTGGTTGCTTGGGGTTACGAATATTTGATTTAATGTAGTTTAGGGAACGGGCGTGTATTCTTTTAGAGAGAAGAGGGACACAAAATGTGTACTTTTAGGGGGAAAGCGAAAAAAATGACAAAAAAGGTTCCAGCCAAAGCTGGAATTGTGAAATTCATAAATCCTTTTGACCACGTAGATGTGCAACATAAGGATATTTATCGATTTTTTTTATTTTTCTTGGGAAAAGTAGCGCATAAAACGGGGATAAAGAGGGATAGGAAAAGACAGAAATATGTAGGATAAACTACTATCAAATGTATAAAACACTATAAACACCATTGACAGGTGTAAAATTAATTTTTATTGTATGACTATCACACATTTGAAAAAAATATGGAACATAAACAGTGGCTTTTGATAATATTTCCAAAAAAATTGGGCAAGCTACTAAATGGCGGATCTATAGCCTTTCAAGTGCCACCATGTTTTTAAATTCCTCTTGGATTCAATTTTTTTGAAAAACTATTTTTCTTTGGCAAAAATTCATTTCAAAATATTTTTTTTAAATTCAGTTACTTTTAAAAATTCAAATTTGTCGAAAATTCATTTTTTTTTTTCAAAAATTCATTTTTTTTAATTCCATTTTTTTTTAAATTCATTTTTTTCATTTTGTTTTGGCAAAAATTCATTGTTTTGGGAAAAATTCACTTTTCACTAAAATTTGTAAAAAAAAAAATAATTTAGCAAAAACAGGAATACAAAAAAATAATAATAATTGAGAAACAAAAAAATCTTTTGCTTTTTTCTGAAAAAATATTTTGCTTTTTCTGAAAAAATATTTTGCTTTTTCGGAAAAATTCTTTTGCTTTTTTCGGAAAAATTCTTTTGTTTTTTTCGGAAAAAATCTTTTGCTTTTTTCGGAAAAAATCTTTTGCTTTTTTCGGAAAAAATCTTTTGCTTTTTTCGGAAAAAATCTTTTGCTTTTTCGGAAAAAATCTTTTGCTTTTTCGGAAAAATTCTTTTGCTTTTTTCGGAAAAATTCTTTTGCTTTTTCGGAAAAATTCTTTTGTTTTTTTTTTTCGGAAAAAATCTTTTGCTTTTTCGGAAAAATTCTTTTGCTTTTTTCCGAAAAATTCTTTTGCTTTTTTCGGAAAAATTCTTTTGTTTTTTTTTCGGAAAAATTCTTTTGTTTTTTTTTCGGAAAAATTCTTTTTGCTTTTTTCGGAGAAATTCTTTTGCTTTTTTCGGAAAAATTCTTTTGCTTTTTTCGGAAAAATTCTTTTGCTTTTTTCGGAAAAATTCTTTTGCTTTTTTCGGAAAAATTCTTTTTGCTTTTTTCGGAAAAATTCTTTTGCTTTTTTCGGAAAAATTATTTTGCTTTTTTCGGAAAAATTCTTTTGCTTTTTTCGGAAAAAATCTTTAGCTTTTTTCGGAAAAATTCTTTTGTTTTTTTCGGAAAAATTCTTTTGCTTTTTTTGGAAAAATTCTTTTGCCTTTTTCGGAAAAATTCTTTAGCCTTTTTCGGAAAAATTCTTTAGCCTTTTTCGGAAAAATTCTTTAGCCTTTTTCGGAAAAATTCTTTTGCCTTTTTCGGAAAAATTCTTTTGCCTTTTTCGGAAAAATTCTTTTGCCTTTTTCGGAAAAATTCTTTTGCCTTTTTCGGAAAAATTCTTTTGCCTTTTTCGGAAAAATTCTTTTGCTTTTTTCGGAAAAATTCAATCTGTTTTTTTTGTAAAAATTCAATTGTTTTTCGCAAAAATTATTTTTTTTTGCTAAATCAAATAATTTTTTTTGCGAAAAGAATTTTTTTTTTTTGCGAAATGAATTTTTTTGAAACATTAAAAAAAACTGAATTAAAAACTATAATTTTGAGAAAATTTTTTTTTTTCAAGATTAAATTGCTTTTGTCACAAACTTAAATAGCTTTTTCCAAAAAATATTTACAAAAAATTAATTTTTTTTTCGCAAAAAAAAACATTTTTTCTCAAAAGTAATAATAATACAGCAAAAGAAATTAAATTTTGCGAAAAAAAAATAGAATTTAGAGAAAAAAAATATTTTGTGGAAAAAATTGAAATTTAGCAGAAAAAATTGATTCTTTGCGAAAAAATAATTCAAAAAATTAAATTTTTACACCAAAAAAAAAAAAAACAATTTTTTATTTAACAAAAAATCAAGAACTCAATTTTTGTCTCAAGATCATTTTTGTCGTGGCTTTTTGTCGCAAGATCATTTTCATTGTATGGCTTTTTTCCCAAAAAATCATTTGTTTTTTTTTTTACAAAATTAAATTGATTTTCTTTTTGGCAAAATATTTTTTTGTGCCAAATAACATTATTTTTTTTTTTTGCAAAATTAAATATTTTTTGCAAGATTAAATTGCTTTTTTCACAAAATTAAATAGCTTTTTCCAAAAAAAAAATCAATGTTTTTCGCAAAAAAAATATTTACAAAAAATCAATTTTTTTCGCAAAAAAATATTTTTTTCTCAAAGAAAAATTTTTTTCTCATAAGTAATAATAATAATGCAAAAGAAATTAAATTTTGCGAAAAAATAGAATTTTGAGGAAAAAATTATTTTGTGGAAAAAATTTAAATTAAGCAGAAAATTTTGATTCTTTGCGAAAAAATAATTCCAAAAATTAAATTTTTATATTTAACATTTTCTTTTTATTTTTAACATTTAGTTTAGCTCGTCAAAAGAAAAATCGATTTTTTTTCAAAAAAACCTTTGATGATAATTACAATTTTAGTTAAAAAAATTAAATTATTTTCAAAATGTAAAAAACGTTTAGTTAGTTATGAATAGCTGTGGTATACTTTGCCATTCTCCGATATAATTTTATTTTTGTGATAAAATTTAGTTTAGCTCGATAGATCGTCAACAGAAAAACGATTTTTTTAAACACGCTTTTTCTACTTTCCTTAACGATCGCTGCTAAACCACTGGTTCTATGTGAAAGGTGCGTTTGCAACATGTGTAGCACTTACCTTAAATTTAAGTCATTCGGGGTTTTCTAAAGTAAACAAATATTTTCTGCAAACGGTATTTTTTTATTTTTTTTTGTTTATTTTATTTCGGTCTGTAATCAATATTCGATTTGAACTGGCACATTTTCTTGGCTCAAGACCATTTTACATCTATGTTTAATAGAATGCAAATTTATTTACAAATGGCGTGGTGACATTTATTTCTTGGCTGCTCACTAGCTCTGTCAAGATTTATGGCCTGTGAAATATTAAGAATTTTTTGAATCCTGTATAATAATGTTCAGTTCAGTTTTGGAGCAAAAGGGACCGAAATAGACAGCTTTCGCCATAAAATCACTCACCCTGTCTTGCAAGACCACCCATCATTATGGTTGTACATCATTGATCCGGAAATTGTAATTTCCAACGAATATCAGATATAATAATTTACATAATTAATTCGAATAGATAGATTAGACTGCGCTCGCTCGTCGACATTTCTGATTGGCTTTTGATTAGTGTACCATAAACATGCGAAATTTTTCCATTTTTCAGCAAATTTGATTATTATTATTTACTCATAAATTGGCTTTAATTATTTATTCGATTTATTTATTTACCCATTGAAATATATAGACCACAACCACTATACAATGCATTCCGTTTTAGTTTTAAGTTTTAAAAATTGACCAACAAAAACAAATAACTTTAAAAAACGTATCCTAAACAAATGATTTTCTCTCTTTTTCTCTCTTTTTTATTTTGTATTGAATAACAACAAAATTCCAAAAAAAAACCAAAAACAAACCAATATATAACCAAAATTAAAAACTAAAAACCAATCTACAAACTTACAAATGTTTAACCTTAAAAAAATAAAAACAAAAACAATCGAACATCTTAAATGTGTTGCTCCGAACGAACGAATGAAACAAATCCCACTTATCCCCCGATTCGTATGAACATCATCACCAAAAACAACCACCACCACCACAAAAAAAATGCGCAAAAATTCCCAAAACCAAAAAACACGCACAGCCACCACCTTTAAGGCCCTTGACGAGCGAAGATTTTCAGGCAATGATACCGGCACACTTCCTCAGTGGTGGATCCCAGCATCAGGTGCATGTGGCGCGGCCGAATGAAGTGGGTGTGGCTGGTGTTACGGTAACCGTCAATAAGCCTGTTCCCGATATGCCCATGTTCCCAGCGGCGCCCACCGAAATGGGTCTCATTACCGAGACCATTACCAAGTCGACTTTTACGGAAACGGTCATGACCCGTGTCACAGATAATCATTTAGCGGAGCCCCTAATAAGTGAGGTGATTATCACAACAACAACAACATCATCACAATAATCATCTTAAACAATTCTCCTTCTCTACCTTCTTTTACCTTTTAATTTTGTTTTGTTGTTGTTGACTGCAATGCAATACTTACTACTTACATAACTACTTACCAACTCTATTAATAATAATTACCATATATTATAATAATCTGAATAACCACTAGCAAAGTACATTATTTTTCGCAATTCCAAAAAAAACAAAACAGAATCTTTTACAAGTTTCACACTGGCACTTTAATTATTGCATATTTTTTTGAACACCCAGACACCCTTAGAAAATGATCACAAAACGCACCCTCACTAGCACCAACAACACCACCACCTCCACCATCACTTTCATTCCACGCATATTCACTCACATTTCATTCATTTTTTTTTATTTGCAAAAACATAACCAATATTCGGTGACATTTATTTATCAGCACTAATAATAGTTCGTTTTGGTTTAGACATTAGTTCACTATGCTTTTTTACATATTCGTATTTTTTTTTTAATTTATATGTATATATAATTTATTTTTTATTGCGATCGAAGTAAGTAAGATGTTTTTCTCAGAAGCCCAGCCATTTGTATTGTTCTCAATTACTTTTGCACAATTTCATTGGGATTCCAGGTATTTCATGGAATTTCAATATGATTTTGAAATCACCATAGAAATTTGTATATATCTTGGGTTTAATATCATAGGGTTATTTTCTTTTTAGCTGATCGTTCTTGGTTTTAAATAAGACGTTGGGGTTAAGAAGTGCATATCTGAAACAAAGAACTGATGACGTCTTTAATTGAGACGATTTATTCGACAAGAGGCGGAAATGTGGGAGAGTATGATATACGAGTGCCACGATATGGCTATAGTTTTGAATAGATGGCCCCAACATTGATGGGCATGTTATCAAAATCTCGTTATCAAGCTATCGAACGTTGAAAAAAAAATGACCTAAATTTGATAATTGGAAGAAAAAATTGAAAGAAATATAATTTCTTGTTGTCGATGATTACCTTAGTAATCGATCGAGTATCGAGTTATCGGACGTTCAAGTTTGAAAAATCCCATGCTTGTCATTCTAATGGGCTCAATATTGAAAACTGGAAGAAAGATATTAATAAAAACATTAATTTTTTGTAATCGATACATCGCTTAGTTATCGATTTATCGGACGTTAAAGTTTGAAAAATCCCATGCTTTTCATTCTAATGGGCTCAATATTGAAAACTGGAAGAAACAAATCGAAAATAACTATAATTTTTTGTAATCGATATATCGCTTAGTTATCGATTTATCGGACGTTAAAGTTTGAAAAATCCCATGCTTTTCATTCTAATGGGCTCAATATTGAAAACTGGAAGAAACAAATCGAAAAAACTATAATTTTTTGTAATCGATATATCGCTTAGTTATCGATTTATCGGACGTTAAAGTTTGAAAAATCCCATGCTTTTTATTTTAATGGGCTCAATATTGAAAACTGGAAGAAAAAAATCGAAAAAAAACTATAATTTTTTGTAATTGATATATCGCTAGTTATCGATTTATCGGACGTTAATGTTTGAAAAAAATGATGTTTTCGATCCAATGGGCTCAAAAACGAAAATTTAACTTCCAAAGTTATCGATTTTGGAAATTCAATGAAGTTCAATAAAAATAACTATTACATGCACTTCAAAGAAAACTAAACAATCGCGCGATTTAAAAAAAAAACGTTTTTTTCCTGCGACGTTCTTTTGATGACCCAAACTTATTTCGAAATTTCAGAATATATACTTTCTTGCTCAAATTTCAATCAGAATCAGTGTTGCCACTGAGAAGAATTATTTCCTACCAAAATTATCGGAAAAAACTACCAAAATCGTGTAGAACCTACCAAAATCATTTAAATATAAAAATTAGTTTTTTATATATAAAATGTGTTTAATTAACACTGTCAGTATTATATGAAATACGTATATAAATATAGCAAAAACCGACGAACATAGAAATTGAGTGCTAAACTGTAATAAATTCTTCAAGTATTCTTTTTCCAAGTGAAAAGTAATTCAAAATTGATTTCGACTGGAAACAGCCTAAATGCAAAACTTGAAAATATATTGGTCAAATATACTCTATAAGGAAGTTATCTTCCCAAAGCATGAAACTTGTAATTTAGAAGGGAGTTGTAAATTTTTATTCAACTTAATCAAGTATTTATTTTAAACTTAATTCTTAATATAAAAATCTTAAACATAAACAAGTAAGGAAAGGCTAAAGTCGGGCGGGGCCGACTATATAATAGCCTACACCACTCCCTGCGTATATACCTCGCTCTTATTACTTATTTCATGGGAGCAATTTTATGTAGTTCATATAAATTATAAAGTATACTATAAATTCATCTTTAGTCGAATTTAACGAATATGTTAAATAATTGATCCAATGTTCCGGCAGACAAATACAAATTATACAATAGTAATAGGACCGACATTTCAAAAGGGGGCCTACAACAACATTCTGTGCCTGGTCTAAAACATGCGCCTATATATTTCTCATTCACGGTAGGTATTCCTAGTTGAAACATATAATGATCTGCAAAATTTGATGAAGATCCGATGTAAGATGTAGTTTCTAGAGCTGTAATATAGCAGAATGGACATATGGGCATCACCCAAATAAAAAAGTGAAATCGGGAAGGATTTTTGCATCCTGTAAATGTATGTGTTGGACAAAAAATGTTAAACCGGAAAGGACATTTGTATGGGGGTATATTGAAACCTGGAACGATGTGACCCACTTGTATGTTTATAGGTGAAATATAATATGTAAAGTTTGGCCAAAATCGGTTAAACATTCGGGAGCAACATTTGTATGAAGGCTATATCTAAATCTGAACCGATCTTACCCACTTTCACCATAGGTTTTTTAGTTGGATTATAAGATGTTGTGCCAATTTTAAAGAAAAACGGGTACAATGTGTGGATTTTAGAGCGGAAAAAAGTGAAATCGGGAGCGACATTTGTATGGGGGCTATATCTAAATCTGAACCGATCTTACCCAATTTCTGCATAGGCGTTTCTACTTGGATTATAAGATGTTGTACCAAATTTAAAGAAAATCGTGTACCAGATGTGGTTTCTAGAGCGGAAAATGTCAAATCGGGAGCGACATTTGTATGGGGGCTATACCTAAATCTCCAAATACAATACCAATGGTCCTTGGCCAGAAAAAGTAACTTCTGCCAAGTTTCATGACAATCGGACAACAATTGCGATCTGTAGAGTGCGAACAAGCTTAGATGGACTGCAGAAGGACGGACAGACAGACATCGTTTAATTGACTCAGCTGGTGATTCTAAGCCGATCCGTATACTTAAATGTGGGTCTAGCTCGATTATTTATTGGTGTTACAAACATTTGGCGGAAAACTGACTTATAATACCCTAGTCCACGAAGTGGTGTAGGGTATAAAAACGTAGATATACATGTGTGTGTCTCAACAGATATTTGGAATTTGTGATTTTTGTAATTTTCCCAACTTCAAACACGTAAGCACGTGGGTTTTTATTTTTCTTTTTAATATATTATCGTCACAGCGTAGAATATTTCCTCCGGATACCTGTCAAAACTATGTCGAATATGTCTCATAAAATTTGACCTAAATATAAAATATAATTCTCTTGGTTTAATTAACATCTACGAAAATTTGAATACTTTAATGGATTATATTTGTTGATTCAAGTTTTTATTAGACTGAATTCAAATTACAAATAAAATATTTGAAAAAAGAAAATATAAGACAAAGCCTACTTACATAACAGTTGGATTGACTTAAGTACAAAAATTAAATATTCCAACAATATTCCTAAAGCTATGACAACCATATATAAAGAGAAATTGCAAAATTAAATAAAATAAAATATAATAACATTTTTGTATTCAAAGTCAAATTTTGTTCACGTCTAAAGTTGGCGTCTTTTGTTCTGCTCCATATTTTGCCATTCATATACGTATTAGAAAACTGGCCTAACGCTGATATTACTTGCTAATACCCAGAAGGGTCCAATTCTATATTTGTATAATTTTTATTTAACTAATAAAAATTCAACAAAACCTACCAAAATAAGGTTTTGCCTACCATCCTACCAAACGAAAGATAACCTACCAATTTTGGTAGGAAAACCCCAAAACGGCAACACTGAACAGAATTGTTTATCGCATCATCTGCTCCCTCCTCGAAGTTATCGGCAAAATATTCTCCAAATTCTCCCAACTGGCTGTTTGATTCGATAATTTCTAACCTTTTTCACAAATTATTGGCCAAAATATGTGTTGTTACTCCAATTGCTAATCCTTTAAAATTTTATCACGGAGTCAATCATCATGGAGTCAATTCAACAATATAATTTTTCATTTTCTAAATATATTGAAATTTTTATCTGATTTTGTTTCGCTATTTTTTCAATCAAATGAGCTCAAAATAATAAAAAAGTAAAAATTTCGATATACATACATATCGAATATAATCGTTTATATTTAAAAGAGACAATATATATTTTTGATTTTTTTACTTTAACGCTCGATAAATCGATATCTAAAAGAGATGTCGAGATAACATCTCTACCAATTTTTCTTTTTATTTTGAGGTTCACTCTTTATGGTGGTTCAGGAGGCCTTGGATATCATACTCTTGTGAAAAAAATTATCCTAAATCGTGAAATTCATCCAATAAGGCAATATTGCACTTAAACAGAAGTTGTCGTATCATATTAAGATTGAAATCGAAATTTTGGACAATGACCAAAAAATGGACATTAAATGTGGAGGCAATCAAATGAATGAAAATATCATAGATGTTGCTTTAAGATTTTCTCCTCTATGTTATGTCCAAAACCACAAGCCCTACGAGCTTATGGATTTACTTTCTAATGGTATTTCCATTTCATTTAATTTTTTGTTTTGGGTGATTCGTCATACTTAAAAAAATATATATCCAAAAATATCAAACATAAAATATATATAATTATGTAATAAGTAAATATCAAACATAAAATATATATAATTATGTAGTAAGTTCATATAAAATATCGCCCATTTTGTATGGGATTTTAAAGGTTTTTAGTACTGTTCTACGCTTCCAGAAGTAATTGTCTAAATTATTTTTTTTTGTGAAAAAATTGTAATATTCCAGTAATCTAATGGTTAGTAATGTATATATATCTATATAAGATTTTTTCTATGAGAAAGAAATTACTACCGCCTTTTCGACAAAATTCTCAAAAATATATATTTTATAATATTTAAATTTCATACTGCTATAAATATTGACTGGATTACTTGCTATGCTCCACTTCAATATATACGCAGAGAAAATATATGATCGTTGCAAGCATACGTATGATTACTGCAGGAGCGTTTGCAGTGTGTCATATTACGGTCGAAATTATGGTCATAACAAAAAAACTAAACATCATATAGCCATAATGATTTTATTATGATTAGCTACAGCTATACTATGAATACCTCAACCATAATCCCAATCTTAATATGACGCTCTTCAAATATTGTTGCCACAATTATATCTCTCCTCTATCTCTATATGTATATATTAAATTGGTATTATGAAAACGATGAATCAAATGGAGGATTTTTTGATTGAGTTTAACTCTGGAAAAGCTAATGATAGGTATGTTATCAAGTTTTTTCGCACCTGAGGTGACTTTGGAGCTCTGCAGCTCTAAATCTATTCAGTCCAGTATCAAGTATCAAGGACCTAGAAGAAGTTACGGAATAATTACAAAATAAAAACAAAATAAATCAACTTGCAACCGTTGTGCGTCGTGAAAATACTATTTCAGAAAATTATTCACACCATCCATCTAAAGACAATATTTTTACCTTCACAAATATTTGTTAAAACTAAATATTTTTTTGGCAGGATCATTCCATTTGCGATATATCAAAGTTTTGGTTCCACAATTTTTTGAAATTTTATTTTTAAATTTAATTTGTTGTAATTAAAAGTAAAAATGGTCGAAAATTAAATTAATTTGCACAATTTAAATTTAAAAGTTCTTGAAATAGAATTCTTCTTAAAAATAAAAATAATCTGTTTGCCACGTAAGTACGAAATTTACTAAATTATCAATATTTCTCTATAAACTCAAAGAATTTATTTTTTAAAGATAATAGGACTATTTTTCTTTAAGCCGGGATAACAAGCTGCGATAACAAAAACGTTAATAAAAATTTAATTTTTTGTTCAAAATAAAAAATTTTTTTTTTAAAATTGTCGCCAAAAGCAATATCAATGTGTGTGTGACAACAAATTTTTCAAAAAATATTTTGTGTTGATTTTATTGGACTTAGCCTCGATAACCATCATCTTGACTTACACTGGATAATTATCCAGGCTAAGTTCAAAATTTTTAACACAAAATTATTTTTTCAAAATTTGTTTTCACACACACATTGCTATTGCTTTTGGCGACAATTTTAAAAAAGTTTTTTTATTTTCAGTAAAAATTTAACATTTTATTTAGATTTTTGTTATCGCAGCTTAGTTATCCAGTCTTAAAGAAAAACAGCCTTAGTATCTACTTTATATATATTGTAGAAAGGGTGTAAATCCAATTTTTCTTTAAATCAGTTTCTTCTCATATTTTGGCAGACTTTTCTCAAATACACCACGTCTGGAAAAATAAATAGTTTAATAATTAAATTGTTGTCTGTTTTAATTACAAATTCATGGAATATGCTGACTTTTTTGGACTTGTAAAGATTTTTTACTTCTGAAAAAAAAAAACTAAAAATTGATTTTCTATAAAATTTCTATATTAAGCCATCGATATGAACTACTTTTTTAGGCTATACACCGAAAAAATGTAAGTGTTAAGTTCAATTAAAAAATAATTGACTGACCACCTTAAATTCAATTAATAATGTTGGTTTACCTTGCCGTTTTCTTCAAAGGATCGTTTTGCTTAGTTCAAGTAAAAAAAATAATTGAATGCATTAAAATGTAATATTGATATATTAAGTGGGCATCTTTACTGGCTCAAAAGCAATTAATTTTGATTAATTGCAAAAAATCATCTTTAATATATAGGACATAAGATATAGAAATAGTTAACATTAAATTTGATTAAACTTAAAAGTATTTCATATAGAATGACCCATATTTGCTCTTTAACTATGAACATTTATTTACTAGGAATTACTTCTGATTGTTTTCCCGATTGAAGTTTAGTACTCTGTAGGCTAATGATATGCCCAATAAAATTTTAAATTGACATACTTTATACTTGCCATTTTGTTTTGTGCGGGGGAAGGGCATATTTTATGGCCAATAAGCATTTCAATGAACTCGTCATTACATTAGCTTCCAATAAAGCAAAATCCAATTCGATAGGCATTCATCCTCTGAATGCCTTCCAGTGTTTATCCATCCATTCGAATGCCTTTAATGGCAAATTTATTGAGGCTGGAAGTATTTATTCTTGATTAGATTTAACACTGTCATTATTTATGTGCACATATATATATATGATTATCGATGTATGTATGTGTGTGCGGTTATACATATTTGTTATATTGTAATTTAGAAAGCATTTAATTTTTGAGTATTTGCGTATACAGTAGGCTGTGTCGAAAATTACATTTGGATTTGATAATGATACAATCATGTTACAAATACTGATTTGATATTTTGGAATAATTTACACTTAGCGTTCTTGAACGAAAGAAAAACCAATGTGTCGGTAAGATTATTTGTTTAATACAACTAAAAAATTAATTGAATGCTTTAAAATATCAATTGAATTAAAAAATATTTATATTTATATTATTTGTGCATATTTACAGGCTCTAATTCAATTAATTTTTAATTGAGATAATTGATTTGTTTAATCGAGTTAAATATTTTTTATTGATATAAGTAATTTTTTTGATTGAGATAATTAATTTGTTTAATCGAGTTAAATATTTTTTTATTGATATAAGTAATTTTTTGATTGAGATAATTAATTTTTAATTGAAATAATTAATCTTCAATTGAGATAAATAATTTTTAATTGAAATAATTAATGCTCAATTGAAATAATTATTTTTTTATTGAAATACTTAAAAATTAAATGTAGTAATTAATTTTTTAATTTAAATAAATATTATTTAATTGAGTTATTAATAGTTTTAATTGAGATAATTAATTTTTTAATTGAGTTAAATATTTTTTTATTGATATAAGTAATTTTTGATTGAGATAATTAATTTTTAATTTATATAATTATTGGTCAATTGAGATAAATAAATTTTTAATTGAATTAATTGATTATTGATATAAATAAAAATTAAATGTGATAATTAATTTTTTATTTGAAAAAAATATTTTTAAATTGAGTTATTAATATTTTTAATTGAGATAATTATTTTGGAATTGAAACCATAAATTTTTAATTGATATAACTAATATTTCATAGATATAAATATTTTTTAATTGAGATAATTAATGTTTAAAATATATTGAAATAATTAATAATTGCGATAACTAATTGAGAATAAATTGAGTATTTTATTTAATATTTTTTTTTAATAATAAAGTAAAACAATAATTATTGTCTAATTGAGATAAATGATTTTTTAATTGAAATTCTTAATGTTCAATTGAAATAACTAATTTAATAATTAATTGATATAATTAAAATTTTAAAAATAATTATTTTATTATTTGAAATAAATATTTTTTAGTTGAGTTATTGAGATTTTTAATTGAGATAATTATTTTGGAATTGAAACCACAAATTTTTAATTGATATAACTAGTATTTCATTGAGATAATTAATGTTTAAAATTTTTGAAATAATTAATTTATTAATTGAAATTTTTAATTATAATTTTTAATTTATATAATTATTGGTCAATTGAGATAAATATTTTTTTAATTGAATTAAGTAATTATTGATATAAATTGATATAAAATTAAATGTGATAATTAATTTTTTATTTGAAATAAATATTTATTAATTAGTTATTAATATTTTTAATTGAGATAATTAGTTTGGAATTGAAACCATAAATTTTTAATTGATATAACTAATATTTCATGGATATAAATGTTTAAAATAAATTGAAATAATTAATAACACTACTCAACAAAATGAAAAAAATTTCATGTACTCCGGATGCGATAATTTTTTCTGTGTAGATAACCTTGACATGAGCTCGAAAAACGCAATAAAAAATTTTTTTTTCGTTTGGTTTTTTTTTTATTTTTTTTTTTTTAAATTTAAAAAATTTTTTTTTGGTTAATTTGTTTCGTCCGGCATAACTCGGGAACCACTAGCCCGATTTAATTGAATTAAATTTTAAAAAATTTAAAATTACAATTCCCTTAATCTGTTCATATATTGTTTTCCTATACAAGCAACAGTTTCCAAGTTAAAAATGAATATATAAAGGAAAAAACTTATTTTTTGCCTAAAGATTTAAAATTTTTTTTTTTAAAAATCCATAAAAAATCCAAAATGAAAAAAAATGTCAAATCTTATTACTATTACGTAAAGTCACATAACCTATGAGCAAAATGAGACAAAGATCATGAAAATCGATGCACGCGTTTCGCTTTTATTCGCAATTGAGTAAAGGTATGAATTTCAAAAATTTGCTCGACATATGCACAACTTTGTCTATGGTAAGGTTTTTTCTTTTTTTTTTGATTCTCAGAATTAACAAAACGGAATAAACAAAGGGTTATTTAATTTTTATGATTGCGTAAGCAAAGTAATAAACGCTAATAAATGTGCGTGAACAATTAAAAGGAAAAAAGGAAAGGGGACTTTTTTAATTATTTGGGTTTTCCGTTGGCTACCTGTATGATTTTTTTACAGAAATGCAACCCACATTTAAGGGTGGTCATTATTCGGAAAATTTAAGACTCACACATGGTGAAACAGGTATGTAGCCACCGTAAAAAAATATACACCCATTTATAAGTACCTGTCAGTAAAATACTAAACAATACACAGTATAAATAGGTCTTCATTGATCGATTTTACTCATTCAACAAGTGTCGACGAACGCGATAGTTAAAATGAGCAAACGTTCGCGAGGATTTGAATGCAATACCAATCCAAGTAATTTTTGTTACATGTGCGGAGAATACGTTTCTGAAAAAAACAAGCGTTGTTTTTCACCTAAATTGAGAGATTCATTTGAAGAGAGCTTCAATTTAAAGGTCTCAAACATAGATGAGCGGTGGACACCAAGTGCTCTATGTCCAAGGTGCTACGTACAGCTAGCTGACTCAAGGTAAGTGTAGATTACGAAATTCAAGAACATATATAACTTATTATTGAAATTCTTTCAGACGACAGCCGAGAATCATCATGCCAATGCTTTGGAGAGCTCCGCTTTGCCATGTAACAGATTGCTATTTCTGTCTTAGCAAAAAAACAGGCGTGGGAAAAAATATACGATGGACTTACGCTGCTGTTTCAACAGTGAATTTTCCAGTGCCATTTTCCGAAGAACCAGTGGACCCGCAACCGTCCGTTTCAAGATGGGCATCTAATAATGAGGCGATACATCCAACATCAGATCTGGAGACAGTAGAAACCACATCAGAATGCGAGTCAACATATACATTGCATGGAGGTCAACGCTTATGTTCCCAAGCAGAACTGAACGATTGGGTTAGAGAATTGAAACTCTCCAAGGAAGATGCAGAGTTGCATGCATCGCGCATGCAACAGTTCGGTTTCTTGGCTCCTGGTGTGGTGACAACAATCTACAGGAAGCGTCATGAACCATACGCAAGGTACTACACAAAAAAAGACAACATCTGTTTTTGTAAGGACATTCCCGGATTATTTGGTGAACTCGGGTACTCTTACAATCCAGGAGAGTGGCGTCTTTTCATCGACAGCAACAAGCAGAGCCTTAAAGCAATTTTACTGCACAACGGCAACGAGAAACCTTCGATTCCACTTGCTCATGCCGTTGACACCAAGGAAACATACGAAGTCATGGACAATCTACTAAAGTGCCTTAACTATGAGAGGCACGATTGGAAAGTTTGTGCCGACCTTAAGGTTATCGGTATCCTTTGTGGATTACAAGGTGGATTCACAAAGTACTGTTGTTTTCTCTGCCTTTGGGACAGCCGCGATCGTCAACATCATTACACCAGGAGGAGTTGGACAGAAAGAGTTAACTTCATCCCCGGCAGCGACAACGTGAAATATACACCACTCATAAAAAAGGAAAATGTTTTTCTCCCACCTCTTCACATAAAGCTCGGACTCATAAAAAACTTCGTGAAAGCTATCAACAAAGATGGCGAAGCGTTCGCCTATTTAAAAACCATTTTTCCTCACCTTTCATCGGCAAAGATTAAGGAAGGCGTTTTCGACGGTCCGCAAATTAAAAAGTTGTTGCAAGACCAACAGTTTGAGCACATTTTATCACCAAATGAAGCTGCAGCTTGGAACTCATTTCGGCAAATTGTTTCCGGATTTCTTGGAAACAACAAAAGCTCAAATTACAGAGAGATCGTCGAACAACTACTCCAAAATTATAAAAAAAATTAGAGCAAATATGTCGCTTAAGAAACATTTTCTACACTAGCACTTGGACTTCTTTCCGGACAACCTGGGCGATGTGAGTGACGAGCATGGCGCACATGTAACAAAAATTACTTGGATTGGTATTGCATTCAAATCCTCGCGAACGTTTGCTCATTTTAACTATCGCGTTCGTCGACACTTGTTGAATGAGTAAAATCGATCAATGAAGACCTATTTATACTGTGTATTGTTTAGTATTTTACTGACAGGTACTTATAAATGGGTGTATATTTTTTTACGGTGGCTACATACCTGTTTCACCATGTGTGAGTCTTAAATTTTCCGAATAATGACCACCCTTAAATGTGGGTTGCATTTCTGTAAAAAAATCATACAGGTAGCCAACGGAAAACCCAAATAATTAAAAAAGTCCCCTTTCCTTTTTTCCTTTTAATTGTTCACGCACATTTATTAGCGTTTATTACTTTGCTTACGCAATCATAAAAATTAAATAACCCTTTGTTTATTCCGTTTTGTTAATTCTGAGAATCAAAAAAAAAGAAAAAACCTTACCATAGACAAAGTTGTGCATATGTCGAGCAAATTTTTGAAATTCATACCTTTACTCAATTGCGAATAAAAGCGAAACGCGTGCATCGATTTTCATGATCTTTGTCTCATTTTGCTCATAGGTTATGTGACTTTACGTAAAAGTAATAAGATTTGACATTTTTTCATTTTGGATTTTTTATGGATTTAAAAAAAAAAAAAATTTTAAATCTTTAGGCAAAAAATAAGTTTTTTCCTTTATATATTCATTTTTAACTTGGAAACTGTTGCTTGTATAGGAAAACAATATATGAACAGATTAAGGGAATTGTAATTTTAAATTTTTTAAAATTTAATTCAATTAAATCGGGCTAGTGGTTCCCGAGTTATGCCGGACGAAACAAATTAACCAAAAAAAAATTTTTAAAATTTTAAAAAAAAAAATAAAAAAAAAACCGAACGAAAAAAAAATTTTTTATTGCGTTTTTCGAGCTCATGTCAAGGTTATATACACAGAAAAAATTATCGCATCCCGAGTACATTTTGACTGTTGACTAGTGTAATTGAGATAACTAACTGAGAATAAATTGAGTATTTTTATTAATAAAATTTTTTTAATAATAAACTAAAAAAATAATTATTGTCTAATTGAGATAAATGATGTTTTAATTGAAATTATTAATGTTCAATTGAAATAACTAATTTATTAAATAATTGATATAATTAAAATTTTAAAAATAATTATTTTATTATTTGAAATAAATATTTTTTAGTTGAGTTATTGATATTTTTAATTGAGATAATTATTTTGAAATTGAAACTATACATTTGATAATTAATGTTTTTAATGTTTAAAATGTTTGAAATAATTAATTTATTAATTGAAATTATTAATTAATTGATATAATTAAAAAAATAATTGTGATAATTATTTTTTTATTTGAACTAAATATTTTTTAGTTGAGTTATTGATATTTTTAATTGAGATAATTAATTTGGAATTAAAAAAAAATAATTTTTAATTGATATAATTAATATAAAATTGAGATAAATATTTTTTTAATTAATGTTTAATTGAAATAATAACTTTATTAATTGATATAATTAATTTTTAAATGAGACAACTAAATGAGATATAATTCAGTTTTTATTCGTGATAAATATTTTCTTTTAATTGGCATAATTAATTTTAATTTTAGACAATTAATATTTAAGTGATCTAATTAAAGTTTTAATCGAGTTGACTCATTATTTTTTGCTATATACCATTTGTTTCAAACAACTATGAACTTCTTTCTATGAATGACAAAAACTGTGTTTGTTGAGTCTTCGATACAGCCTAATACACATATACATTGTATACAAATACTGTCTAAAATTGTTAGTTACATGAATATTTGATAGTATTTATAAACGTTATTTATTATGTATGGTATTTAACTAGAATATTTTGTTATTTATACATATTTTATATATCATATTTTATCCAATCAACGTTTGAGTCGCTCACTTACGAGTGAACAAATGTATTCAGTTTCACAACTGGATAAAACAATATAAAATGTTAAATGTTCAATTCAAAAAACGATTAAAGTGTGTTGTTAATCGTTGGTTTATATTTCGAAAGTTATGTTTGGGTCAAATATAATTCTGAAAATTGTCGATGTAATTTATAACATCATACGATAATTTAAAATAAGTCGTTATACTTAAACCGGATGATATACTTCTGAAATACTGGAGTTCACAGGATCACAAAGTTCCAAAGGATATAATTTTTCAAAAATTATTTTAAATACTTTTTCTCAACATATGATACCGGGATAAGAGTCAAATTAAAGAGAAGAATATCTGTTAAAATACTTAAAATTTCAAGCATCTATCTGTATTAGTTTAGTAATAACAATCATTTCAAATTCCCCCCCCCCCTTCATATCTTACTTTTTAAGATGGTTAACTTGAAATTTTTGTTAATGCAAAACTAATGCAGATAGAATCATGCAATTTGAAGTATTTTTAGCAGATATTTACATATTTAATTTGATATCTACACCGGCAGCATAGGTGCGAATAACTAATATTTTTTTTAATTTATCCTTTGGAACCTTGTGGTATTTTTAGGCCTCGGACACAACTTTTTTTCGTTTATTTAAAGTCCAACAATTAAAATAAATTTTTATTTTATTTTAATATGAACTCGGATATTCTACTTCAACAACAGTTTGTTTCTGTATTGTATATACTTCAAATTTATTTCAAAATTCTCTTAAATAAAAATTAAATAATATGGCAAGAAATTAATCCTAAAACATTTTTAATCACATTTTCTCTAATTGTTAATTAATATATGACGTCTCTGTGGAGAATAATTGATTTTATCAATTCTTTATTACAGAGGATTTCAAACGTCTATCCTTATATTCTACATTTTACAAAAAAGCCTCAAATAAAAAAACTCCAAATCTTACAAAGTAACATATATGCATTTATTCATACATGCAAACAATGAATTGAGTATATATCTACACACAAACTTAAGTACTTTATCAAAAACTTGAAATAAACAAAATCCTTCACACTTGAAACTATTAAAACAGAACTTTCATTACGACTGCTCGTTTGTTTAACATTTATAATTAAACAAGGTTTGCGTAAGAACGATTTCCAACTTAAATGAACTTTTTTCTCAACACAATGAATTGAGGAAAGCATGATCGCAATGAAGGTTTATTTAGGCCCCATCCAACACTTGTATGGCGTTTTATTTTCGTTACCTTTTCTTTAAATACCGTTTTCTGTGTTTTTAATGAACAAACTCGATATCAATTTATCTTTGAATATAAATTAACATGCAAAACTATTTGAATAATTAAAACAGTTTAATTAAAAAAAATGCAGACAAAATTTCAAAATTCTTTTCAAATTCATGAAAAATATATTTTTTTGTGTGGAATGGGTATTTTTTATTATAAAAATTCCAACTTTGTATTGGAATATAATTTTAGAATGATATGCCGGCTTATATATTGGAGTAGTCCAAAGTGACATAGCGACAGTTTTTAGAATTGGTTGTTCCTTTAGCTGTACTGGGATGAAAGAGTGACGAGAGACTATATTTGGTTCTTCATTAAGAGAGAGAGAGAGATTAAAATCTCCAAAACCTCACTTGAACTCCTAACTAGTTTTAATTAAAAAATCTATAAAATAGAAATAAAAGTAACAAATAAAAAAGGCTATTTAAGGATGATAACTATAACTTATAATAAAAAATCCTTCCGCATTTTCTGATTTTTTCTTTTAATTTTTATTTTTTATTTGATTGGTACTATTTTTATCCCCTTTTTTATTTTAACCCCATAAAGTACGAATTTTGAATTTTGGTGCACGTTTTTACTATAAGGGAAATTCGCAAACCAAATATCAAGCAAATATAAACAGGTATGTAGGCTAAAATATTAAGGATTATTATGGATATTTTTAATCCTTGTGAGGGAAAAATTGTTCCCTTTAGGCCGATTTCGCCCCGTTTCAATCCCAACCGATGTACGACTATAAGACGCATTTATGGAAAATTTGAACGTTATAGCTCCTTTCGTTTAGATGCAAGCGTGCTTTCAACAAACGGACTGACGGACGGACGGACATGTCTAGATAGTCTTAGAATTTTATGACGATCAAGAATATATACTTTATACGGTCTCAGGTCGATATTTCAAGTTGTTACAAACGGAGTGACAAAGTTAGTATACCCCCATCCTGGAGGTGGAGGGTATAAAAATGTTTTAAATACTTATTCTCGCACCCTACGTTACCGAATAGGTGTCAAATTAATGAGAAGACTATTTTTTTCAAAAAATAATTTTAAATATTTTTTTAAGAGGAGAATATCTGTTAAAAATACTTAAAATTTCATGCTTCCATCTGTAGTTTATTTAATTTATTAATATTTGACTTTTTAAGAGGTAGAACTTGCAATTGGTGTTAATGCTAAATTAATACAGATATAAGCATGGAATGCCTATAGTTTCAGACGTATAACATTGAAGTGTAACGATTTGTTTTTAAAAATTGTCGTTGAGTGATATACTCCCTTCAGAAACGCTTCTGTCGATTTGCAAAAAATACAGAAGCACCACTGATGAGTTATCCCCACACAACATACGATTGGCCATATAGACTGTTAACGTATGTATAGTCGAATGTGCCAAAACCATTGCCAAAACCAAGAATTTCCTGTGTAACAAGAAATAAACTTGATCAGAATAGCTGGAATTCGAAAACACATAAAATTCTATTGAAATGTAATTTATTGAGAGGCGTTGTAAAAATCTATCAATTGATTGAAATAAGTAAGAAAATACACGTAACAAGCAGCCTATGAATTGTGAATAGTGAAGGCATTCACCCCTCAGACTTATTAGGAGAAATGATGATTGGTTTGAGGGATTCAGCAGTAAAATGATACATCACAACATAGGATATCTAGGCCCTACATACATAATTAAGTTTTACGGGCCCGGTTAACATATATAATCCCCCCGTCCACAATGGCTAAATAAGTTTATGACTCTCATCAACATTCTACGAAATGACTCTCACAATCAACAATTTCGTTTAGTTAACAAACATAGTCGTGGCAATGGCAACAACTACAACCATGATGACGATGTTAATGATGATGATGATGACGATGATAGCTGCCTTCATTGCATTCATACAAGTGGCACAAATACCCGGGAAGGGGAGAGATACGACTTAAGTGAAATGCAATTGTTATGACATTGTAAACCGGGCTGAAATCTGAAATGTGAATGGCGTAGAATAACAATGAGTCTTTACTGGATCATTTTCCAGGTAACAGACATGCCTTAGCGAGCCACCCACCTACCTCCTACCCAGCCAACATACCACACCACACATACTTAATCATAATCTCACTGGGAAGTAACCTCATCTTTTCATCAGCCATTTGCACAAATTGCCAGCAGCAACACACCCCCTACTCCAGTTCAAATGCTCCTACGTTTTCCCCAAGACCTGGAAACGTTGAACGTTCATCATGTGAGAGATGTTTGTGCAAGAAAACCGGGGGTGGAAAAGAAAAGTAGGAGTAGGAGGATCCCCTCTAATAAATGATGAGTGGTTGAGTGTGGTTTTGCTCAGCGTTGTTTGGTCCTCAGTATGTGTTCACAGTATGTGTTTGCTCTGCTGCAGTATTTGGGGATGGGTGACGACGGAGATGGAGACGACGTCGATGGATGTATACAGAGAAAAGCCTGACAGTTAAATTTTTACGACTGCAATTGTAGCGTTGAACATTTCCATCGCACGGTTCTTGTTTTTTTTGTGAACTTAATAACACCACATTTTTCAGGGGAAATCAAATCATATTTTGAGATTATTCTCAGTATCTTCCTTTTGAAGTAGTCTTTCGTTTTTATTAAATTTGTGAAATGCAAACGAGTGAGTTTTATTTGCAGCTGCATACGGCGATGATTGTTTTTTCTTGGAATTTAAAGGTTTTATTTGGAAAAAATGAGAAAAGTACTTAAACGTGCCATAAAGAACAATAAGAAATTGCGATTAGTTTGAAACATTTTTGAACTTGATGAATTCCATCACAATATGAACGAAATTTCGTTATCTACCCTTTCATATGTAATTATTTTAGAGTGCTTTTTGTCATCTCTGATACGAAGTCTAGGGAATTTGAAATACGAACTGCTCCACATCCATCACATACATATATTCTGTAGATCTAGTCGCCTATGTATACTTTCTGCTTCTAAATTCGAAAAATTCATTGTTTGGAGAATGTGATATCGCAGAAAGAATGACTTCATAAAACGGAGAAAAACACTGAATATGGCTGTTTTTCTTTAAGACTGGATAACTAAGCTGCGATAACAAAAATCTAAATAAAATGTTAAAATTTCACTCAAAATAAAAAATTATTTTTTTAAAATTGATTGTTGTGTGTGTGAAAACAAATGTTGAAAAAATTATTTTGTGTTAAAAATTTTTTACTTAGCCTGGATAATTATCCAGTGTAAGTCAAACTGATGGATATCGAGACTAAGACCAATAAAATCGACACGAAATATTTTTTTTTTGAAAATTTCTTTTGATTCATATATTTATATTGTAGTTGGCGACAATGTGAAAAAATATTTTTTTATTTTGAGCAAAAAAATAAATTTTTATTAACGTTTACGTTTTCGCAGCTTGTTATCCCGGCTTAAAGAAAAACAGCCCTAATATTAGGATGACTCAGAAAGAATAAACGTTTTATAATAAAGTTATCACCACGCCAACCCAATCAGACTTCAGACCGAAACATGTCACTACATCCACACTAAGGCGCTTGGGGAAGTATTTTCGACGGTCTTACGATTTTTATGAAATTTAATGAATTACACCGTCCGACAGTCCATATTACACTTGAATATACGTCTAAAACTATAGGTGGAATGGAGTTAATTAGCATTAACAAATATTTCTATTTTTCTCCCTTAGTTTATTTAATTTACTAATATTTGACTTCTTAACAGGGAAAACTTCATGTGGTGGTTAATGCAAACAATTCAAGGTATTTTAACCGATATTCTCCTCTTATTTTTGAGATTCATAGGGTGCGAATAAGTATTTACAATTTTTTTTTGAAAAATATAACTCTTTGGAATTTTATAGTCCAACAGGATGAAGAAATGAGAAACCAAAAACGTCATTTAGGTCAATATTGCATATAGTTTCGGACGTATATCATCTGGTTGGTGAGTAATGACATTTTTTAAAAATTGTCGTGTGGCCTTATCTAACGAAATATATGTTGGATATTTTTTATTTGAAAATTTTTTGGAACTATGACAACCCCGTAAAAAGTTAAGGTTTTGCATTCTTTGGGGTGTTTACTCAACCAACCATAGCTTTTGTTGTGTGAACGATATTGAGACAAGGAGAATAGTAAATTTCAGAGTGTGTTTTTTTAGAAATGTCTGATATATCTGCCGAAATGTAAAAATGCTCGTGTGTTTATACACTCCACGAGAGTATTATGTCTTTGTGCATTTGTTTGCAACACCCAAAAGGAAGCTAGCTAGACCCATTGTTAATTATACCGATCGACTTAGAATCACTTTTTGAATCGATTTTAAAATGTCCGTCTGTCCGCCTGTCTATCTGTTCATCTATTATTGTAGCCAGAACCAAACGAAACTTTGCACAACGAAGTTTTTCGGGACGAACGCTATTTAATCTGAAGAAAATCGGTTCAGATTTGTATATAGCCCCCATTCAAATTTCGCTCCCGATTTGACTTTTTCTGCTCTATTTCTAGAGCATGGTATGGTAGCATATATGGTTTCCCATATATTTTAACATATTTAAACTAGGAACACCTATGGTGAAAATAGGTCAGATCGGTTCAGATTTTTATATAGCTCTCATACAAATTTCGCTCCCGATTTGACTTTTTCCGCTCCTGAAACCACATATTGCATCAGATTGTCTTCAAATTAGGCGAGGCATCTTATATTTGTATTAGAAACAGCCATGGTGCAAATGGGTCAGATCGGTTCAGATTTATATATAGCTCCCACACAAATTTCGCTCCCGTTTTCACTTTTTCCACTCTATAAACCACATATTTTAACAGATCTTCTTGCCAGAAAAAGTCTTGCAAAATATCTTATATTGCAACTAGAAACAGCCATGGTGAAAATGGGTCAGATCGGTTCAGATTTACATATAGCTCTCATAAAAATTTCGGTCTTGGCTTGACTTTTCCCGCCCCAGAAACCACATATTTTCACCGAATTTCTTCTCATTGATTGTGAAAGTTAGTCACTTCATTCCATGTTTGGATATAGCCCCGGTACAAATATTCTACTCGATTTGACAAATTAGACCAGGTCATATTAGCCTGTGATTAGGAAACATACAAAAATGTTCCCGTTTTCACTTTTTTTTACCGAATTGAATTGTATTCCGATAGAAAGTGGAGTGTATCATATAGTCGTCCCAGCCCGAGTCGGCCACGCCTTTCCTTGTTATATTTTTTGAACATTCTTTTTATAAATAAATATCAATATATTTCATATAAAAATAAATTTTATATATTAAAAATTAATAAGATACAAAAAATATTTTTTTTGTTTTTTTTAATATTTTTTATTATTTTTATTTTTTAATATTTTTTTATTATTTTTATTTTTTAAAAAATATATTTTTTACTTTTTCATCCAAAAAAATTAACTTTAAAATTTTTTTTTTTCAAAAAAAAAATATTTTTTATTTTTTTAATATATTTTTTAATTTTTTCCTCAAAAAATATTTTTTATTTTTTAGTATATATATATATATATATTATAATTAAAAAAAGAAAAAACGCGTAAAACGAAAACGAGTATTTCGTCAGATATATCAGAATTTTCTAAAAAATACACTCTGAAATTTACAGTAGTACTCCGATGCAGAGAAAAACGAAATAAATAGCTTCCATAGTAATTTTAATGTTTATCAAGTCGTTATCCGATCAAAATAATATTTTTTGAGCTATTGCACCCTAGGCTGTGTTGCAGTCCGTACTAATGGAAAAACAAGTTCCAGTCACCACACGTTCCTAGATCAAGCAAACTGTGAGCTAAACGCTCCTGAATATAACCCTAAAAATCATGTTTTTCCGGTGTAATTTTTTTGTTACTTTTTTACCCCAAAATTTGATTCTGCAATAATAGACCCCTGAAAGCACCTTAAATAAAAATTTTGATTATTGTCTTATTGGTCGAATTATTGGACGTTTATAGTATTTTTTTTTTGGGTTTTCACAGTGACTACTGAACACATTTTCGTATTTGATGGTAATATTTTATAAAAAGTAAATAGCTGCAGTCAATACCTTTCGAATGATGCCTAAATGATGAACATCGGAATGAAATTGACGCCACAGCGCTCATTTTTGTAAAACGTGTTTGAACATTTTGGCTGTGAAAACCATCTACTGTATTAAATTATTTAACAAAATGGAGTCAGTGTCCATTATTCATCATTACGCTATTCTAGCTGATCTTCCTTCGTGTGTATCATTTCCTACGAAGTTCCTTTTTAACCCACATATCTCTTTACATCCTCCAACTTATTGTTCTAGATTCTGCGGATCGTTTCATCACTTTTTGTTCCTCTTTCCCAACTTTGAAAAATTCAAAGGTGTTTATTTATAAAAAGCACTTTATGTTGCGCACCCAGGTTGGTACTTTATTTGGTACCACGTTTATCACTTTTCGTCCCACATCCCCCTTCAAAGTAAAATTTTTTGAAAAATCTTCTTCTACGTATTCAAAAGAGTGTATACACTGAATTTTACGATTTTAGTTGTAATACCTTGGTTGGTACCATTTTTATCCCCTTTCGTAACGCTTCGAAAAATCCGTTTAAAATTTAAAAATCCGTTTATACTGCACTTCAGAGAAGTGTACACACCGAATTTCCCGATTCTAGATTGAATACTTTCGTTGGTACCATTTTTATCCCTTTTAGTACCGCTAAATACACAAATGTATTTATATTGCGCTTCTACGAGGTCAAAGAAATTTTCACAACGAATTTCACCATTCTAGCTGCATAACTTTAGTTGGTACCATTTTTATCCCTTTTTGTCCCGCAATCGCTTTATAAGTACAAATTTGGGAAAATTTATTTATGTTGGGCGTCTACGTGTTTAGAGAAGTGTACACACCGAATTTCGTGATTCTAGCTGTAATATTTTGGTACAAGTTTTATCCCTTTTGGCCCTTCAACCGCTTTATAAGTACAAATTTCGAAAAGTATATTTATGTTGCGCGTCTACGTGCTTAGAGGAGTGTACACACCGAATTTAACGGTTATAGTTGCATTACTTAAATTGGTACCATTTTTATCCCTTTTCGTAACAATTCGATAAATTTATTTATATGGCGAAATGTACGCAGCGAATTTCGCAATTCTTGCTGCAATACTTTAGTTGGTACCATTTTTATCCCTTTTTCCCGCTTCTCCCCTTAAATGTTCAAATTTAAAAAATCCATTTATTTGGCTCTCATACGTGATCCTTTATACACCGAATTTCAGGATTGTTATATTTTCGTTGGTACCATTTTTATCCCTTTTTGTCCCGCAAGTACATATTTCCCCTTTCTAAGCAGAAATTTCGAAAAATCTATTTATGTCTACATGGTTAGAGGAATGTACACACTGAATTTCACGGTTCTAGCTACATTACTTAAATTGGTACCATTTTTATCTCTTTTTGTTTTTTCCTCTCCCCCTTTAAATGTATAAATTTGTCCCAAATATATTATATGAGTTTATGGCCAATTATTTTTAATTTCATCAATGAAATCAATAATTATATAAAATTAAATTGAGGTTTTTATTAGTTACAGCTGTTCGCATTTCAGCTGAAGATGTCTCTTTACATAAATATTGGAATTAGTCACCAATTGTTTTTTTTCTACAGCTACCGGTCATAAAACTGCGTTGCTAAGAATGGGCCAGAAGCTCCTTGATGAGCTTGTTTTTATTTTGATTATTTTATCCCACTTTCTGCAGGCTATTTGTATATCGAATATGTAGATATTTACATCAAAGTAAATATAGGGAATTTGTATTCTAGGCAAATTTACAAAGTTCAACGCTAGGCACCCATCTTCTGCATGGTTCATAAGAACTTGGTTCACAGCTCTGTTGTTCTGGGAAAATATTTTAATTACAATTAACTCCCCTAGCGTTATTTTTTTATTTATTTGAACTTTCGAAAACGTTTATTTATATCCTTGTTTTTGCAGTTTTGCCATATTTCTTTTTATTGCCTTCCTCACATTCACAGTCATATTCATAAATAATTCCACATTAAAAGGAGCAATCAGAAAGCATGGAAACGTAAAGGAAGCTCATGCACCCACACACACATGTGTGTCCTTAAAGTTGTATGTCCTTGCGTTTGTTGGTGTGTGTGTGTGTGGGGTGTTTTTATTTTATTACATTGTTTATTATCTTTAAATGTTTATTTATATTGGCATTATTTGAATACTGTGTTTGTCTGTCTGTGCATGGCTGGCAGTGTGTTGTAAGATTTCATTTGTTTTCTACGACTTTATTTATTTTTTCTTTTGCTCTCGTTGTTGTTGCTATTATTCTTGCTATGATTACAATTTTTTGTTGTTGCTGCTATTCTATTATATTTCATGCTATTTCTGTTTTATCTGCGCCTTGTTTATTTGCATAGGTACATTAGAGTGTCTCGTGAAAATAAATTTTCGGGCATCAACTTCTCTGGATGAAGTTTGATTTCTAAGCTAATGATTGTGAAAAATATTTCGATTTTAGCTATAAAGAATCACTTCGAAAGCATTATTTAAGAAGTATGGTTTTTTGTCGGGGATTATTTTCTGATCTATTTTCACTATCTGGGGGACTACACACTTTTTGTAATTTTTTATAATGTTGTCTTACCGAAAAATCCGTAAATATTTTTTTAGAGATTTTTTCAACATTTAAATAGACCAAGCCCGCATTTATTTAGGGCTTGGGGCATTTTAATGTATATATAATTGTCAATGTACTTAGATACAGTGGACGAAATACATGTAAGTTGGCTATACGACCTTTTGTTACCATTTTTATCCCTTTTGGTCCCGCTCTCCCTTAAAAGATTTTTTTTTTCGAAAAATTCATTTATTTTGTGCGTTTACTTAGTCGAAGAAATAAACACGCATACAATTTCACGATTCTAACTGCAATTATTTGGTCGATACTATTTTTATCCTTTTCTTTCCTTGTCGTGGCCCATTTAAAAGTACAAATTTCAAAAAAAAAAACATTTCTTTTGATAGTTGGAGGATTGGCATACCAAATTTCACAATTTTGTAATTTATTGGTACCATTTTGTCCCATTTCCCTTAAAAGTACAATTATCGAAAAATCCATTTATAGTGCGCGTCTCGTAGACAGAGTCAGAGGAACTTACAAAGCAAATTTCACAATTCTGCAATACTTAGGTTGGTAGCATTTTTATCCCTTTTTGTCCTTTTTCCTTTAAAAAAGTAAATTTTTCGAAAAATCCATTTATGTTACGCATCTACGTGGTCCAAGGACCCAAGATTCAGAATTCTGCAATAATTTGGTTGGTACCGTTTTATCCCTTTTACCCCCATATTTCCCTTAGAAATACAACTGTCGAAAAATCCATTAATGCTGCGCGTCTACATTTTTATCCCTTTCCTTGTCGTCTCCCATTTAAAAGTACAAATTTCGAAAAAAAGACTGGACATACCAAATTTCACAATTTTGCAATTTGTTGGTACCATTTTGACCCATTTTGTCCCATTTCCCTTAAAAGTACAATTATCAAAGAATCCATTTATACTGCGCGTCACGTAGACAGAATCAGATGAACGTACAAATCAAATTTCACAATTCTGCAATACTTAGGTTGGTACCATTTTTATCCCTTTTTGTCGTTTTTCCTTTTAAAAGTAAAATTTTCGAAAAATCCATTTATGTTACGCATCTACGTCTCTTCAAAGGACCCAAGATTCGGAATTCTGCAATAATTTGGTTGGTACCGTTTTTATCCCTTTTTTATTAATATTATTTATTAATGCTGCGCGTCTACATGGCCAGAGAAACACACACATAAAATTTCACAATTCTGCAATCCCTTCTGGTCTCGTTCCCCTTAAAAGTGTTCATTTCGAAAAGTGCATTTATATTGCGCGTCTACGTGGTCACAGAAATGTACATATCACATTACACGGTTCTAGCTGCAACACTCTCGTTCATTAAAAGTACAAATTTTGAAAAAACCCATCTATGTTGCGAGTCTACTTGCTCAGAGTAGATGTACACGCCGAATTTCACGATTCTAACTGCAACACTTTGGTTGGTACCATTTTTAACCCTTTTGGTCCCGCTGCCCTTAAAAGTTCATATTTCATAAAATCCATTTATGTTACAGATCTACGTGGTCAGATGAATTTACACACCGAATTCCGCCCACAATATATTTTTGGTACCATTTTAATCCCTTTTTGCCCGCTTTCCCCTAAAAGTACCAATTTCGAAAAATTCAGTTATGTTTTGCGCGTCTACAAAATAAGAGGAATGTACACATCTAATTTAACGATTCATGCTGTAATAGTTTAGTTGGTACCATTTTTGTTCCTTTTGGTCCCACTACCCCACTGTATATCCTACGTATGTATACATGTATAAGTGTTTATGGCTTATAAATTGTATGCGCCACAATCGTAGCATTTTCTGTGGTTGGGTTTTTTGTTTACTTCTCTATTGTGCTCGTGTGTATGAGGATGTGGTGTTGTCTTTTCTCGGTTTATGGGTTTTAAAACGTTCCTACCCATCTTCCTGTGCACGTGCGTGTGTTTGTGTCCTTGCCTGCGTATGTGTGTTCCTGCTGTTTGCATTTTTGTCGTCGATGTGTTATATACTTAGACATGTAAATATAATGTAACATACCTTGTTTTGTTGCTCCTACTTCTATTCTTTCTTATATTTTTAATTCTTTCATGCTACACCATTTTTATTGTGTTGTATTAATTTATTATTTTTTTTTAAGAAATGTTACAAAAGAGTGGGTCACGAAAATCGCTTGTCATCTCCAGTTTAAACCACAAAAATTATATTATAAAATAAATATTTTGTCGAAAGTCTGTGTGTAACATTTTCTGAAGTATTTTGCAGTTCAAAACTTCGCCGAAAATTTGAATTTTAGTAAAAAAATCATAGAAAATAACCATATTTTTATACCCTCCACCTCCAGGATGGGGGTATACTAATTTTGTCATTCCTTTTGTAACACCTTGAAATATCCACCTGAGACCCTATAAAGTATATCGTCATAAAAGTTTGATCGTCATAAAATTTTAAGACTATCTAGCCATGTCCGTCCGTCTGTTGAAAGCATGCTAGCATCTAAACGAAAGAAGCAAGGACGTCGTAGACGACGACGTAGATCGGTTGGGATTGAAACTGGGCGAAATCGGCCCAAAGGGAAAATTTTTTCCCACACAAGGACTAAAAATACCCATAATAATCCCTAATATTTTAGAGTATTTAAGCATTTTTTCAATATGTCTTCTTATACTTATTTTATATTGTTTATGCGCATTCCCCAAAAACGTGCACCATTAAGTGATTTTTATTCGTAGGGGGGTGAAATGGGGCAAAAAGGGATAAAAATGGTACATATCAAACGAAAACAGCTAGAAACTCGAAATTCGGTGTGTACATTCGCCTACTTGAGTAGATACATAATATAAAATTATTTTTCCAAATTCGTACTTTTAAGGGGGTACAATGGGAATAGAGGGATAAAAATGGTACCAACCAAACGGCTGCATCTAGAATAATGAAATTCGGTCTATACATTCCACTGATTGCGTAGACACTTAAATTCGTACTTTTTGCGGTTAAAATGGAAAAAGTGGATAAAAATAATACCAACCAAATGACCACAGCTAGAATCATGGAATTCGGTGTATACATTCCTCTGACTGCACGCAAAATAAAAAAAAAAACCAAAGTCGTACTTTTTACTTTTACGGGAAAAATTGGGTTGAATCATGTGGAAATAAAGAGTGATTTTTTAAAAGCTATAGGAAAGTTTTTCAAAAAAGAAAACACATAAAATTCAGAAAAATTCATGAAATCTTTATTTGAATCGATAGTACGGTCCATATAATTTAAAGTTTGAAGATTATTTCATGCAAATGTTGACCTTGACTGCGCCTCAAATGGTCCATCCGCTTAGTGCAATTTTGGCATTTCCACGTTTTTGAGTAACAGAGGCCCAATTGCTGCGAACGGCGACGAATCGATAATTGATGGTCATCATTAACACTGGCCGATACAGCTGCGATATTTTCTTAAGTTCGAACTCTACGTAAGCGTGTTGGTGGTTTAATGACCATCAATGTAAATTTGGTGCGAAATTTAGTCACAATAGCCCGAATAGCCGCTTCAGTGGGTCGATTAAACTGACCATAAAATGGAAGAAGCGCGCGATGATCTTTCTTAACAGAGCTCGCATTTTGATAATAAAATGCAATAATTTGCAAGCGTTGTTCGTTTGTAAGGTTAAATTATAGATCAAACTGAAGATGTTTGACAGTGAAACAAAACACGAACGAAACATGCGTCAGCTGTTTAAACCAGTGTTGCCAAAAAGATAATAGCTAAAATATCACCCTTTACAAGCAACTGTAGCACCCTTTATCTACTATCTACTATATTTTTATTTATTTTTTATTTAATTCTTTTTTATTCTTATTCATTTGTCTTTATTTTTATATCGATTTTTTTATTTTAATTATTATTTTTATTATTTAATTTAATTTTATTTTATTTTTTTATTATTAGTTTTAATTTTAATTTTTTTTTAAATAGAAAGAGAAACTTTCGCAGACCTTCTGATTCTGATGAAATTTGGGGAACGCGTTTCGTATTGCAAGATATTATTTTAGACGTTTTTTTTAGTATTGAAAACTGCAGATATTAGCACAAATATAGAAGAACTCTAGTGTACTTCTACATTTTTGTCAATATCCCGGAAACTATTGAAGGGCACACTCTGAAATTTAGAGCACAAATCTCGCTATTTGCTTACAAAATAAAGATGGGATTGTTTTTTGTAATCGATTTCAATATATTTTTTAAATATTTTTTAAATACTAAATTTTTTGGTGTTCATTTTTTTTAAAATCAAATCCCGAATTGAACAATTCTTTCATTTATTATTATCAATTTTATTTTTAATAATATTCTTATTTTTTATTTTTGTTATTATTTTTAATATTTATTTTTATTTTGAAAATCCTTCCAAAAAGTCTGTAGTATTATTTAATTCAGATGAAAATTACTTCAGTTTCACTTGGCTTCGTTATGGCATCCCATCTTGAAATATTTTATTGTACTATAAGTTTTGTGAATTAAAAATATAAAATTGTTACTAATAATACACATTCTAAGCATTGCTAGGTTCGTAGAGCTTAAGACACTTACTTTAATTATTACAATTTAATAATCCACCTGATTTTTGGGGTGTGTGGTGCTATTTCACTACTCTTTGCGGTGGCCATTCTCGTTATTAATATTTTTAATGGTGGAGGTTGTTGTTCTTTTGATTATTTATTTTCTGTTCTTTGTGTGAGTTATTCCCCATTAAATCATATTCCCACATTGTTTTCGAAAAACTTTCCATCCTTTCCATTTCCGTATCATTTTTTTGTTTTGTTGTTTTTAATTAGTCATTGTGTCTGCGTGTGTGTTTTTTGTTGTTAATGCTTTTCTAAATACTGTTGCTCCTTTTGGCTCCTTTCGCCGCCCCACCTCAATATTTTGTAAATATTTTGTTTATGTTGAATTAAAAGTGATTTCTTTTTGTTTGTCTTGGGCTATATGCGACGGCGACGGAATACGATAAAAATAATTTGTTTATTATTCTCTTTTGTGCGTGGTGTGTTGTTTATTGCAGGAAGTGGTTTTGCCCAAAAATCAAGGATCCTTGGGTTTCAGCATAATTGGCGGTACAGACCATTCGTGTGTGCCTTTCGGTGCTCGTGAGCCGGGTATTTTTATATCACATGTAAGTATTATTAATTAAATTAACAGAAAAAATAAAAACAAACAAAATTCTACGAATATATTTACAAAGGCTCGTCTATATTCTATAAATAACAAGGAAAAAAGTCAATGGTCTCCAAAGGAGACACGATGAAAAAAAATTTATTTCAAATTGTACGTCAATTGCTTGTCCGATATATTATTATTGCTGATATCGAGGACTTTCATTCAATAAAATCTTATTCCTTTTATTCATTCGATCTTGAAAAGAATACTCTCACATAATAGACCATAGCTACTATATTTATCCATGGAATTGAATATAGAGTAATTTCTTGTGAAGCAATGACACACACATTTTGGCTCTTCTCTTCAATTTTAATGAAATTTTTCAAATATGTACGATTTCAAAAAAAATAAGAATGTGTACACACTAGGGTGGATCAAAAAAAATATTTTTGTCATAAGGTTATTTATATTTATATATATATATTTATATTTATATATATATATTTTTCTAGATTTACAGAATATTGCCAAATCTTGAAAAAATATTTTTTTCCCACTTATTTATTATAAACAATTAAAATATAAAAAAAATGTGTACAGACTAGGGTGGATCGAAAAAAAATATTTTTGTCATAAGGTTATTTTAATTTTTAATATATATTTATATATATATTCTAATTTCAAGCTATTTTTCTAGATTTACAGAAAATCTTGCCAAATCTTGAAACAAATATTTTTTATTTTTTTTCTTACTTATTTTTTATTTATTTTATAAACATTTAAAATATATTCGTTTTTTGTAAAATAAAATTTATTAATAACTATTAAAAAAATCATGATTTATTTTTAAAAAAATCGTTGACGCCTCCAAAGCTAGTAAACAATAAAACAAGACTTTTGCAGACTCTTTTTCTATTTTTTATGATATTTTAGTTTCGAAAAAAAATTTTCCCTACTTTTTAATACCGTTCCACCGTTTCTATGTGAAAGTGTAATTCACAACTTTTGTAGCCATCATAATTACCTTTAATTAAACATATAAGCAATATAGCCGAAATGAGAGTAGAAATATTAAAGGTACCATATATATTTTGTGGACATATAAATATATCCACAAAAAATGTTTTTGTTGTTTTTATGAATCAGCATTGCTCAATGCACACAAAAAATATATTTTTTTCGGTTTGGGCGCAAAATATTTCTTTTTGTTTTGTATAGTGCTATTTACATTAAACATTTTCGATTTCGACAGCTATCACGTTTTTAATTGTTTTAGATTAAATACAACGAACGCCATCATGGAACTTATGGAACATTTTTCTGACACTATTAGCTATTAATAAAATTTTTTGTTTTTAATATAAAAAAATATAAATAATAAAAAAATAAATATTATTTTTTTAAGATTTGAAAATTTTCTTTAAAATTAAAAGAAATTCGCTTGAAATTAGAAAAATATATATATATTTGTATTTCATACCACAAACATTTTAAAAAATTCAAAATTACTTTATGACAAATATAATTTATTTTCGATCAACACTAGTATCTAAAATTTCTTACTTTAAAAAAACCTTTCTGACACTATTTACTATTAATAAAATTTATTTTACAAAAATCGAAGGTATAGTTTTTGTTTTTATTTAATAAAAATAGATTTTGTTTTTAAATTTCCTTATGTCCTACAATTTCTATTTTTTTGAAAAACTTAATGATACTCCTAACTATTAAAAATTTTTTTTTTTAGTTTTTCTTCGGTTTATTTTTTATTTATAAAATAAAAAAATATAAAATAATAAAAATTAAAAAAAAAATATTTTTTAATTTGACAATTTTTGGTACAACCAAAAATAAGTTAAATTTTTTTAAATCTTACTAACACTATTAACTTTATTTAATTAAATTTAAGGTTTATTTTTGAGTTACAAAATAAATAAAAAATTATAAAAATAAAAAAAAAAATATTTTTTTAATTTGACAATTTTTGGTACAACCAAAAATAAGTTAACATTTTTTAAAATTTCTTGATAGCAAATATACTTTATTTCCGATCCATCGTAGACACTACTATTTTTTTTTGAAAAACTTAATGATATTCTTAATTATTAAAAATTTATTTTTTATTTTACAAAAGGTTTATTTTTTATTTATAAAATAAATAAGAAATTTTTAAAACAAAATAAAAAATTTTTTTTAATTTTACAATTTTCTGTACAACTAGAAAAAAAATTTGCTTGATATTAGACAAAATATATTTGTATATCTACCGTTTGTAGATACCACAAAAAAGTTAAAAATATGTGATAAATATACTATATTTTCCATCCACCGCAGTATCAAATTTTTATTTACAAAAATCGAAGTTATTTATAAAATAAATAAAAATAATAAGAATTTTAAAAAATATTTTTTTTAATTTGATAATTTTCTGTACAACTAGAAAAAATTGCCTGTTATTAGAAAAAATATATTTGTATCTCATATCACAAAAAAGATAAAAAATCAAAATTTACCTATTGACAGATATACTATATTGTCGATCCACCCTAGTGTCTGCAATTTCTTATTTTTGAAAAACTTAATGATACTAATAACTATTAATAATTTATTATTTATTACATTTTCGATCCACCCAGTGCCTACAATTTCCTTTTTTTTTGAAAATCTTACTAACTCTATTAACTACAAAAATTGAAGTTGTATTTTTATTTATAAAATAAATAAGAAGTAATAAGAATTTTAAAAAATATTTTTTTTTAATTTGACAATTTTCTGTACAACTAGAAAAAAGTTCTTGATATTAGAAAATATATATTTGTATTTCATATCACAAAAAGATAAAAAAATCAAAATTTACATTATGACTAATATACTATATTTTCGATCCACCCTAGTATCGAAAATTTCTTATCTTTGAAAATTCTTACTCACACTATTAACTATTTTACAAAAATCTAAGTTATATTTTTTATTAAATAAAAAATAATAAAAAAATTACAAATATATATTTTTTAAGATATGACAATTTTCTGTAAAACTAAAAGAAATTTACTTGATATTAGAACAAAAATATAGTTGCATCTTATATCAAAAACATGATAAACTTTTTAAAATTTCTTTATGACAAATATTCTTTATTTTCGATCCTCCCTAGTGTCTAAAATTTCTTAATTTTATGAAAGTCGGAAATCCAGCTTTATTCGCCTATAGAAAAGTACATAATTTGAAAATTTCATCAAAATCGGAGAGAAGAGCCAAAATGTGTGTGTTTGATCGCTTCTCATTAAATTACTCAATACAGTTGTTAGCAGGATTTTCAATTTTAGTGGGAATTACAATGCCTATACAATTTTAAATTTAAATATTAAAAATATTTTTGAAAGGAGAATATATCATGAGATTTTCAGAAAAATTTCATTTCAAATTTTACGGATTGTCGGTCATGGAAAGATTCATATTTTCTCAAGAAAATTCAATTTTCTTTATTTTTTCTTTTGAAAATTACATTTTATGAGACTTCTTCTAGCAATATTACCTCCCTTTGTTTATACTTTATACAAAATTAGATAGCAAAGTCATCATCATCGCAAACATTTTCTCTTACATTCATCATGAACAACTCGGGTGAACACGGGTACCTCAAACTCTTTAGACATTCCTTGTGTGAGTGCGTGTTCATACCTTCCTGTTCATTTGAGGTTGTATTTGCATTATCCTGGAACCTTTAGAAAATCTCACATTTCCAGTTCCTTGTATCTGCAACAAGTTAACCAAGTTTGTCTGTTCGCTCTTCCATGAAAATTAATTTATGAGAAAATGTTTCATAATTGTTCCTGGAATATGTTTAACTTGGAAAAACATGAAGTCGTCGTTTATCCATTTGTTCTGTGTCTGTTCCGAGAAAAACAAAAGAAAAGTGCAGAAATTGCAAAGTTTGCATAACATTTAACAAATGTTTTTGGTGTGCGGATGGGGCGGGAGATCTGGAGCTCAATCTTAGAAAACAGTCGGTTGGACAAGAACGGTTCGCAAAAAAACGCTCGGTAATAGTTTAAAGGTCAAGCTCAGCATAAATAGATATCCAAGAATTTCCAATAAAAAAGGATATTTTTGTACCAAATTCCGGAACTGTTTGAATTTTGTCTTTCGAATGTGAATTTTGTCTTTCGAATGTGACACAAAAAGAGTTGGTGGGCCATGCTCATTATCACCATCCACACTGTTTCACAGGATAATTTCCAGGATATCTTTTTTCCTTGTGTTTCTTAATCAGCCTCAAAGTGTGCTGGCTCGGGTATGTGTGTGTGTGTGAATATTTGCCTTGTGATAACAATCAGCATATATGTCTGTAGGCGTGTTTGCAAAAGCAATTAAAACTTTGGCAAACATTTCTGTGGAGTGGTAAAAAAACGTTGCCAATATACCATTAGATGGTGGTGATGATGCCGATGACGATGATCTCGTTGAGAATTAGTAGCCAAGCAGCAGGTGATATTAATCCTTTGGGAAATTGTGTTGTAATTTTAATATTCATGAGTTTATTTGTTCTTTTAAATATTGGAACCATGTTGGAACCCCCAGTCCCCAATTCAAAAAGTTATAATTAACTAAGGGGCAAAGAAAAAATCTGGGGCACTTCCTGGAAATCACAGCACAAGGTAGGCAATTTGGAACGAGGTGCGAAACAAACCAGAAACAAAGAGTTGGTATTTGAAATATTCAAGCACGTGGCTCGATGATCGCAATTAGGTTTTCAAATTTCATCATTTTAGTAAGTCGTTTAGTTGGTACTATTTTTATCCCTCTGTACCCATTGTATCCCTTGAAAGTAGGAATTTGGAAAAAACATTTATTTTTCGTATCTACGCAGTCAGAGAAATGTATATTCCGAATTTCATGACTCATTTGGTTGGTACTATTTTTATCCCTTTTTTCATTTCAACCCCAAAAAGTACGAATTTCGAAAAATCCGTTTATTTTATGTTTCTACGCAATCAGAGGAATGTATACACCTAATTTCATTATTCTAGCTGCAATCGTTTGGTTTGTACCATTTTTATCCCTCTATTCCCACTGTGTCCCTTAAAAGTACGAATTTGGAAAAATACTTTTATATTATGTATCTACTCAATTAGAGGCATGTACACATAAAATTTCGTGTTTCTTGCTGTTGTCGTTTGCTATGTACCATTTTTATCCCTTTTTGTCCCATTCCCTCCCCTACTAATAAAAATCGTTTTATGGTGCACGCTTTTGTTATCGTGGGAATACGCACACCCAATATCAAGTGAGTACAAGCAGACATATTGAAAAAATTTTCTTAAATACTCTAAAATATTAGGGAATATTATGGGCCGATTTCGCCCAGTTTCAATCCCAACCGATCTACGACTATAATACGTATTTATGGAAAATTTGGACGTCCTAGCTTCTTCCGTTTAGATGTTAGCGTGCTTTCAAAAGACGGACGGACATGGCTAGATCGTCTTAGAATTTTATGACGATCAAGAATATATAATTTATAGGGTCTCAGGTCGATATTTCAAGGTGTTACAAACGGAATGACAAAGTTAGTATACCCCCATCCTGGAGGTGGAGGGTATAAAAATATTTTTAATATTTCTTCATTATTCGAATCTTAAATATGTATTAAAGCGACTGCAACTTATGTAATTGTTTTTATTTTTTTAGTCACTGCCAAATACTAGGGATAACAAGCTCCAAAAAAAATAATAAAAATTTATTTTTTTACATAAAATAAAAAAAATATTTTGTAACATTGTCGCCAATATAAATATACAGTACAATATAAATATTTCTATCAAAATTAATTTTCCAAAAAAATATTTTGTTTTGACTTTTTTAGACATTGCTGGGATAACCATAAATTTGACATTGGCTAATTATCCAGGCTAAGTCCAACATTTTTCACACAAAATTATTTTTTCAAATTTTTTTGTCGTTCACACGTTGGCTACAATTATAAAAAAGATTTTTTTTTAAATTTAAATGTTAAGATTTTTATTTAGGTCTTTAGGTTATCGCAGCTTAGTTATCCAGTCTTAAAGAAAACAGCCCAAATAATAAAAGTACCTCTGACAAAAATTGGAATTTTAGTTTTTTTTTTCAATTTTTCCATAAACAATATTTTTTTCGAATTTAGAATTCCAAAATACACCAGGAAATCTTATACAAATTTTTTGTTTTATAGTGTTTTTATTTTACGCCTTTAAATGTATATTTGATTTGATATAGACTATCGCACAATATCATTATCAGACGTAGTATTTAGCAGAACAGAAACTGCAAAGCATCGACTTTTAAGTATTTTTATTGGACTTCAATTCGTAAAATAAAGAGAGATGTGAACTGGAACAACCAAAACTTGTATTTTTGCAAAAATTTGGTATTATCAAAAACTTCAATAACTTTGTCAATTACTAATGGATCTTAAAAAGCATATACCCGTTTTACTCCTTACTAAATGAGTTAGTTTAATAAATTTACAAGTTGTACGGTTACCAAACAAAATAATGTGCAAACACAAAGCCAAAGTTGAAAAATGGTTAAAAATTGTTTAAAAATGTGTGTACTCGACAAAAGCACACAGATTTCTTAAATAAACTTTATATCTATCGTGAGCTCCAGGTTTCTTCTTTTCAAACCCAAATAAGTTACAAGCGCAAAAGCTACGAAAAACCTGCTATTTACCCGCAGTTCAAGATGTTGGGTGGTATCTGGGAATTTTTTTACTTCATTCTTTTTTGTAGCATCGTGTTATTCATCTATCGGTATATTTCTATAGCTTCTTGACAGCAAACCCTATCATAACTTCTACATTAATCCATATAAAGGGTGATTTTTTAGCTATTATCTTTTTGGCAACACTGGTTTAAACAGCTGACACACGTTTCGTGTTTTGTTTCACTGTCAAACATCTTCAGTTTGGTCTATAATTTAACCATGAATCGTCTTACAAACTAACAACGCTTGCAAATTATTGAATTTTATTATCAAAATGCGTGCTCTGTTAAGAAAGTTCATCGCGCGCTTCCATTTTATGGTCAGTTTAATCGACCCACTGAAGCGGCTATTTCGCACCAAATTTCGTACATTGTTGGACATTAAACCTCCAACACGCTTACGTAGAGTGCGAACTGAAGAAAATATCGCAGCTGTATCGGCCAGTGTTAATGATGACCATCAATTATCGATTCATCGCCGTTCGCAGCAATTGGACCTCTGTTACTCAAAAACGTGGAAATGCCAAAATTGGACTAAGCGGATGGTCCAACCGCCAGGCGCAGTCAAGGTCAACATTTGCATGAAATAATCTTCAAACATTAAATTATATGGACCGTACTATCGATTCAAATAAAGATTTCATGAATTTTTCTGAATTTTATGTGTTTTTTTTTTTGAAAAACTTTCCTATAGCTTTTAAAAAATCACCCTTTATTTCCATACATTGCAAAATAACCTAATGGTTGAACCCAATTTTTCCCGTAAAAGTAAAATGTAAGACTTTGGATTTTTTTTTTCATTTTGCGTGCAGTCAGAGGAATGTATATACCGAATTCCATGATTCTAGCTGTGGTCATTTGGTTGGTACTATTTTTATCCACTTTTTCCATTTTAACCGCAAAAAGTACGAATTTCGAAAAATCCATCTATTTTAAGTGTCTACGCAATCAGTGGAATGTATAGACCGAATTTCATTATTCTAGATGCAGCCGTTTGGTTGGTACCATTTTTATCCCTCTATTCCCATTGTACCCCTTATTTATCAAATTATGATTTAGTAATATTTAGTCAATATTTAAGTAGGTGTGAAGGATAATTTTCCTTGAATACCGGGTTATAATGTTCCGATTTAAACTTTTTGTAATTTTAATTTTTAAAATGACAAATCCATTCAATGATGAGCACTTGACTTTTAAATATACTAAGATCCTGCGGGGAAAATCTCTCGTTCAACCTTGAACCTTTTAATCAGTTTCATTTGTACATAGTAACTCATTTTCGTACGTCCTCCAGCCATACAACGAACGTTGTTGGATTTACTTTTGCTTAGCCATCGCAAAAGTTACATGTCATGAATGGCAAGGATAATGCGCCGCCATCATGGTTTCAACTTTCCAATTCTGTCGTGTGTTTCCGGGGAATTTGTAATTGTCGTCATGCTTGATTACGTTGTTTGCGAAAGAATTTCGTCTTTTCACAACCGGTACGAACGTGTAATGTTTGTTGTTGTCTCTGCTTGGAGTTGAAAGTGCGAAAGTAATTTTTGAAATTTGTTGCCTCATCTCAACGCTGGAATTTCTCGCAGTTTTTGTTTTTGGTATTTATATTTGTTACTTTTGGTTAACTTTAATGAACTTTTCCGTCTGGATAACATAATTTTACAAGCCATTTCATTTAGCTTTTGGCCCAGCAGCAACTTTGTATGATTTTTGTGTCACCATCGTGTTCTGTTCTGTTCTGTTCTGTTGTGACTGTTATTGCTTTGTTTTTTCTCGTTGTTCGACTTCCCTTGAAAGATATTTATGAGAAGTTGGCCTTTGTTAAAGGCATGTTACCTTAGTTTTACAAAGTTAATTCTTTTTTGCGTGAGGAACTTCTTTGCAGAAGTTGTGCTTCTTAGTCTCGGTAATTTCGATTTCTCTTTTACTGAGCCAGTGTTGGCCTTCTTCCTGATGAAATGGCTGCAAACGATGACCACAAACCAAAGAAGTATAGATTTTGTGGCAAGGATTAACATGCTTCTCAAACTATGGTACATTGACAAATAAGTTTTGATTTTGGCCAAAAAGAAAACCCCTTAATTTCTACACCAAACAGTTATTCCCAAGGATTAAGATGCCCAGAACATGCAACGTTGGCCAACTCTGTTGGATTTTTTTAAGTCAAACTAAATTGTTTAAACTTAAAGCCAGCCAGCTAGTCGAAAGTCAACCAATGGCTGGGAGATGTGACAAGCGAGTCAGTCTAATGAGTTTTTAGAGAATAAAATTTATGCCTCTTAATAAAGCTGTTAGACCGTAATACATTGAACCGTAAACACATACACAAATGTGGATTGACATCCACACACACACATATATGTACATTGTACAAGCATGTGTTTGTAACACAGGCAAGCAAACAATTACATGAACATACATATTTACATACCTTACAAAAGTAGTAGTCGCGCACAGTGGTTCGGAATCAAACTCCATCGGCCAAAAATAATAACTTTAATAACTTTTGTTCAAGTAAACATAATTGATATTTTTAAAAAAATTAAAATAGACAAAGATTATTGTGAGATATTAACACTGAAAATCGGACGATCGGATATATTTTAGAAATTAGCCCAACGTTTAAAGAAAAGTAAAATTTTTATTTTTTTGTTTTTATATTTTTAACATTATGTTTTATTTGTTCATAATGCACAGAAGAAACTTTAATTTTTTCGTACAGATTTTATTTTTTCGTACAGATTTTCACATTTTTTTGATTTTGAAAATTTAAAAAATCGTTATTTCTTTTTTTTTTTTATTTTTTCGGACTCTTTTTCTCACATTTTAATTCGCACTCGAATTTGTTTTATTAGAAATTGTGGTTTCTTAGCTTTATTATAGCGTCATTTGTTTGTAATAATTATTTTAAAAAATGAAAAAATTATGACTTTTGGAGCAACATAACTTTTTTTCTTTTGAAAGGCTTGAAGAATAAAATACATATTTAGAAATGTTGAAGGTTCCCTGTGTTAGCTGCACGAAATTGCACCCTTGGAAGATACGATACATTTAGTGCAAAAAGTTCCGAAACACGAATTACTCATTTTTATACCCTCACTCTACAGAGTAGGAGGTTATATAGGAACAGACAAAAAGTGTAACGCATTGAAGGGGGTGACTTAAGACCCAAAGTATGTTTGGACGAAATCCGTTTCTTGACTTTTTAAGCTGTTTGAGCCATGTCCGTACGTCCGTCCGTCCGTCCGTCTGTCTGGCTGGCTGATGTACACGATAACTTTCGAAGGGAGGTAAGGATTCAAACTTTGCACATGGTAATCTTTTTTCCAAACTTAGTTTAATTTCGAAGATAGGCGAAATAGGCATGTCCCTTTTGGTACCTCCCACACAAATGGTCCATATTACTATATTAAATTAAAACCAATGAAACTTCCGTTCGGACATTTTTTAAATTGATTTAGCCATTACGTGAAGACCTAGTACAAAAATTTAAATTAAAAGAATAATAAAAAAATTACTTTGAATTTATGAAATGTTGGCCAATTTATTTTCATTTTTTTTGTGAGCTCCAAATTCCGTAAGCGAACCATAATTATGAAAAATAATTCGCCGTTTTTTGCAAATCAAGAATGCTACGAGTGTAATATATTTGCAACATAGTATAAATCTCAATAAAGCAAATCGAAAGGAGTCAAAGTCTGCTCTGGGATATTTGGGGTTTAATAATTGCAACGGACATGGGCTGTAGTTAGTTGTGATCATCAAGTTCGTACAGTTATTTTAATCGATGAAAATTATTCAAAATAAGTAAATCTTTTTTTTTTTTGTTTTATCGCTTGGAACTGGATACGTGTAGAGTTCGGCCATCTCTTTTTTCCATGCTTTATATAAGGTTACTTTCTATATATGTTTGTGTGCCACAAAATTTGAAATCAATTTTTGAAAGCTTTTTTCTCAACCAATTTTGCTCAAATTTGGCACACTTAATCATTTTCGATGACAATACAAGGAAATGGAAAAATTTGACCAATTGGACAAAGGGGCGTGGCACCTCCCATACAAAGTTAAAACCTATTATTGAATATTGTCAGTTCTATGACACCTAGAGTGCTAAAATTTTGTGTAAGTGCATCTAGCATCAATGTGCATAGCTGTGCCAAAAATGGGCGGTATTGGAAAAGTGGGCGTGGAACCTCGCATACGAAGTTAAAACCTATTATTGAATATTGTCAGTTCTATGACACCTAGAATGCTGAAATTTTGTGTAAGTGCATCTAGCATCAATTCGCATAGTTGTGCCAAAAATGGGCGGTATTGGAAAAGTGGGCGTGGCATCTCCCATACGAAGTTAAAACCTATTATTGAATATTGTCAGTTCTATGACACCTAGAGTGCTGAAATTTTGTGTAAGTGCATATACCATCAATGTGCATAGTTGTGCCAAAAAGGGGCGGTATTGGAAAAGTGGGCGTGGCACCTCCCATACGAAGTTAAAACCTATTATCGAATATTGTCAGTTCTATGACACCTAGAGTGCTGAAATTTTGTGTAAGTGCATCTAGCATCAATTCGCATAGTTGTGCCAAAAATGGGCGGTATTGGAAAAGTGGGCGTGGCATATCCCATACGAAGTTAAAACCTATTATTGAATATTGTCAGTTCTATGACACCTAGAGTGCTGAAATGTTGTGTAAGTGCATCTAGCATCAATTCGCATAGTTGTGCCAAAAAGGGGCGGTATTGGAAAAGTAGGCGTGGCACCTCCCATACGAAGTTAAAACCTATTATTGAATATTGTCAGTTCTATGACACCTAGAGTGCTGAAATGTTGTGTAAGTGCATCTAGCATCAATTCGCATAGTTGTGCCAAAAAGGGGCGGTATTGGAAAAGTAGGCGTGGCACCTCCCATACGAAGTTAAAACCTATTATTGAATATTGTCAGTTCTATGACACCTAGAGTGCTGAAATTTTGTGTAAGTGCATCTACCATCAATGTGCGTAGTTCTGCCAAAAATGGGCGGTATTGGAATAGTGGGCGTACCACCTCCCATACGAAGTTAAAACATATAATCGAATAGCGTCAGTTCTATGACACGTATAGTGCTCAAATTTTGTGTAAGTGCATCTAGCATCAATGTGCGTAGTTGCGCCTAAAATGGGCGGTAATGCAAAAGTGGGCGTGGTACCTCCCATACAAACCACAAATTAAAAATCTATTATTTCTGCTCCTGATAACGCAGTAATTTTTCCTTCTACAAAAGATAACTAAAAAAGAATTTCTAGGCCCAATAGAATTCTGCTTGCATAAAGCATGGATTTGAAAAAAAAAATTTTTTTGATTTACTAGTTATTTTTATTTATAAATATTATATCTACAGCTTACTTATACAAAATTTTGAGGTAGAATATTTTTTATATTCACACCATCCCCCTAAAATTCAGTTTTCTGGGACAGTTTAGCACCAATTCGAAGAAAGTAAGAAATTAATTAATTAGTAATAATTATTCAATAAAGCAAAGCGAAAAGGCTATAAATAGTTCAGATTCAGCAATGAAACAATTATGCAAAAGCATATTTGAAGTTTAATTATCGCAGCAGTTGTAGTTTATAGTTTAGTTGTGATCACCGAGCTTATACTTTCATTTTAATCTATATATTTTTTTTATTTTGTCGCTTGAAACTGCACACTTGTATAGTTTGATCTACTCCTCTCCATTTCATTTATAAATATTATATCTACAGCTTACTTTTGTTCGATGACTTATAGTGAAATTTGACGTAGAATATTTTTTCCATTCACACCAACCCCCTAAAATTAAGTTTTATTGGACAGTTTAGCAACAATTCGAAAAAAGTACGAAATTAACCCTAAAATGAAATTAAAGTCTTTTATTTCTGACATTGAAGTCATGTCTTGAGTTTTGGTGTATTCAAAATCTTACGAAATTTATGGCGAAAACTTTTGTTGAATATTACTACTGGCGACTTATAATTTCATGGGTCCAGTTCAATTCCAATAAGAAAATGCAAAGTTGTCTCGCGGTGTTACGAGAAGTATACAAATTAGGAATATATTTAATTATATATTGATTTAATTTTTCCCGCCAAAAATGGTTCATTTTACGTGGAATCACGCATCATAAATACATAGATTTCTTTATGAAATGGCTCATTTTGTTGATTACTTGATGATAAAATTGGTAAACCAAATACTTTTGCGATCTTTCATGACTTTTCTTTTACTTTTTGACATACAAAATATTTTATCGCTAACTTTCTAAATAACTCCGAAACTATAGGCGATAATATAAGATATAATTCGTTTTGAGATTTGCAGAAATTATTTTAAATACTTATTCGCATCCTATAATAACGGTATAAGTGTCAAATTAAAGAGGATAATATCTGTTAGAAACACTTAAAATAACTTGCTTCTATCTGTATTGGTTTAGCATTAACAATTATTTCAAGTTTCCTCCATAGTTTATTTAGTTTATTCATATTTTAATTTTTAAGAAGGAAAACTTGAAATGGTCGTTAATTATAAATTAATATAGATATAAGCTTGCAATTTGAAGTATTTTTAGCGCATATTCTCTTCTTTAATTTGACAATTATACCCAGTATCTTGCGGTGTGAATAAGTATTTAAAATATTTTTTTCAAAATTGTATCCTTTGTAACTTTATGGCCAGTTCTCCATTTCACCTATAATTTAGACTGTCGGACGGTGTAATAAATATTGCAACATATTCTTGTTGTTCTATATTATACACAAACCCTTGGGGAGAGTCTAGAATTTAAACAGCCTTTTATTTGGTTCGTTTTTCTCTTTTTTTGAAAAGTTTCCAAGTTTCATTACCCCAGAAATTTTGATCTACTCGATTTTTATAATTTAATAATATTTAATAATTTTACCATTTCTTTTTGCTTTGAAACACTGTGTGCGTATTCTTAAATATGGGTTGTAAAGTGGGGGTGGGGGTGGGAATTTCCCTCTTCCTATTCCTTGCCGTTGTACGTCCTGTTATGAAAGGAATTGGATTTTGGAATTTATATTTAAACACTTCCACAAAATGAGCATAAAATTCCTTATGAGTAACAAAGGGAAGGGAGTGAAACCCCTCTGCCACCGACCTTCTTTCCCTGCCGGTACAACCTTTTTGGGGTGTTGTTGCTTTGCGGCGTAATTTAATTTAAGTTAAATTTATTGTTATATTTGCAATGTTTGTTCGTTTATTTACTGTTGTTGTTGCTGTTTGCTTCTGTCGATTTCAGATTGTACCTGGTGGCATTGCCGCAAAATGTGGCAAATTACGTATGGGTGACCGTATCCTAAAAGTTAACGATTCGGATGTCGCACGTGCCACTCATCAAGAGGCTGTAATGGAGCTACTCAAGCCGGGCAATGATATCAAACTGACCATTCAGCATGACCCCTTGCCGGCTGGTTTCCAGGTATGTATCCATCCACCCATCGATTCATTCATCCATCCAACCGCATTTAAACGTACTTTTGGGTTCTTGGTTTGGGCTACGTTCATGTGTGTGTGCTTGGAGGCACATCACCTACCCACCCCACCTCATTTAGATTTATCGCATTCTCATTGAACTTGGGTTTTTGTTTTGTTTTGGCTTCAACATTTTAACACTCATCTTCATTTTTGTGGTCTTTAAATCAAATGAAATGAAACAGACAAAAGAAATCACCAGCCTCGATAAATTTATTGTAAAATGTTATCCATTTACTTTTCTCACCTGCTACACGCTCACCCAACCGCGCTCTCTCTCTCTCACACACACACACCCATACACATACAAAGCAAATACAAGTAGATTATATACCCGTGGAGGTAAGCTTACGACTCCTTACAACCCTTCTACCCGAATATAAATTAAACTAAACTTAACTAAGTGTGTGTATATCCTATCGATTGATGTTGTTGTGCGTGCCTTTGTTTTGTTGGTGTTGTTTTAGCAAATGGAAAAAAAGAATCCTAGAATACATATTTTTTGCAACAATTCCCTCCCATCTATCATAGCATCGCCGGAGGTATGGGCAGGTGGATTTTGCTGCAGGCATTGTCATAATGCGATTATCGTTGCGAACAATTAAAAACGTGATCGACATGTTCAATTTAAATCCAATTATTATTTAAAGTATTAGTTAATTTATTGGCAAAGACTCATTAACATTTTATGCAGGCAATCGTATATGTTTGAGAATTAATAGGCTTAACAAACTTGTGTCCCGTTGAGGGGCATGAGGTGTAATACCCTGTAGGCGATTTTCGCGTCAAGGAAATATTTTACAAACTTTGACGAAATCAAAATTACAATAAAAAATAAATAAAAGGGATGTAAAATTCGGCCGAATATAGGGGTGTTTCTTTCTAAAATTGTTTCCAATTTTGGTGGAAATATTTTGTAAACGTTTCACTCCCTCCGTCAAATCACATATTTTTACGAATAAAGCGCAAAAGTGATTTAAAAAAATATATATTTGAAATTTAGACAAAGGAAATATTATTCTTTTGTTCTGAACATATAATTCTATTATATATTCCCTGTTCTATGAGTGCACTCCAGAATGTTATTGACGAGTATATGCACCTCATGGAGGCTCTCACGTAACAAGCCACAACTTTCAGATTTATTCGCTGTTTTTTATCATTAAAAAATAGTTTTTCTTTATTAAATTTTTATGCCCTCTTCCCGCTTGATAAACTGTCTTTGCCTTAGTCAAAATCTTGCCTAGACCAGTAAAAAGGCTGAATAAGTACCACGATACCAAAAAAACGAATTAAAAAAAAAAAAAAAATACTTTTATTTTGCTTGTATACACCGGGTTTCGTAAATCTGGTTGCAGACTTTTGGTTGATACAATTTGTAGCTACAGTCATTTCTTCGGTACCAAATTTATCCCTTTTCCCAATTTCCACTCTAAAAGTACGAATTCCTAAAGATCTCTATATTTTTCGCATCTACGTAACCAGTGCGAACCGAATATCATGATTTTTCATTTCTACGCAGTTAGAGCCACGTACACATCGAATTCCAATATTCAGCTGCAGCCATTTGATTGATACTATTTTTATCCCTTTTCGTCCTGTTTTCCTCTAAAAGTATAAATTTCGAAAATTGTCTTTATGTTGCCCGTTTATTCAGCCACATGAATGTAAAGGGTGTCCCAAGAAGAGCGCAATTTTTTAATTTTAAATAAAACACAGATATTTAAGAAAAAATCGTGAAACTTTATTATATCGTAAAGTAGACAGAATGAGGTTATGTATGGAACAATATATCGTGCAGATGGCCGCGCGGCTTTACTGGCATGCACGCGATCTTTTAATGAAATTTTCAATGACCGTTTTGCATGAATGCTGCGGTATTTCATTAATGCAGCGTCCAATTTCGTCTTTTAAGGATTGAGTCGTCGTCGGCTTATTCGCGTAAACCATCGACTTCAAAAAACCCCAAAGAAAAAAATCTAATGGTGTTAAATCGCACGATCTAGGCGGCCAATTCTGATCTCCAAAACGCGAAATAACACGACCGGGAAATGACTGATGCAGCAATTGAATTGTTTCTCTGGCTGTATGACATGTGGCGCCGTCTTGTTGGAACCACATGCCCTCCACATTCATTTCTTAAATTCTAGGCAAGAAAAAACTGGTTATCATTTCACGATACCGAACACCATTGACTGTTTGCGCTTGACCTGCCTCATTTTCATAAAAAGAGGTCCAATGATTCCTCCAGCCCAAAAACCACACCACACAGTGATACGTTGAGGATGCATTTGCTTCTCGTGAATCACTCGAGGATTTTCCGCACCCCAAATGCGACAATTCTGCCTATTGACGAAGCCATCAAGATGAAAATGGGCCTCGTCACTGAAGATGATTTTATCGGCAAAATCAGCATTTTCATGTTGTCTCTCCAATACCCAATTAACGAACTCCCTTCGCTGTCCATGGTCAGTTGGCTTCAGTTCCTGAGTCAATTGAACTTTGTATGCATGAAGATGCAAATCTTTCGTCAAAATTCGCTGCAAAGTGGATTTGGAGACACCAATTTGCTGAGCTCGGTGTCGAATTGAGGTGGATGGAGTTTGAGCGACATTATCACGTACAGCTGCGACATTTTCGGTCGATCGACCTGGTCGATGGCGCGTTGTTGTCTTTACATCACTAACAGATCCAGTTTCGGCAAATTTATCCATTAATCTCTTTACAGTTGACACTTTTGGAGCATTATTGTGACCCCAAATTGATCGCAATTTGCGAACTGTAGCCGCAAAACTTTCACCATTTTGGTAAAACAATTTCACAATCAGAATGCGTTGTTCATTCGTGTAGCGCTCCATTTTTACTAACCTCGTACCTTCTACTAACAAACAATAACAATTGTTCAAATGTCAAACAATGACACTTCGAATGTTGCCAGATTTAAAAATTGCGTTCTTCTTGGGACACCCTTTACATATCGAATTTTGTGATTTTATCTGCAGCCATTTGGTCGGTACCAATTTGATCCCTTTACACCATTTGACTCTGGAAGTACGAATATCAAAAGAACTCTATATTTTCCCTATCTACGTAGCCAGTACGAACCGAATGTCATGATCCTTGCTGCAACCAGTTGATATGTACTTTTTTATCCCTTTTCGCCCCATTTTCTCCCCAATTTTACCCCTTAAAAGTACAAATTTCGTAAAATCCCGCTATTTTACATGTCAACGCCGTCCAATGGTTCATAATCAAAATCCATAGGCTAAAATTACTTTAGGTTTATTTTGAAGTAAAGGGTGATTTTTTAAATGCTATAGGAAAGTTTTTCACAAAAAAAAAAAAAAACACACACAAAAAATTCAGAAAAAAATATGAAATCTTTATTTGAATCGATAGTACGGTCCATATAATTTTATGTTTGAAGATTATTTCATGCAAATGTTGACCTTCACTGCGCCTCAAATGGTCCATCCGCTTAGTCCAATTTTGGCATGCTCTTTCCAACATTTCGGCCGGTATCTCACGGAATGCGTCAATTGAAGCGGGCTTGTCAGTATAGACATGAGCTTTAACATAGCCCCACAAAAAATAGTCTAAAGGCGTTAAATCGCACGATCTAGGCGGCCAATTGGCCGGTCCCGAACGTGAAATAAAATGTTCACCGAACTCGCCTCCCAATAAGTCCATTGTTGCGCGTGCTGTGTGGCACCGTCTTGTTGAAACCACATGTCATGCAAGTCAAGATCTTGCATTTTGGGTAAAAAAAAAGTTGGATATCATCCCACGGTGACCGCACCATTCACAGTTAACATTACGTCATTTTTGAAGAAGTACCGTCCAATGATGCCACCAGCCCATAAACCTCACCAAACTGTGACTTTTTCTGGATGCATTGGTAGCTCTTGCAGTGCTTCTGTCGTATATTTACTCCAACATCGACAATTCTGCCTATTTACGTACCCATTGAGCTAAAAATGAGCTTCGTCGCTGAACAGAAGAAGCGCGCGATGAACTTTCTTAACAGAGCACGCATTTTGATAATAAAATTCAATAATTTGCAAGCGTTGTTCGTTTGTAAGACGATTCATGGTTAAATTATAGACCAAACTGAAGATGTTTGACAGTGAAACAAAACACGAAACGTGTGTCAGCTGTTTAAACCAGTGTTGCCAAAAAGATAATAGCTTAAAAAAACACCCTTTATTAACATTTAAATCGGGCAATCGGATACTTTTTGGAAATTAGCCCAAACTTTACTAATTTTCGTATTTTTCGATTTTAAAGAAAAGTAAAATTTTTATTTTTAACATTATTTTACGTATTTGTTCAAATTGTGCAGAAAATTTTTAATTTCCACCCTTTTCAGATTTTGAAAAAAAAAGTAATTTCTATTTTCGACTTTGTCGAACTGTTTCTCCCACATTTTAAGAGATTTCCCACTCGAAGTTATTTTATTAGAAATTGTATTTTCTTATTTATTAAAAAAATGTCCTACATTCTATAAACAGATACGTAAAATAATGTTAAAAAATATAAAAACCAAAAAAATACTTTCATTTAAAATCGAAAAATACGAAAAGTAGTAAACTTTGGGCTAATTTCTAAAATATTCCCCATTTTTCAATGTTAACACTTCAAAATAAACCTTGGTTTGGGTCCTTTTCTAATATAAATTTTTGACAGAACTCAAAAATGTTTACCAGAACGAACGTTACTGAATTTTAGCCGACGGATTTTTATTCCGAACTACTGCCACTAGAGGAACTTACACAAAGACGATTATTTTACCAGCTGTTTTCGTTTGACTTGTACCATTTTTGTACCTCTTTTTCCGGCTTACCCTTAAAAGTATGAACTTGGAAAAATCCCTTTAGAAGAATGCATCCCACGCAGATTTGCAGTATCCCGTCAGATTTTACCATGAAACATTTGTAGTGAAAATGGACCACAGTGACCCTCATACACATTTTCCTTTCGAATTGACTTCTGGCCGTCCTAAAAGCCACATATTTAATTTTTTGCTCAATTTCGGTTATATGTATTTGAACAGATTTTCAATTATCCATATGCTTTGGATGTTGATGTTCCTGGCAATATTTATGTAAATTTCCTAACACATTTACGCTGACATTTTGAAACACTCAATTGGTGGTATTGAAAACTACGATGATTGATATTAGTTTGGTTTAGTGTTTTATTAACTTATGTTCAGCTTTATTAAATGTGAGTTAACTCTGAGATAAAACTCTGCACATTAGAGGATGAACACCATACGAGTTGTTATCAAAAGGCCTAAGTTTTCAATGAGTACTGCCAGCTCTTAAAATTGTATTAAGACATTTGAAAACGTATCAGGAATTTACGAACCTGCAAATAATATTTTTTTTGCAAGATATAAAAGCTGAGACATTTATTATCTTTAAATGAAAAAATATTGAAATTTCAAATCTGTATTGACATCATTTTATTTTTTAATTCAAAATTCATTTCGTATTGCGGAACAGTAGTAGCATAATGTATGTGCTCTACGTCGAATATAGAACATACATTATCCTACTACTTATTACATTGTTCATCTTTCCCTGGTTTCATCTTGATCTAGCTGTCCATCTGAAGCTGTTCTTCATGAAACCACTTCAGTTTATTCTTAATATTCTTTTAGTAGACGAATCTCTGTTGTTGTACAAAACCTTGCGTCAATTGAAGGAGCCTTTATTTTCCCCTCTCTCTTACAAGTATCCTCCTCCTTGTTGTAAAAGCTTCCGGCTATTCATTGTCTTGGCCACTTATAATTTTGCACGTACTGTTAGAGAAATGTTAATGCTTTATTATAAATACAATTTTCATTATATTATCCCTAATGCCAGTCCAAAAAGCTTTCCCTCTCCCTCCTCTCACACTCCTCATCCTGAATATCCCAAATTACCCGCTAAGACTACACCACAATTTCCTACTACCAACATCCCGACGCGCTCGTATATTTGTAGCTATAAACTAATACAACATATATACATAGATATACCCATATATATAAATATATACACACCTACCTACCTACATACCGACATAGCAAATCACAGGTATTCTTTTAATATAACTTTATTTTCATTCTTGCCCCGTTCTTCGTTGTTCCCGTTACTGTTGCTGTTGTTATAAATCACAGGAAATTATCATCAGCAAAACTGATGGCGAACGCCTGGGCATACACATTAAGGGCGGTCTTAATGGCCAGCGCGGCAATCCAGTCGATCCCACGGACGAGGGTGTATTTGTTTCGAAAATAAATTCCGTTGGTGCGGCCAGACGTGACGGAAGGCTTAAGGTAAGACCCGCAAATATTACTATAACTACTACTATTATGTATTTGTTGTTGCTGCAACTCCTGTATTGTCCTAGTTTTGTAATGAAAAAGGATGTTGTGATTGTTGTACATTTACTTGTTCGCTGGCTCCTCCGTCCGGTTGTGGCCTCACACTTTCCGTTGTTGGCCAGTTGTTGCTCGCTGGCGATTGTTTTATATTTCAATGGCTACTGTTTGAAACACCAGTGAATGTTGTCCTTGTTGCTGCTGTCGCTGCCCTCCTCCTTCCAACATGTTAATGCTGAAATTACCGCAATATATTTTACGTTGTCGCTAGCCCTGCATGGCCAAAAGCAGGAGACAATATATAGTTGTCCTCGAAGTTAAGCTGTTGCTGACACAAACGCATTTTTCAAAACAGTTGGCGTCGGCGTTGGGTTTGTACTGTTTCTCCTTAAAACAACGTTTAAATGTTTAACATTTTTGTTCGTTCATTTCTCTTTCGCTCTCGCTTAAATGTGTATGTGAAAGTGTAAACAATTTTAATGTTGCCTCATTTCTCAAAGAGAGTTTGATTTCAATGCAGATGGGATGCAGTATGTCATCTTGCAGTATGCAACTTTTTGCAGCAGTTGAACAAAATGTCAAATGGGCATTCAACCGAAACAAAAAAATATTTCGGGTATATTTTTACCTTCGCTTTAGGTAGAGGGAATTTAAATAACCTCTAAACATCATTTTTTTTCTTATAAATGACTATTGGCTCCATTAAAATAAACGTATTTTTAGAGGATGGATCTATAGATTTTTTTTGATCGCTTTTGCTTATGAAACTTCCACATAGAAACTGATGTTCAGGAGCAGTATTCAAAGAATTAAGAACAAATTGATTTTTTTTTTCGAAAAAAGAAAAATTTTTGGCACGGAAAACGCACATAAAAATTACAAAAACAATTGAAAACAAATATCTAGATTTATTTTAAATTACTAACATGTTACTAAGAAACCAATGTCTATATGTAAAAGGTATTTGGATAAATGTAGTAATTTTATCACATGATTATTTAAGTTTTGTTTTATCCCGATGAACCCCTTTAAAAATTAGATAAGAACATATTTTGTTTTATTTTATAACGAAGATAAAAAATTCCTATTTGAAGTAAATCTATGGATAAATGTAGCAGTCATGGCTCTTATTGTGCAAGTAAGGGAATTTCAATAAAACATGTGTATTTTTTGCCAATGTATACGACCTGCACTTTTAAACGAAATGCCATAACTTCTACATTTATTCGTAGATTTTATTAAAAAATCTTCTTTTATCCTACTTCTTTTATATTGTCAACAAATTATTTTGTTATCTAATTTCTGAAACGGGGTTTCTCGGTATACATACAGAAAAATATTATTTTTTTAAAGAGGAGAAGTTATTACTTCTACATTTTTCTATAGATCTTTTACGTTAGAAATTGTTTTCTTTGTTAGAATGTTATTAATATGTGAAATCTTTCTATTTTTTATGATTTTTTTTCTTAAAAAATGAATCAAAAAAATAAAAATAAAACAATATTTTTTGTTATCTAATTTGTAAAGGGGGATTTCGCGCTATTTAAACAAAAATTGAAGAGATCGTTAATTTCTAAAAATACATCTTGCGTCTACAAAGAGGGAATTCGAATTAGAATTTTAGCTGTTAAAATGTGAAAGAAAATATTATTTCCGATTTTTTCTATTTCTTATGAGTAAAAATAATTAAAATAATATCTCATTTTTTTGGAGACTCATATTTCTAAATAACTCAACATATTTCTAAATAATATACGTATTTATTCATTATTATTTATTCTTAAATAATATTTTTAATTATTATTTTTTTAATTATTTTCGTTTTTTTTAAATTATTTTTATTTAAAAATATATTTTTTTTTAATTTTAACAAGTATTTTTTAATTGTTATTTATTCATTTATTTATTATAATTTTTTTCAAAATTATTTTCGTTTTTTTTATTATTTTTGTTACTTAAAAAATAATTATTTTTTAGTTTTAAACAAATATTTTTTGAATTTTTATTTATTCAGTAACAACAAATTCTTAATAACTTTCCAAAAATATACATATTTAAAAAATCATTATTCATTAATACTTTTTTTATAATTTTTATTATTTTGTCTTTATTATTATTTTCCTTTTTGTCAAAAACAAAATTATCCTTTTATTTAAAAATCATTTTTTAGTTTAAACAAATATTTTTTAAATATTTATTTCTTCAATATTTTTATTATTATTTTAAATTATTAGGTTATTTAAAAAATAATTATTTTCTAATTTTAAACAAATATTTTTTTAATTTTTATTTATAAATAATAAAAAATTTTCAATATCTTTCAAAAAATATATTAAAAAATATTATTCATTCATTATTATATTTTTAAATGATAAGTTTTACTGTTTTTTTATTTTATTTATTTATTATGAATTACAATACAAAGTAAATTTATATTCTAATTTTGGGTCCAGGGATTGAGCCGGGGTGACTAAGGCCATTGTTAGTTATTGCAGCGTCAGACCAGAGCCTCTGGTGGTAATCAAACCTACAACCCCCACGCTGATAACCGAGCACGCTACCAACTCGACTACCGGGGCGCTCAGTTTTATTGTTATTTTTGAAATATGTTCGTTATTTTTTATATTATTTTCAGTATTTTAAAAATCATTTTTTTTATTAATTTAAAAAAATATTTTTTAATATTCTCAATATATTTCAAAATATGTAATTTTGTATAACTTAATAGTTTGCAATATTAAACAAGTTTGGCTATGCGACTGGGACAATTATGCAAAATGGTCTCAAGTCTTGGGGTAATTTTGCATTATGAATTAATGCGCATCCATCAAATGTCAAATAACGTCGAGACTGAAAATGAAAAATGATATTAAAAATAAATAAACGATTCGTCTCTTTTTTATACAACGAAGTGAAAGATTTTTTTAAATATATGTTTCTCGCTAAAGATTAATATCTGTTAATCTTTAATTTCTATAGTTTCAATAACAGTGGTTCCCAACTATTCTATTATTTTTCAAAGTAACTTAAAATGATAAAAGTGGTCCATTCATACAATATGAAAAGAAAATAATAAAAAAACGTAAAACAGGAGTACTACTTCTACAATTTTCAGCATATTGTAGAGTAACAATATGCTCATCAAATAACAACATTTGTTATATATTTTTTGTTAATTTTCATGCGATTTTTGTGTTATCTTGCAACAAATAGTATAAAGAATATTTACCTACGAAATTTGTTCCCATCAATAATATTTTTCCACTTCTAAATTTCATAATTATTTAGTAAATCAGAGGCAATTTCCTGTCTAAACCACATTTGAGTCATTCCCTGTCAAGCGGTACGGTTTTTGATCTCGATAGCTAAATAATCATTCTGAAGATTTTTCAGTTAAATTCTGGTCGATTTTGAAAGAAAAAAATATCATTTCACTACTTCCAAACACACACAGTCACTAAAGTAGACATTTAAGAGCTCTTCTTTTAAGTTTCAAAAAAATGGAATAAAATAAAAATTTCGAAAATCAAAATAAACGAAATAAAATTGTAAAAACTTCAAAAAATATAACGCACATGGAATGGCTCATTTCTGTTATGAGATCTATTAGTCTTGAATAAGAAAACTATTTTCTTTCTCATTATTGCCTCCTCCTTTAGCAGACTACACTTTATCGCCAGGTTCACTGAATTCACTCGTTAAAGGTTAAATCAGAAAATTTCAATTGTACGTCGTCATTTTATTCATGTTTTATTTTTCACTTTTTCATTTTCGATGTTTTGTATGTTTTTCGTTTTCTAATTTGAATTCCAATTTGTGGATGTTCTACTGCAATTTCCCCGGGGTTTCGAATACAATAAACTATAATGATTCCAAATGTGGAAGAAGAAGCAGCAGTGGCAGCAGCAGCCAGCATTACGAGCAACAACATTGCATTCGATGTAAAACTCAAATCAAACCAAGAGAAACCTTGGAGCGCCACAACTCGAACACAAACACAGATTCATCATCGTTTGCTACCCACGAACTACAGTTGGTGATGAGATGGGGGGCTGAGGAAGAGCAGGAGGGGACATAAGTATATCAAAACTCCAAAGAAGATTCCACCGCCAACAACATCCTTGAACATTTGCATTTGTTTCTTATGCTGATGTAGTATTAAAGACGAATTTGTTATTTGTTGTTTATACTCCGTCGCCCCGTGTGTTCCTTCTTTTTTACTGATTTTATCTTTATTTCATTTGGATTTCTCTTTTTTTGTCTTCCCTTTTTTTCTTACCAGGTTGGCATGCGTTTGCTGGAGGTAAATGGCAACTCGTTACTGGGTGCCTCACATCAGGATGCCGTGAATGTCCTTCGCACCGCTGGCAACGACATACAGTTGGTCGTCTGTAAGGGATACGATAAATCCAATTTGATTCATTCCATTGGTACAGCTGGCGGCATGAGCACCGGCTTCAGCAGACATGGTAAGTGCATGAGATGGGATGGGAGCGAGCACCTTGCAGCAGAATCATATCAACTGACTGAATGACTGACTAACTCTTCCAATGTGTAGTGTAATGCAATACAATTTCATTTGTACTTAAGTATCTATATACAATCATATATATACATTTGATATACGAGTAAAGTTTTAGATGGCTTTGAGTATTCAAAGTTAAGGCGAGATGCGTGGGATTGGTGGAAAGTTATTTTAAATGCTTAGGAGTTTGGAATTTTCCTTCAGGAAGCATAGAATAGAAAATAATTTTAATCGTCGTGAGCATACGAACATCCAATTCCTATTTCCGACTGGAGCATATGAATAAACTAGCAGTACCCGCTGCTTCGCACGCGAAAAAGCAAGTTATTCGTTAATTTTATCCGCCTCTGTTTTTGGATAGTATTTATTTAATTTTCTTTTGGTGGATATAGATAAATCTAAAATAGTAATTCATAAAAAAACTATTAGCTAGCACTCACACACAGTCAAAGGAATGTGCTTGTCGATATGCACTATTTTAGCTGAACTACTTCGTATGTATAGTTTTCTATCAAGTTTTGAACAAAAAATTACAACCATTTATATCCTCGATCTCATGATTCTAGATTCAGCCAGCCAGTTTGTAACTTTTTGCACCTCTTTCCCAAAAAGTACACATTTTGAAAAATCACTATAGGTAACATGTGTTTTTGCTTCCCCTAAAAATATGTACTTTATTTGGTAACACATTCATTCCCCTTTACAGGATTGTACAGAATTTTTATCCCTTTTCGTCCCGCGCACCCGTTAGAAGTAAAAAATTTCGAAAGATTAAACTTCTGCGCTGCTATATGGTCAGAGGAATTTACACACTGAATTTCACGATTCTAGCTGTAATAATTTAGTTGGTACCATTTTATCCCTTTTTTTCCCGCTCGCCCCTTAAAAGAACAAATTTCGAAAAATCCAACTTTACTTCGTTTCTATACGGTCAGAGGAATTTACATACCAAATTTCACAATTCTAGCTGTAATACTGTAGTTGGTACCATTTTTATCCCTTTTTGTCCCGCTCGTCCCTTAATAGTACAAAAAATCCAATTTTACTTCGTTTCTATACGGTCAGAGGAATTTACATACCAAATTTCACGTTTCTAGCTGTAATACTTTAGTTGGTACCATTTTTATCCCTTTTTGTCCCGCCCGTCCCTTAATAGTACAAAAAATCCAATTTTACTTCGTTTCTATACGGTCAGAGGAATTTACATACCAAATTTCACGTTTCTAGCTGTAATACTTTAGTTGGTACCATTTTTATCCCTTTTTGTCCCGCTCGTCCCTTAAAAGTACAAATTTCGAAAAATCCAATTTTACTTCGTTTCTATACGGTCAGAGGAATTTACATCCAAATTTCACGATTCTAGCTGTAATACGTTAGATGGTACCATTTTTATCCCGCTCGCCCCTTTAAAGTACAAATTTCGAAAAACCCAATTTTACTTCGATTCTATATGTTCAGAGGAATTTACATACCAAATTTCACGTTTCTAGCTGTAATAATTTAGTTGGTACCATTTTTATCCCTTTTTGTCCCGCTCGTCCCTTAAAAGTACAAATTTCGAAAAATCCAATTTTACTTCGTTTCTATATGGTCAGAGGAATTTACGTACCAAATTTCACGTTTCTAGCTGTAATACTTTTGTTGGTACAATTTTTATCCCTTTTTGTCCCGCTCGTCCCTTAAAAGTACAACTTTCGAAAAATCCAATTTTACTTCGTTTCTATATGGTCAGAGGAATTTACATACCAAATTTCACGTTTCTAGATGTAATACTTTTGTTGGTACAATTTTTATCCCTTTTTGTCCCGCTCGTCCCTTAAAAGTACAACTTTCGAAAAATCCAATTTTACTTCGTTTCTATATGGTCAGAGGAATTTACATACCAAATTTTACGTTTCTAGATGTAATACTTTTGTTGGTACAATTTTTATCCCTTTTTGTCCCGCTCGTCCCTTAAAAGTACAACTTTCGAAAAATCCAATTTTACTTCGTTTCTATACGGTCAGAGGAATTTACATACAAAAATTCACGTTTCTAGCTGTAATACTTTAGTTGGTACCATTTTTATCCCTTTTTGTCCCGCTCGTCCCTTAAAAGTACAAATTTCGAAAAATCCCTATTTGTAGCTCGTCTGCATGGTCATTGCAAGGAACTTACCGAATTTCATGTTTATAGTTACTGCCGTTTAGTCAGGACGAAGGTTCGATGTTTATCCCTTTTTGGGCCATTTTATCCGCTAAAAGTACGAATTTCGTAAAACCCTTTCTTAGTCGACGTCTACGTCATATTTGGGAACTACCATGCAAATTTCATGACCCTGGCTTCAGCCGTTTGGTCTGGGGGCTGGTCAATGATAAGTCAGTCAGTCAGTAACGCAACTCTTTTATATATATAGATCAGTCAGGGCGTAGTATTAAGTCCCAGTTTATCCTCCAAAAAATTAAAGGCTTCGCGGTTTATCACTTTCCTCCAGGAAGGAAATAATGGCGAATAATCTTCATCGACGCACAGTGGTTCAGAATCAAAATCCATCGGCCAAAATACAATAACTTTTGGTCTAGTAGACATTTTTGAATTCTGTAAAAAAAAAAAAACAAAAATAGACATGGACACAAGAGTAACTTTGAGATATTAACATCGGGAAATCAGATATATTTTAGAAATCTGTCCAAAGTTGACTACTTTTCGTATTTTTCTATTTTAAAGAATTTTTTTAACATATTTTTACTTATTTGTTCATAATGATAAGAAAATTTTTTATTTTTTTTGTTTACAGATTTTCACGTTTTTCAGATTTTGAAAATTGAAACAAGAAAGGCTAAAGTCGGGCGGGGTCAACTATATGATACACTCAACTTTCTATCCGAATACAATTCAATTCGATAGAAAATTGAAAACGGGAAGAATTTTTGTATTTTTTCTTATCATAGGCTGATATGACCTGACCCAATTTATCAAATCGAGAAGAATATTTGTATAGGGGCTATATCCAATCATGGAATGTGACCCACTTACACAATATGTTCTTGTTCAAGTGTTATGCTCAATTTGAAGGAATTCTCTGAAAATAAGTGGTTTCTGAGTCGGAAAAGTAAATCCGGGAGCGAAATTTGTATGGGAGCTATATATAAATCTGAACCGATCTGAACTATTTTCACCACAGGTTTTTCTAGTTTAAATATAAGATGTTTTGCCAAATCTGAAGACAATTTGATACAATATGGCTTTAGCACAATATCGGCGGATGGAGACAAATTTGGATAAGACTCCTGAATTAAAGCGTCAATATGAGCAAGTTCTAAAGGAATATATCGATCTCGATCACATGGAACAAGTAAATCACTTTGAGACTTCAGCTGAGAAACATTTTTCGTTTTTTTCTACCACACCATGCTGTCATAAAGCCTGAAAGCAAAACAACAAAGGTTCGGGTAGTTTTCAATGGGTCGAAAAAGACCAATAGTAGTTTCTCCCTGAACGATGTTTTATACCCTGGCCCAATTTTACAAGCTGATATTATTCAAATTATCCTAAATTGGCGTTATTACCAGTATGTGTTTACGGGCGACATACAGAAAATGTACCGCCAAGTCCTAGTACATAAAAATGATCGTCCTTATCAACGAATATTGTTTCGTCCGATCCCTAATGAAGCTGTTAAATCGTACGAATTAAAAACAGTGACTTTTGGGGTCAACTGTGCGCCTTTCCTGGCCATACGAACCCTACAACAGCTAAGTATCGACTGCAAACAAACCAGTACTAGAGCCTCAGAAATATTGAAAAACGAAGTTTACGTCGATGATGTTCTGTCAGGAGGACATACTTTAAACGAAGCAAAGATAAAACAAGAAGAATTAATAAGAACTCTTACTTCGGCTGCCTTCCCCCTGAAAAAGATTACTGCAAACGCAAAAGGTTTACTTGAAAAACTAGCCCGGGAAGATCTTCTGGATGAAGAATTTTTGAATTTTGATGACTCAAGCACAGCAAAAACTTTAGGGATACGCTGGAACGCGATGTCAGATAACTTTTATTATATTGTAGGCTCAATTAGTAATACACCTGTCGCAACGAAAAGACAAATCCTTTCGATCATTGCACGGTCATTTAGATATAGCCCCCATACGAATGTCGCTCCCGATTTGATATTTTCCGCTCTAGAAACGACATATACCCGATTTTCTTTAAATTTTGCACAACATCTTATAATCTAACTAGAAACACCTATGCAAAAATTGGGTAAGATCGGTTCAGATTTAGATATAGCCCCCATACAAATGTCGCTCCCGATTTTACATTTTCCGCTCTAGAAACCATATATTGTACCCGATTTTCTTTAAATTTGGCACAACATCTTATAATCCAACTAGAAACCCATATGCAGAAATTAGGTAAGATCGGTTCAGATTTAGATATAGCCACCATATAAATGTCGCTCCCGATTTGACATTTTCCGCTGTAGAAACGACATATTGTACCCGATTTTCTTTAAATTTGGCTAATATCTTATAGTCCAACTAGAAACACGAGTGGCTAAAGTGGACTAGATCGGTTCAGATTTAGACTTAGCCCACATACAAATGTCGGTCCCGATTTGGCGTTTTCCACTCTAGAAACCACATTTTGTACCCGATTTTCTTTAAATTTGGCACAACATATTATCATCCAACTAGAAACACCTGTGGCTAAAGCGGGCTAGATCGGTTCAGATTTAGATATAGCCCCCATACAAATGTCGCTCCCGATTTTACTTTTGCCGCTCTAGAAATCATATATTTTCTTTAAAATTGGCACAACATTTTATAATGAACCTAAAAACGCCTATGGTGAAAGTGGGTAAGATCGGTTCAGATTTAGATATAGCCCCAATACAAATGTTGCTCCCAAATGTTTAACCGATTTTGGCCAAACTATACATATTATATTTCACCTATTTAGTTCCAAATTTCAATATACCCCCATACAAATGTCCTTTCCGATTTAACATTTTTGGTCAAACACATACATTTACAGGATACAAAAATCCTTCCCGTTTTCACTTTTTCACCGAATTAAATTGTATTCGGATTGAAAGTTGAGTGTATCATAGAGTCGGCCCCGCCCGACTTTAGTCTTTCCTTACTTGTTTTCCTTCAAAAGCCTTTAACAAATGTGTATATATATATTTGGAAGATATTCAATCTTTCAGGGTAACTTTTGCGTGCACGAAATTGCACCCTTGAAAAATAGGATACATTTAGTGAAAAAAGACCGATGTTTTAGTGGGAGTGACCATTGTTAAATGTTCCCTTCAGACTGGTTCATACGAATAAGTGGAGTCAGGGTGTATTAATAAATTCCAGTGTACCCACCAAAAATATAGAAAAATCTCTTCCAAGAAATTGCCCTCAGTTCTCTGGTTATCTTTCAACTCTATGAAAAATCTCAATCGCAAGGCTTCCAACACCACCCACCCATTTCATTTAAAACATTTGAATATTTTGATTTACTTTCAATATTATTTGATTTCCTTTTCTAATGACATGCTCAAGTCCACGCGTCAAACAGATAAAACAAGTTATGTTAACTTTAATACAGTTTCTTAAATTCACGATAATGGATATTCGTTACATTGTTAGGGTTAAGGGTATCAAATGAAAGAGAGGAATATTAGTTAAAAATACTTAAAATTGCATGTTTTTCAAACAACACTAAATCTATGAGTCTTTTTTAACGTTATTACTTTTACAATGAAGGTGGACTATCAGGGAATGTAGAAAATCGATACTTGTTGACTCGTATTATATATTAAGCAATACACTCATCGCGGGTGTGGAATATTAACGGCCACAATGTCTAAATCGAACTTTAGTCCCATATTGTCAATCTTTCGAGTCTTTCTTTTTTGCAATCCAATTTCCACCAAATTTTGTTTTTGATATTTTAAGACGGAAAGGAAAAAGTAAACATAATCTGAACATTGAGAATGCAGGATGAGGATATACTAACTTCGTCATTTTGTGTGTAACACCTTGAAATATCAACCTGAGACCCTATATTATACTCATACAATTCTCACAAATCCTCACAAGGACTAAAAACACCTCTAATATATTGAGTATTAAATCATGTACTCACTTTCAAGGGTAGAATGGGAACAAATATTTTTCCAAATTCGTACTTTTCTATTTTTACAGCAAATTAGGATATCTTGGAGAGATAATGAATTTTCACAATTTGTAATTTTGGAATTAAAATAGGATGAAAAGCAATATTTATGGTATTTAAGCTTTTTGAGGATTACTGCCTTATATACTTTTTGAACTGACTTGAAGTATTATATCGATATATATAATATAAACATACTGGTAGCCTTGACTTATAAGAGTTTACATTTACATTTGATTTGACCTGGGATATTGTCCTGGCTCAAGACCATTTTGTATCTATATTTAATAGAATGCAAATTTATTTACAAATGGCATGGTGACATTTATTACTTGGCTGCAGACTACCACGCTCATGATTTCGACCATGTCAAAAGTCTTTTAAAGTGGCTTCTCAGCGACTTTTCAACATCAAACCCGGCCTCTATAAGGAGATGATTCTCGCAAACGAACGAGAAGCACAACTCACTTGCCGAATTGGCGTTTAAAAAATCGCACCAAGTATCATCGTGATCGTGATAGTCTAATAAATGTCACCATGCCATTTGTAAATAAATTTGCATTCTATTAGATATAGATGTAAAATGAGCCAGGGCAATATCCCAGTTCAAATCAAATATTGGTTACAGACCAAAAAAATGCAATCAAAAAACTAAAAAAATACATTTTCATGTAATGTTACTGCACTTCTACGAAAATCGACAACCTCTGTGGAATGCAATACATGGTGGAAGGTATAAAATGTTCGGCCCGTCCTTAACTTAACGCCCATTTTACTTGTTTATACTCCACAATAGAATACATGTTGTTGTAATGTTGTATTTGTTGTTCTGAATGTCATCTAATCAAAGCGTTGCTCAATAGCCAAATATTATGTATTTATATTACATGGGGACTCCAGACCGACTTCTATGAAATATCCCGAACAGATTATCACTTCAAAATTACTGTACAATGTCATTTGGAATCGTATGAAAGTTATAGAAATTATAAAATTATAATACAATTTAATTATATCTCCGTATATTGGACCTGCGCAAGATAATATAACTAGAGATCGTATGTAGAAATACTGTGTACTCAATATTTCATTTGATGAGCCTTTCTCCTTTTGACAGGACTTTAAATGTCCAAAGGATATAGATGTTTAAATAATTTATTTTTTTATTTTCCTGATTTCCAAGTCCATAATTTGTTACATTTGTAGCACACATCGTTGTTTTGAAACTGGGACGACGGACAAAACGAAAACTTAAAGATATATGATTTACAATTTTCCATAAATAAAAGTTTCCATTAAAAATCTCCTAAGATCTCCTAAAACAAACCAGAGTAATATATCCCACTCTATTGTTACCAATTTATTAACCTTCTTCTCTGTTCGACAGGTTCGCGTGCCTCAGAAACTGGTTCAGAGATAAGCCAAAGCCAAAGTACATCCAGTCTGGACCGTGACGAAGATGAACGTGTAAAACAGCAGGTATGTTGGATGGATGCAACACATGGAACTAAGCACATACTACTACTCGCACAAGCTTTTAAGTTTGCCCTAAAAAAACTATAAAACCTCAGTGGAATTTTATTTTGTTTTAAAATTTAATTTGAAATGCATTTCTGATGTTTGTTCTTTCACTTCTGCACTCATTTCATGTGACCAACCAACCAACCTTACTTACTGCTCCATGACATGTCCTGATGATGATGACGACGATGATGATATGATGTCGTTGCTATTGATGTTGTTGTCATTGTTGTTGTTTCTGTGTCAAACTCTATGGAAATGGATGACTTTGGCTAATGCTGATGCCGCCGCACTGCATTGTTGTTTATTTAAAGGATTTGGAAGTTTTTGCAACAAAAACTGAAACGAATAATGAAAAGCAGCAACAACTACAGCAACAAGCGTCAGTATTAGCAGCCAACGCTGCTCCAGTGCACTCACCGCCCACCTCAATCCCAAAGGCTGCAGCAGATGCTTTTAATGCCCAACAGCAGCAGCCACAACAACAGCAGAAACAGCACCAACAACCCACGGTGCAGCAGCATGATGCTGCTCTCGTTGCTTTAGTACAAAACCCCGAACAGTCCTTGGCTTCCACAAAAGAAAAGAGTACTCCTGAAAAAGTAAGTATTGCAACTGTGTGTGTGTGTAGCGAAGCCCCGATTGAATGTCAGTGATATTCTCTGTCTGGGTGACGAGGTTCGAAGGATCCCATTGTATAGTAGCACTAGAGGTAGTGGTTGTAGTCAGGCCAAGCCTTTTGAGCCAAGTAGTGATGTAGACACACGACGTAGGTACCATCTCTCGCACAACCACTGTGCACACAATATGGATTGTGTGTGTAAACATTTTGGTTGGCAAAAGTGGTGACGGGGTGCGAGCGAGTATCATCTTTTAATTTGGAATGAATGTTATCTTTCCTTGCCAAACGTTTCCGTATTTTCTGTTTGAATTGCTGTAGCACCCCGTTTGGTGTTTATTTTGTGCGGAGAGAGCTTTAGGATTTTACATGAACTTTTAACAATTCGCTCGTTCGTTCGTTCGTTGTTGTAAGCAAACTAGCAGGTATTTACTTACCTTGGTGGCAGAGATGACCTCGATGAGGTGCGCTTTTATAATTTCTCAGATTTAGCCGCCAGAGATAGTTTCATTTCAGAGGAATCGTCAACTAAATTCGGGGATAATTTGGTAGTTTCCATACCACATTGTGTTGGACGTCCTTGGCCTGAATTTTGACTTGGATTACTGGTAATTTTGTCCCTCTATTCTTGTACTGAACCCCTTTAATTTGTGACTACAATGGCTACAATGGCGAAGGGCTGTGTATGACAATTTAAAATTTATGGATAATTTTTTTAATAGAATTAAAATTTTCGTTGAAGGTACCTTTAATGTTTGTAATTTGAGGTTAGGATTTTCATGCATTAGTATTTGACAGATCACGTGGGATTTCAGACATGGTGTCAAAGAGAAAGATGCTCAGTATGCTTTGACATTTCATCATGAATAGACTTACTAACGAGCAACGCTTGCAAATCATTGAATTTTATTACCAAAATCAGTGTTCGGTTCGAAATGTGTTTCGCGCTTTACGTCCGATTTATGGTCTACATAATCGACCAAGTGAGCAAACAATTAATGCGATTGTGACCAAGTTTCGCACTCAGTTTACTTTATTGGACATTAAACCAACCACACGAATGCGTACAGTGCGTACAGAAGAGAATATTGCGTCTGTTTCTGAGAGTTTTGCTGAAGACCGTGAAATGTCGATTCGTCGCCGTTCGCAGCAATTGGGTTTGTGTTATTCGACCACATGGAAGATTTTACGCAAAGATCTTGGTGTAAAACCGTATAAAATACAGCTCGTGCAAGAACTGAAGCCAAACGATCTGCCACAACGTCGAATTTTCAGTGAATGGGCCCTAGAAAAGTTGGCAGAAAATCCGCTTTTTTATCGACAAATTTTGTTCAGCGATGAGGCTCATTTCTGGTTGAATGGCTACGTAAATAAACAAAATTGCCGCATTTGGAGTGAAGAGCAACCAGAAGCCGTTCAAGAACTGCCCATGCATCCCGAAAAATGCACAGTTTGGTGTGGTTTGTACGCTGGTGGAATCATTGGACCGTATTTTTTCAAAGATGCTGTTGGACGCAACGTTACGGTGAATGGCGATCGCTATCGTTCGATGCTAACAAACTTTTTGTTGCCAAAAATGGAAGAACTGAACTTGGTTGACATGTGGTTTCAACAAGATGGCGCTACATGCCACACAGCTCGCGATTCTATGGCCATTTTGAGGGAAAACTTCGGAGAACAATTCATCTCAAGAAATGGACCGGTAAGTTGGCCACCAAGATCATGCGATTTGACGCCTTTAGACTATTTTTTGTGGGGCTACGTCAAGTCTAAAGTCTACAGAAATAAGCCAGCAACTATTCCAGCTTTGGAAGACAACATTTCCGAAGAAATTCGGGCTATTCCGGCCGAAATGCTCGAAAAAGTTGCCCAAAATTGGACTTTCCGAATGGACCACCTAAGACGCAGCCGCGGTCAACATTTAAATGAAATTATCTTCAAAAAGTAAATGTCATGGACCAATCTAACGTTTCAAATTTTATGCGTTTTTTTTTTTTTTAAAAAAGTTATCAAGCTCTTAAAAAATCACCCTTTACTATCATTTAGTGGAAGTATAAGTTCTTTCACACCAGATTAATTAACTAAAATTACAAATGTTGCGAATCGTATTTTTTATTTTGTAAAAGTCGATTTTTTGCTGAAAGAAGAAGGCCTTAAAAATAGATATAAAATCGTAAAAGTATTACATTCGTTTAATAGCTCAAATTTTAACACAGTAAAAAATACTTAGTTAACAAAAATAGTGTAGAAGTTATGATCCTTCTTCTTTGTTTAGGGGTTCAGTACTTCAAGAGCGCCTGAAAATAAATATTTTTGGGATTTCTTTTCGGAAAAATTAAATAAATCTGAGCGAGCAGCGTTTTACGATGATGTCTCTGTTTTCTGGTTCCACCACAGGACTGGGGTATACTAAGTTTGTCATTCCGTTTATAACACCTTCAAATATCGACCTGGACCATATATAGTATATATATTCTTGATCGTCATAAACTTTTAAGACGATCTAGCCATTTCCGTTTGTTGAATGTACGTAGGGTTTGGGGTCCGGGAATTCACGAATCGTTTTTCCCGGGAATTCCCGGAAGAATTTGGACGGGAAAAAAATTTTCAATTTCCCGGGAATACGGGAAATATTTTTTTATTATGTTGATCAATAATTTAATGTTACTATATAAATTGGAATTTTTAGATGTATTTCAAATTCATATATGTATTTACATTACTGACAATAATGAGTATTTGTTTATATTCATGTCGATTATGCACGCCGACGGATTTGCTGCGGATCGGATTGACTCGATCCGCACTCGACTCACTTTGTGAGGAAAATTGTATTATGTAATCCGTCGGATGACTGCATTACCAACATAAAGTCGATATTACATTACAGCTGTCAAATTGACATTTATAAGCAAATGACAAAAAAAAAGTAACCAATAAAGTGTGCTGACATATTCTTAAATTTGAAATTAAATAAAATAATTGAAATTCTAACATTTTATAATGTATTCATCAATTGGTTTTTTTTTATAAATTTGGAAGAAAAAAGTGGCAATACAAAAAAAAAAAAACAAATCATTTAACATTTACATTTAATTTTTTCTCATCTTACCTCTTAGCTTCCATTAGAAATTAAAACAAATAAAAAAACAACCAAAAAGTACTTTATCCGCATCAAATCAGCGATGATTTTCTGTCGGATATTTTTGTATGTGAAGTGAGTCGCATGAGGAATACATAATACGAATTTTTCCGCAACGGCATTACCATCGGCTTATATAATACCAAAATACTCAACTGCGGAAAAAATCCGATCCGCAGCCATCCGTCGGCGTGCATAATCGACATGAATATATTACTAAAAACAAAACTTTTTTATGCGAAAACTTTTTATGAAAAACTAGGGGAATAAAATCTTTTTGTGAGGCTATTTGCAGGATTTTTTTTTTTATGAAATAAAAATATCATGTCGACAATACTATGGCTTACATAATGTAAATTTTCTTGTTTTCCTAGAAGAATCGAGGTGAACATATTCTTCAAGAACAATTTACTTTACATATGCAGCCAGAAAGAAATGGTCTAAAAATAGGAATACAAAAAAAAATTTCGCCTGGAAACTTTCAAGAGAAATATAATAGGAATATAAATATATGCTACTGTGTATTTCAATGGCCATTTTTAAGAATGACTGGACTATTTCAATATTTTTATTTTTTATGAATTTATTAAATTAATATTATTTTTTATGTTTCTATTGTTTTTACAGTTTAGAATATTCCCCCCTGTTTCTATAAAATATGTTTGTCTCCAGACGAATGAATATTCTAAATTAAATGTGTCATTAACATTCTCCGTCACGCCGATTCTGATTAGTCTACACCTTTTCAAGTTTATAATGAGAAAATGTAATTTATAATCAGAATATGTAGGTTCATGATGAGAAATGCAAATTCATAATAGGAGCATGTTAATCACCAACAATCAGCACTCTAAATTCGTAATGTGAAATGTAAATTCATATTGAGAAATATAAAATCATAATAAGAACATACAAATTGATAATGAGATATATAAATACAAAATGAGAAAATCCAGATTGATAATGAGAAAATATAAATACTTATTCAGGAATATATATTCATAAAATATAAATTCATAATCAGGAACTGTAAAATTTCTGTGGATATTTTCGTAGAAACACATATTTTATCAATGTTCTCATTATAAATTTACATTTTCTCAATATGATTTTATATTTTCTCATTATGAATTCATATTTTCTGAATATGAAAACGTATTTTCTGATTATGAATTTGGATTTTATGATTACAAACTTGTATATTTCATTATGTAATGGTATGTTCCTATTATGAATTAATTATTCTCAACATAAATTAATAATTCTCATTATGAATTTATGTTTCTCATTATGAATTAACATGTTCCTATTATAAATTTACATTGCCCATTATGAATTTATATGTTCCTAATATGAAATTATCTTTCTCAATATACATTTTTATGTTCCGAATATAATCTTGAAAAGGTGTAGAGTAAAATATTTGTAAAATGAAAAATAATTTGACAATAACATTCGTTTTTAATTTGTAATATGACAGTATTGAAAAAAACACACCAGTTATTAAATGTAAATATTTTAAACCATATTGGACATACCTATAAATAAATTACTTTTTGCCGGGAATTCCCGGGATTCCCGTGAATGAAATTTTTCATTCCCGTTTTCCCGGGAAATGAAAAAGTCCGGGAAACCCCAAACCCTAAATGTACGCTATCACCTAGGAGTTGCAAATTTTCCATAAATGCGTCTTATGGTTGTAGATCGGTTGGGATTGCAACTGGGCGAAATCGGTCCAAAGTGAAAATACCCCTAATATTTAGAGAATTTGAGCATGTCTTTATACCCTCACTCTACCCTCCTATATCATTTGGGACAGATAAAAAGTGTAACGCATTGAAGGAATGACTTAATACCCTAAGTATCTTTGGACCAAATCCGTTTCACTACTTTTTAAGAAGTTTGAGCCATGTCCGTCTGTCTGTCTGGCTGGCTGGTGTACACGATAACTCTCGAAGGGAGTTAAGGAGTCAATTCAAACTTTGCACATGATAGTATTTTCCCCAAACTTAGTTTAAGTTCGAAGATGGGCAAAATTGCCACGCCCCTTCTGGTACCATCATTTACAGTCTTTGGAATACACACTTCCTTACAGACTACAACTTAAAAACAATCACTTTTACAATCACTTTAAACCAAAACAATATTTACGCTTTAGCTACGCCCCTTCTAGTACCTCTCACACAACTGTCTATATATCCGGTGCCTGAAATCCATTATGACTTGATATTTGATCATGTTTTTTTGCAAATTTTTTATATAATATTTTTTATGTGGAAGCTAGGACCATATGCCACGAACCTTCTAGTACCTTCCACACAAATCATCCGGCCCTAAGTAATTTCCATAGATATGTTCTCTGGGAGTGAGGGTATATATAAGTCGGTTTAGCAGACTGACGCTTTCTTACTTGTTCTATTTATACTATCTGGTATGTGCATTCTCCTTATATTCTTATTCGTAGGAGGTGAAATGGGACAAAAAGGAATAAAAATAGTACCTATCAACCGAGAATAGCTATAATTGAGTAGATACATATTATAAAAGAATTTTATCCAAATTCGGTAGCGAGCAAATGGCTACAATCATGAAATTAGGTTATCTAAGTTAGGTTAGGATTAGGGTTTTCATCCCGGGATTTCCCGCGGGAAAAATATAGCAATATGCATTTTCACCATATTTTCACTATAAAATTGTGAAAGGTACCAAAATAATTTAACAAATATCGCTTTTAATTAGATATGTGTCAGCTAGTCTACCTTGAATATGGTATTTTCCTATATAAAGGGTGTCCCAAGAAGAGCGCAATTTTTAAATCTGGCAACATTCGACGTGTCATTGTTTGACATTTGAACAATTGTTATTGTTTGTTAGTAGATGGTACGAGGTTAGTAAAAATGGAGCGCTACACGAATGAACAACGCATTCTGATTGTGAAATTGTTTTACCAAAATGGTGAAAGTTTTGCGGCTACAGTTCGCAAATTGCGATCAATTTGGGGTCACAATAATGCTCCAAAAGAGTCAACTGTAAATAGATTAATGGATAAATTTGCCGAAACTGGGTCTGTTAGTGATGTAAAGACAACAAAGCGCCATCGACCAGGTCGATCGACCGAAAATGTCGCAGCTGTACGTGATGATGTCGCTCAAACTCCATCCACCTCAATTCGACACCGAGCTCTGCAAATTGGTTTCTCCAAATCCACTTTGCAGCGAATTTTGACGAAAGATCTGCATCTTCATGCATACAAAGTTCAATTGACTCAGGAACTAAAGCCAACTGACCATGGACAGCGAAGGGAGTTCGTTAATTGGGTATTGGAGAGACAACATGAAAATGCTGATTTTGCCGATAAAATCATCTTCAGTGGCGAGGCCCATTTTCATCTTGATGGCTTCGTCAATAGGCAGAATTGTCGCATTTGGGGTGCGGAAAATCCTCGAGTGATTCACGAGAAGCAAATGCATCCTCAACGTGTCACTGTGTGGTGTGGTTTTTGGGCTGGAGGAATCATTGGACCTTTTTTTATGAAAATGAGGCAGGTCAAGCGCAAACAGTCAATGGTGTTCGGTATCGTGAAATGATAACCAGTTTTTTCTTGCCTAGAATTGAAGAAATGAATATGGAGGGCATGTGGTTCCAACAAGACGGCGCCACATGTCATACAGCCAGAGAAACAATTCAATTGCTGCATCAGTCATTTCCCGGTCGTGTTATTTCGCGTTTTGGAGATCAGAATTGGCCGCCTAGATTGTGCGATTTAACACCATTAGATTTTTTCTTTGGGGTTTTTTGAAGTCGATGGTTTACGCGAATAAGCCGACGACGACTCAAGCCTTAAAAGACGAAATTGGACGCTGCATTAATGAAATACCGCAGCATTCATGCAAAACGGTCATTGACAATTTCATTAAAAGATCACGTGCATGCCAGCAAGATAATTCAATAATAATTTCCCGTCCTGTTCCGGGATGCCGGGAAATCGAAAAAATAATGCCCACTTCCCGGGAAATAAAAAGAACGGGAAAATGCAAACCCTAGTTAGGAAAATCGATTTTCATGATTTTTACTTTTGGAATTAAAATCAGATATAAATACAACAAACCAATTTCAAACCGATTTCGCCCCGTTTCAATCCCAACCGATCTACGACTATAAGACGCATTTATGGAAAATTTAACGATCTAGCTCCTTTCGTTTAGATGCTAGCGTGCTTTCAACAGACGGACGGACGGACATGGCTAGATCGTCTTAGAATTTTATGACGATCTAGAATATATATACTTTATAGGGTCTCAGGTCGATATTTCAAGGTGTTACAAACGGAATGACAAAGTTAGTATACCCCCATCCTGGAGGTGGAGGGTATAAAAAATACAAAGTAGGAGTATTTAAAAGAAGGTTTGTCTTGATCTAGGCACGAAATATTTTACAAATCTCCATTAAATAATTAAAACTTCCATGATAATAAAAGTTCCGTGACTGGAAATTAGTTTTTTCTTTGTATGAACCACGATCCAGTCTAACAAGTACCCGTTTCATGATTGGTTCTCTCCAGTCACCAGCAGCCACTGATGATCGTCTTTGGAAAGTAGACGTTTTCTTTAGAAACATATATCGAAGAATCTCCATAAAATTTCATACTTTGAGCACAGTGGGCATTTTGTAGATATCATTTTACATTTCTTTTGCCACAAGTTTATGAATTAAGAAAGAATAGCTCTCAGTGTTATTGTGATATTTCAATCTCTCAACTATATTTGTGACATCTGGTGAGCCGGCTTATTCAAAATTAGTTCACATCAAACAAAGCAAGTATTTTTGTTTTCAAAATTTCTTTCAGCAATAGTTCATGGTTTCTGCAGAGTAGTTGGCAATTGAATTATTTTGGAAATAATTCTATAAATTCGCGATTACGTGACCTTCTCAACATCCAGTCTCAACAGGTTATTTAACTAGGGTTGGAATTTGAATATTGGAATACTCTTCAAATCTATAGTTTTCATTAGATTTGAATCACATTATACTTTTTTTGGAAATTACTAGTCAGATTAAGATAACTCCAATCCAAATTCATCTGAAAAATATGCTTAAACGTGGTCCTTCAACTCATTTCCAAGGATGTTGGACATCCCAGCCTCACTGCTTTTTGGAATATAATTAATGGTACTGCCGTGTATACGTGTGTCTGAGTGTCGTATTTTGTTTTCTTCCTCTTTTTATAGTTGACTAAGTGTTAAACAAAATTTAACTTTTCTTGGCTCCTTACCATCGACCTCCTCCGCCCCCACAAAAAATACGAAACATAAACGAAATGCATACCAAAATGTTTGTACGTTTCTAAAAGCTAAGTCAATAAAGGGGGACGCTTTGTAAAGAAGAATTAATTTCCAAAGGGAATCTCTTACCAGATATATAATGAATTTTGCACCTATATTCACCGCTGTTATTTTATTCTTTCCAGGTATTAGAAATAGTTAGAGCTGCTGATGCATTTACCTCAGTACCACCTAAATCGCCATCGGAACACCCTGACCAGGATAAAATCCAAAAGACTACAACCGTGGTGATATCGAAGCATACACTCGACACAAATCCTGCACTGCCACCGGCTACGTCGCCTACGGCCGTGACGGGTGGTACGGTTGGCGGTGGTGGTGGTAGTGGCGGAGTTGTTACTCCTCCACCGACCTCCTCGTCGACAGCAACACCGTCGCCCGTGTCACAGCCCCAAACGCCACAGGTATGTTCTTATGATTTGTATATTCTTTATTCATATGTATACATACATATGTATGTGTATGCATACATACATACATATGTATGGATATGTAAATGTTGCCTTATCTCTACAGTACATATACATCCTGTGTACATACCTGTCCGGAGAGAACGAGTGTGTGTGTGTCTCTGTCTGTATATGTTCTTTTGTTGTTGTTACAATGTTATTTACATGTTACTCGTTGTCTACCACATATATACTTACATTACATATGTATGTATGTGTATTTATGCATATACTATTCTACATATATATCACTTCCTTCTCTGTTGTCATTTTTGTGTTTAATCCATTTCAACAAGTTTGTTTTTTAATCCTTTGTTAGTGCTAATTGTATTTTACTTACATCCTACGTCGACGTCCTTATACCTTGTGAAGGCGGCTACATTGTGTTTGGCGTGATAAAACTTTAAATTCAATTAAATTATGAATAACTAAAGCTAAGGACGCGAGCGCACAGTGGAACATTGAAAACTTATTTTTTTAGAAATTCGATACGAATCGAAGAGGCTATATCTTGAAACAAGAAGTAGCGATTGATCCTAGTGTGTGCTATAGAAGTTCAAAACAACTTGTCAGTATATTTAGTAGTTTAAATACAGTGGTCAAAAAGATACAGAAGTCACTGTTTTGCTTTACAAAAAAATCTGATGTCTCTGAAAGTAGAAGATCAGTTCATTGATTTAATAGAGCGGGAAATACGTAAAAAAACAATGTTTTTTACAAAAAATTTCTTCAGAAAAATATTTCTTCACAAAAAATTTGTGAAAAATAATTTTTATATAATTTTCTACAAAAAAATATTTTATATAAAAAATATATTTTTGTTATAATTTTTTTAACGAAAAATATATTTTTTTATTTTATAAAAAAAATTTCATAAAGAAACGATATTTTTTAGTATTTTCAAAAACTATATAAACAAACGATATTTTTTACAAAAAAAAACAATATTTTCAAAAACTATATATATATTTATATATTTTTTTTGCAAAAACGTCTATAAAAATATTATTTACAACAAAATAAACAAAATTATGAAAAATAATTAAAAAAAATATTTTATATAAAAAAGGACATAAAAAACCATTTTTTTTGCAAAAAAAATGACTTAAAAATATTATTTTAACAAAAAAATTTTTATAAAAAGTATGTTTTTTCAAACGTCTATTAAAATATTGTTTACAACAAAATTATGAAAAATAATTAAAAAAAAATATTTTATATAAAACAGGATATTTTTTTATAAAACAAATATTTTTTGCAAAAAAATTACTTAAAAAATATTATTTTAACAAAAAAATGTTTATAAAAAATATGTTTTTTCAAAAAACTACTACTACTACTATCAATATATTCAGTGGACAAAAGATAGAGAAGATTATATGGGATTATAAGGGAATATGTATAAAAGTAGAAGAGCAGTTCGTTTATTGATTTAAAAGAGCGGGAAAGACGCTAAAAACAATATATTTTTATAAAAAATTACTTAAAAAATTGTTTTGTAAAAAAAATAAAAAAGTACTTAAAAATATTAGTTTTACAAAAAAATGTTTTTAAAAAAAATATTTTTTTACAACTAATTACTACTATCAATATATTCAGTAGTTTAAATACAGCGGGCAAAAATAGAGAATATATTTTTACAAAAACAATCATGGAATATGTAGCAGTTCGTTCATTGATTTAATAAATTAAAAATATTTTTTACAAAACATATTTTTGCTATATTTATAAAATTAAAAAAATAAGTAGTTAAAAAAAACATTATTTTTTAACGTCTTTCGTTCTCTATTGATTAAAAAAATCTCCTACATTCTCCTTTGTAAAAAACAATTGCTTCTATATTTTTGCCCACTGTACTTAAACTGCTGAATATATTGACAGTATTAAAGTATTTTTCTAACTACTTTTTTGTAAAAAAATATTTATTATAAAAAATAATTTGTTTGTTTTTCTTTGTAAATAAAATAATTCCTTTTTTTGCGGAAAACAATATTAATTAAAATATTTTAAAAAAAAATGTACAAAAAAATCTAAAGCCTAAAAATCGAGAATATAGTAGAAAATAATAATCTAAAATTAGTTTATCAAATATTGGTTATTTAATATACCAGTGCTTGCTTTATCTTTTAAAAAAAATCATATATGTGAATTTATAATAAAGTTTTGTCACGCCATAAGTAAGAGTATCCTTTTCTCTGCTAGCCGCTATAAAAAGGACACATTGATTTAATGCAATAAACTGAAACTATCATCAAGACGTTGAAGTTGTTAACACGCACACACACTCATACATACACATACTTATACTTGTGTACGTACATGTACAATGTAACTTGGTCTAAATACTTAAATGTTGTTCACACAAAATTTATAACCATTTATTATTATTAAATGTCGCCTCAATATTCAACATATATGTGTAACCTCCACCCTCAACTAAAGAAAAAGTTTAAATAAAAATAAGACTAGGCAACAAAGTGAGAGGTTTGGCTAAGAGTACGAATATTTTCAATGTGTAATTTTGGACATCTAAACAGGAAAATATTTTTATAAAGAAATATAGGTCTTATAAAGAAATATAGGACTACAGTAATGTCATGAAAAATATCGGTATCATATGAAAAGCTTTTACAGTTGCCACTATACCAAAGAATACTATAAACGTCCAATATTCCTGTAAGACAATAATCAAAATTTAGTTTTAAAGTGATTTTAAGGTAAAAATATGATATTCAGGAGCGTTCAGCTCGCAGCTCTAGGAAAGACATATTTCCCAAATCATCATTTTTGATGTATTAAATTTTTGAACATATTTCATTTGAATATCTGTCCGAAATTTTAAACTTATTTAAAAAGAGAGATGTACACAATTTCAAATTAATTAATTTTTTTTTATACATTTAGACTTAGGTGTATATGTTCGAGAATTGTTGTTTAAAACCGTCTCTCACGTAATAGGTGAGCCGGAAATCAGAAAATATAAATTCAATCTTAAATTTTAACAAATAGATTTAACAAATTTCAAATATAGATTCTAATTCAAAATATGTGTATTTCTGAATTTAAAGCAATGCGAATATAGTTGCGCATCAAATTAAACTGCAACTCTTTTTAATTGTGAGAATATAAAGGAAATATTGTTCTGTAATTCGCTAAGTGATTTTAATATACTGAGCAGCAACATAACCAACAAATATTCAGATTAAAATTTTAAATCAAAATGGAAAATCTCATTGGCTTGCTAACTTTTCGCGTGCCTGAAGCCCATAATCTTCGGAAGTACTCTAAGTATTTCTGAACTAAATCGATGGATAAATACCGAAATTATTCTGCGAGAATCCTCTGAGAATATATAACAATTAATTAGGAAGAAGTATTAACTATTGCATTTTAGATCACGGTGGACAAAGCTAATAATGACATATTTTTTAAGTTCCTCGTAAGCATATGTGAAACCACTTATATGAAAACTCGTTTATAAGTACTTATTTATTAACTTTTTGTAAACGTGCGCGGAAGCCCTGATTTATCAACATTTTGTAAACGTATGTGGAAGTATTTTTTCTTTACAATCCCTTCATAAAATTAATTAGAAACGGATCCGAAATATAAGTAGCGAAATCTTTTCATTTAGCCTTATAATAATAAAGAAAAAATAAATTTATTAAAAAAAATAAATGTTTGTGTTTCGATGTCCAAAATTCATTAGAAAAATAGTGCCAAAAATACACGTTGCCTAGTGTAATCCATACCTTTCTCTATTTACATACATACATACACTGAAAGAACTACGCTGTGTTGTATTAACGAAATGATGTCATTGATTTCATGAGATAAACATCAATGTAATCTTTCGTTAGTACAACGTAGCATCTCATACATATAAAGCAAAGCTTTTTCTATGCGTCCACCTATTACCTATTTATAATTGTGCTAATGCATCTTTAAGTTAATATGTGTTTTTTGTTATTATTATTGTTGCTGCAGCTGTGATTGTTGTTATTTCATCATTATGTTCGTTGTTTATGCGGATGGCAAACATCATCAACCTACTCGTATTGTACTTCCCCCACCCAACCACCAACACCACCATTTAATTTCCTCGTTGTTTCCTTTTCGAATCCTTTGCTATTGAAATCAGGAAAATGTCTAAATGTATTTGTTATCGTTTTTTGTTGTTCTTGTTCTATTTGAGGTATTTTAGCGAACTTTGGTTGGTGTTTTTGGTTTTCATAAGTTCTAGTTCTAGTTTTGCATTCATTTCCGTTTCCGTTTCAGTTTATTAAATGATTTCCTCTTGTGTTATTGCTCTTGCTGTTGGTGTTACTTGTGTGGGCTGTGTTGTTTAGCTCAGCTCAGCTCAGCTCAGTTCAAATATTGATTTGCAGAAATGAACGAAATTAATTCAGGTTGATTCAACCCCACCGCAATAGTTCGTTAAGTACTTGGTAGTGTTTCGTTTTGTTTAGTTTAGTTTCGTTTAGACGAGAGTTGTGCAAATATTTTCAGATTAGTTTTAGTTCGAAAGTTAAATAAATGTTAGTGGAAAAGTAGCGAGAGAGGAGTTTGAACTACAATTTGATTTCAATACATATGCAGATGTATGCTAAAGTTTCACGGAATGTAAAGATATTAAATGTGCAATGGGGGGATGAAATCGTTTAAAGTTTGCCACATTAAAGATTAAGATTAATTAAAGTCTTCCGGTGGCCCAAAGGACCAGAGTTAAACTAGAGGTGTAAATGAAAAATATATTTTTGGAAGAGGAATCTTAAACTTCACACAGTAAACAATTTTAATAGAAAATATACGTTTTTATTAAAGCAAATATAATAGCACGTACTGGATGAATTCGCCCATGACTTTACCCATGCATACGCCCTCTTTTCCAACGCCCTCATGTCATGGGAGCGATAACTATCAACTGCCCAGCCAAAACTTGGTAATTACACCTCATTATTATTTGCATTACCTAGTAATGACAGCCCATTACGCCCTGCATTACTTTGAAGTATGAAATAATGACCTCCTTATAATGGTTTAAATAAGTAGTTCTTAATAACAACACATCCATGCAACACACTTTGAGTTGTGTCTAACTTTGACTTCCACCCATTTCGATGTTGCTGCTACCGTCGCTCGAAGATTGAAACGATTTGATATTTTCGATTTGTGAAGCAAATTTAGTTGTTCACAGAATGTGAGTTATTTTTTTGAAGAATTATAACGATAACTGTTTGAACTATATTGGAATTTAAAAAAAAATGTTTTAATTTATTGTTAAAATAGTATTATAATACTATCTTATCAACAATACAACAGCAATAGGAATGGAAAATATATTCCATATTATTCTTATAGTTCCCTTCTTTTTTACAACAACAAAACTGTGCATTGCGGTGGTGACGTTATTCACTATAATATATATAGTTGAAGTTGCTAGAAATGTTCTGCTGTGTGTGATTAAACTTCCATGATTCCCAACAACGTCAACCTACATACTACCAACCATTACTTATTTATCAACTTTTTGTAAGCATGTGTGGAAGTACTTATTTTTTACTTTGTTCTAAGTGTTCGTGGAAGTACTTATTTCTTTACAATCCTTTTATAAAAATAATTAGAAACGGATCCGAAAAATAAATAGCGAAGGCTTTTGGTTTAGCCTTATGTCCAACATTACTTGGTAATGAGAGTTTTTGCTGGGTGTTATTGAGTGACCAGTAGGGGTGGGATAGTGGAATTTTTATATGCTAGAACCCTTAATTTTGTGAAGTTCGGGAAACAAATTCATGAGTCTAAAAATGGGAATAGTGGGGTGAGTGTAAGAGGGCGCTCATCGGGGTCAAAGTTGAAAAAAAAATGGATAAAAATACATAAAAAGCCCCAATACGGCCTCGGAGTCTTCCCGAGTGGTGTTAAATGTAAGACTGACTCCCATTAATTTCACCACTCGTTAGGGGGGATCCTATACAAAAATTATTTCTTTTTAATTTGTTTCCACGGCTCTTACGATCCAAGGAGACCAGTACTATAAATGTCCAACCCCCACATTTCCGAACATACTTACCTCCTATCGCCAACCCTTTGGGTGGTCCCCATATGCATTTTTTATTTTTTATAATTTTTGTTATGACATTAAGGCGCAAAATTGCCCTGGAGTCGCCCCTAGCTGGGTTAAATGCCACACCGACCTCCACTAATTTTCCCTCCCCAACATTTCTTCCGAACAATCTTTCCCCCTATACCCACTCCTTAATGGGGCTCCCATACAAAAACTATTTTTTTATAAAATTTGGTCCCACCACTCTAACTGCCCCAAGGAGGTGCCTAGTGGAGTCAAATGTATGACCAACCCCCAATATTTTCTCAGAACGTATCTACCTCCTCTATCTTCAACCCTTAAGGTGGTCCCCATACATTTGCCTTTTTTTTCTTTTTTATGAAAGAAAGGACCAAAGCTGCCCCGCAGTAGACACTAGAGGGGAGAAGTGTAAGACTGACGCCCATTAATTTTCCCTCCTCAACATTTTTCTCAAACATACCTACACCACTTCTTAAGGGAAAAATTTATATACATCCTATAATGTTTTGGCTCATGAATTTTCTTTTCGAACCTCACAAAATTAGGGGTTCTAGCATATCCTAATCGAACTCCTACAATTCCCATAAAACAATATCCCACCCCAGAGACCAAAAAAATACTTAAAATTCGACAAAAAGATAAAAACGATGAAAAAATATCCAGATTTTCAATTTAAAAATCCCGGATTCTCAAAGTGGGGAAAATGGGCTCCAAAATTGGGAGTTTTTTCTTTAATTTAAATGGTCGCCATGCTTTTTTTACCACATTTAACTGCTTTGATGAATTTTAAGTTTTTTTTATTGGACTTCAATTCGAAAAATTAAAATCGAACTGGAATGACCAAAACTTGTAGTTTTGCAACAATTTCATTTTAGCGAAAACTTCAATAACTCAGTTATATACTGACGGTTTTTTAAAAATGAAACAGCATTTTACGCCTTATGCGGTTACCCTACAAAATAATGAATAAAAATATTGTCAAAGTTGAAAAATGGCTAAAAATTGTTTATAAAAATTGAGTTTGCTGGACAAAAGCACACAGATTTCGCAAGCGTTCTGAAATAAGTTATCTATAGATCGAAAGCTCCAAATTTCTTCTTTTCAAATCCGATGAAAAAGTGAAAATCGGTTGATAACCAACTAAGTTACAGGCTTATAAGTGTGCAAAGGTACGGAAAGTAGGCCGACCCGTAAATCAAAATTTTGGTAAATTTCAAATACAGATTCTTGTTCTACCCGACAATATCACCTACCACAAAAATGATATCACTTCCCAGAGTTTTCTAATTCATTCTTTTTGTGTCACAGTGTAATTAATGATATCAACATTTAAAAAGTTAAAAGGGAACGGATCTTTGATTTTCGAAACAAAATGTACGCCAACATTTCTGTCCTTTGTCAATTCATCAAGAGGTGGCAAACTGTGACGACAGTCCATATTACACTTGATCTAAACGATATACATCTGAAACTACAGATGAAATAGTGTTAATTGGCGTTTTTAGTTTTTCATTTTCTCATCCTATTGCCCCTTAAAAGGACTACAAATTTCCAAAGGGTACAATTCTTCAAAAATTATTTTTAACACCCTATGACACTGGTTTAAATGTCAAATTAAAGAAGAGAATATGTGCTAAAAATACTTTAAATTTCAAGCTTCTCTCTGTATTAGTTTAGTATTAACAACAATTTAAAATTAAAAAAAAAAAACAATTTAAAAGCAAGATATGCATAAACTAAAAAAATATTTTTTGAAAAATGTTATCCTTTGGAACTTCCTAGTCCTATGAAAGGGCAACAGGATGAGGAAATGAAAAAGTAAAAACGCCAAGTAGCTCCATTTTGTCTATAGTTTTATACGTATTTTTGAAAATTTATCTTTTTTATTTTAAATTGTCGTACGGTGTTATTATCGAAAATGTAAGTTCTAAAAAAGACTCGATATATTTCGTGTTTAAATGTTTGAGATTGTCTGGTGATATCAATTAAATTTTATACTAACTCCCATTTTTACCGTGTCTGGCAGTTTTCTGTGTCATTATGTGTACAGTTGATTATCTCTAACCAGACATAGTGAAAATGGTTGTTAAAGTACCGAGCCACTAACTATTAAAATGCTCTCTTGTTTCTGGAAAATTAAAAAAAGAAAGTGAATCAGATTGCCACTTTACCTCTATATTCAACTATATGCGACTTTCCTATATTCCAACATAACCATCACTACTTTTTCCTGAATATGTGTATTTAGTGTGACCACTTAGTATCACCACTATTACATATTTTTCTCGCGGCCATAAAAGTTTAATGATTTATATTAACAAACAACTCAAATATATAATTTTAAGAAAACACAGCAAACTTTGTACAATAAACCAATTTGAATTTGCATGAACGAAATATTACAATACTCCGCTTTACGGCCGTAAACAAAATCGTAAAACTTAAACAATTTTCTTGCCTTGTTATCTGATTGTTGTCATCTAATAAACGAAATCCCATCCCTGTTCTTTTCTGTTGTGGTTTTTCTTGTTGTGTTTTTTTGTTGTCTTTCCCCGCCTTTCCCCTTTTTATTTTGTGATGCGTATTACATTGCAAAGAGAATACGCAGAGAAAATATACATTTGGAGGCCGTTTGGTGCAAATGAACTTCTTTTGCTGCATACTCTAAACGTTTACTGGGATAGTTGCAAGTTAGTTTCCCTCAAATGCAATAATTTATCGTAAAAGTCGAATATTCTCAGAATTTTTTGTTAAGAGAAAAGTAGAAAACACTTAAAAGTAGTTTGCCAAAAATTCTAAACAATAATAGTAAAATATTTCCCTGTCTAACACTGCACAGTATAAAAATACCATATACATATGGAACTAGAGGAAACCAATGGGAAATTTCCGAAGTTCTTCCGGTTTTGATGAAATTTGGTTAAGGTTTTTGGTACTGCAAGATATGTCAGACGATTTTTTTAAATATGGAAAACAGTGGCAACTCTGTAACATTGAAGTTTTGCATATTTTCCAAAATGGAATTTTGTTCTGTAAAAGATATGTTGTGCATATTTTGCTTACAGAATAATTCTAAAAATATATTAAATCTAATATATTTATAATGTTTGACAGATTTAAGTCATAAGCATATCCAACACTAAATATTCGGTTAAGGCCCGAGTATTTGAGAATTTTTGTTGTTGGTTTTTAGCGCAAAAAATCAGACAGGAATTTAAAAAAATATATATTTGATATTTTTTAGAAACAAATATTGACATTTATTTTCTAAAAAAATCTTTTATTCATTTCTCAGTAAATAGCTACACAGGCGTAGATTTTAGTGTTTGATTTATACATTTATTTGTGCTCTAATCAGGCAGTTGTCCACTTCTAGAAAAGGTGCTCTCTTGGCCATTTATGTAATAACTAGCTGAACGCGCTTCCCCAGGCAAAAAAACGGTAAAATTAAAATCTGCTTTCATATTAAATTTTCTCGTGATCGGTAATAAATGTACCAACTATAATCAAGGTTCTTCCCTGAGATACTAAAGAAATGGATATGTTCCATGGAGAACGTTAGTTTACGGCGAATAATTGGAAAAAAATGTCAAAATCAATTAGATTTTTTGTTAAATGTGATTCTCCTCCTTTCCATTACATAAACAAAGAACTTCATTCGTAAGATGAAATTACATTACTTTCAAAACACATAGAAAATCAATCAAATTGTTCACTAATCAAACAACACAAAAACTAAAAAATAATTTAATTTCTTTTTTCTTGACTCAAGTCTGCTGTTGGCGAATGAATATTTCTCTTTTTATAACATTTCTTTACTACTGTGCTAAAAAATCCACAGAAAATGTGTAATTTTACAAAATTCAAATCAAAAATGCCCCATCTTTCAAATCCCGCCCATTTGTATATTGTCTAAGCAGGTTACAACTAAATTAATTCACACAACAATATAGGAATGTCGGTGTCGAATATACTCAAAAACAGGTTTTAATTTCGTATGGGAAGGGTCACGGCCACTTTCCGCCCATCGTGGTGTCGAAATACTCTAAAACCGGTTTTAATTTCATATGGGAAGGGTCACGCCCATCTTTGCACATTTATTTCCTCTGGATCAATTCACACAAAATTTCAGCACTCTAGGTCTATGACACCTACTGACCATATTCGGTAATATGTTTTAACTTCGTATGGGAGGTACCACGCCCACTTTCCCAATACCGTCCATTTTTGGAACAACTACGATACAACTAAGATAAGTATTGTAGCTGTCATAGAATTGAATATATTCGATAATAGGTTTTAACTTCGTATGGAAGCTACCACGCACACTATTCCAATATCGCTCATTTTTTGGGCACACTTACGCAATTGATGCTAGATGCACTTACACAAAATTTCAGTATTGTATCTGCCATAGAACGGCATATATTCGAAAATGGGTTTTAACTTCGTATGGGAGGTGCCACGCCCACTTTTCCATTACCGCCCATTTTTGTCACAACTATGCACATTGATGCTAGATGCACTTACACAAAATTACAGCACTCTAGGTGTCATAGAAATGACAATAGTCAATAATAGGTTTTAACTTTGTATGGGAGGTGCCACGCCCACTTTTACAATACCGTCCCTTTTTGACACAACTGTGCAGACTAATAATTAGTGAACTTTGACAAAAATTCATGACTCTAGCTGCAACAGTATTCTGAATATGCTAATATATAAAAACGAATAAATCCCCAAATTGTGTGGGAGGTGCCACGCCCACTGAAAATATCAAAAATTTATATAGCCTATTTTCACCGCCGGTTCAGCATGAACATACTGTGAAAATTTCAAGAAGATCGGTTCAGTAGTTTAGGCTGCTATAAACAACAAACAAACAAACATACAAACTTACAAACAGAGATTCATTTTTATTTTATATATATAGATGTAGATAATTTGCAATACGATTTTCTATACTCATTAATGTCTCAAAATATGTATTGGACCCTTGGCTAATTTCAATGTTTTACAAAACAAGTTATACAATTTTGGCCTAATTCAAATTAGTATCATTGTATAAATGTACTACAAAAACCTAAACATTTAAGAGGTACTTTGAAGTCCTTGTGAGGGGACATTTCTTTAGGTGTTTTTGAAAGTAGTATATTCCAGCTATTTCGCTCAATTATGTATATTCTTCTTACGAAGATTTTTTGTTCGATAACACTGTCCGACAGCCCATGTTACACTTGAACCAGATGATATACATCTGTAGCTGAAATAGAGTTAATTGGGGTGTTTAGGTTTTCATTTTCTCTTCCTGTTGCCCCTTAAAGGACTACAAAGTTCCAACGGATTAAAATTTTTCAAAATTATTTTAAATACTTATTCGCGCCGTATTTCACCGGCATAGATGCCAAATTAATGACGAGAATATGTGCTAAAAATACTTTAAATATCAAACTTCTATCTGTATTAGTTTAGTATTAACCACCTTTTAAAGCTTTCTCTCTTAAAAAGCAAGAAATGAATAAACTAGAAAAACTAAAGGAAAATAGATGTTATTGCTGAACTAATACAGATAGAAGCACGATTTTTGTATATATAGTCTCCTCTTTAATTTGACACTAATACTATTATCATAGGAAACAAGTATATAAACTTTTTTTTTAAATGTATCCTTTGGAATTTTTTAGTCTTGTGAACGGACAACATGATGAGGAAATGAAAAACTAAAAACGCCAAGTAACACAATTTTGTATATAGTTTCATACTGTTCAAGTGTAACTAGTTTTTTTAAAAAATAGTCGTATGGTGTAATGGAAAGGAGGAGAATCACACTCAACTATATACCCTTTGGTCATATATCTATTTCATATCCTGTGAGGCGATAACTCATCAGTGACACTTCTGTCTGGAGTGCTTGCGTTACCATGTTGTTATTAGCATATATATATATATAAAGAGTGATTTTTTTGAGGCTAGGATTTTCATGCATTAGTATTTGACAGATCACGTGGGATTTCAGACTTGGTGTCAAAGAGAAAGATGCTCAGTATGCTTTGACATTTCATCGTGAATCGTCTTACAAACGAACAACGCTTGCAAATTATTGAATTTTATTATCAAAATGCGTGCTCTGTTAAGAAAGTTCATTGCGCGCTTCCATTTTATGGTCAGTTTAATCGACCCACTGAAGCGGCTATTCGGGCTATTGTGACTAAATTTCGCACCAAATTTACATTGTTGGACATTAAACCACCAACACGCTTACGTAGAGTGCGAACTGAAGAAAATATCGCAGCTGTATCGGCCAGTGTTAATGATGACCACCAATTTTCGATTCGTCGCCGTTCGCACCAATTGGGTCTCTGTTACTCAAAAACGTGGAAATGCCAAAATTGGACTAAGCGGATGGACCACCTAAGACGCAGCCGCGGTCAACATTTAAATGAAATTATCTTCAAAAAGTAAATGTCATGGACCAATCTAACGTTTCAAATAAAGAACCGATGAGATTTTGCAAATTTTATGCGTTTTTTTCAAAAAAAAAGTTATCAAGCTCTTAAAAAATCACCCTTTATATAAACTAAAATTTATACGAAAACCTCACCACAGGGGGTGTTACCTATCTACCTGAAACCTTTCGCATAACCTTTGACTGTATGCTGATGAGTTTTCATCACTATACAGATTTCTCTCCATGAACTTATTAGACATTCTCTCACAACAACAATGTGCTATTGAGATGAAAATTCATGGAGTTAATTTTTTGTTACATGTTTTTCCTCTCATGTGTCTGTTTTCACCATCGACTTGTGATCGTGTCCTGGAACGGAGCACAGAATGTCCGCAGATCAACTAATTTCCCTCATTTTCAATTGCAACCGTTTTACAACCATTAAACGTATGTACCGAAAATTTGAACCCTCTCGCTCATAGATAGCGCGCTTTCAGTGGACTGACGGAGAGACCGACGGAATTTGACCACGACTCACAATATATAGATCTCCTTTATGGAGTGTCCGATTAATGTCTTATGTGTGAATATTCAATCCATCCTAAGGTTGGTGATATAAAAAACGTGCCAAACTGCATACAAACTGGGTCATACTTTTCCTCAGACTATACGATAAGTCTGGGCAAACAGTAATAAATCAGAATCGTTTTGGTTTTTGGAGAAACATTTTCGTTCAAATCATAATCCGTTCGGCAAACTAGATGTTTGTCGAGGAAATCCATTCGATAGTGTAAAATATGTTTTAAGGAAACTGACCGATTATTTTTTCTTTTTGAATAAAAAACTTGATTGATTGTTTTTAAATTAATTGTGGATACGTATAAATAGATTTATGTTTTGTTTTTCTTCTACTTCTTCTTCTTCTTCTTGTTTTTATTTGCATTTGAAACTATGTCCATATATTTCTACTATTCTGCATTAATCTACCATCTTAGACCTCCTTACTACAAAGTATATACAATAACCAATACCCTCTTCTTCTTCTTCTATCTCTATCTGAGTGTATCCTTTTTTTGAGCGTAACATTGATGTTTGGAAACTCTCTCTTTAACTGTTAATTCTTGTTGTTGTTGTGATGATGACTGACTCTATCTCTCTCACTCCTTCTTTCTTTTTAATGTGTTCCTCCCGTTGTGCGTGTGTGTGATGCATCAGCTCCACTATAAAAATAAAACCGAAAAATGTTCCTATTTTTTTTTCTTTTCAATAAAATGAAAATTAAAGCAAAACAAAATGTCCATTAAAACAAACATTTTCTTCTTTTTTCTTCTTCTGTTTTCTCTCTTCCCTCCGTATTCACATTCACAATGTGAAAAAATAAAACAACTCAAACGAAATGAACAAAAATTTCAACAACAATAACATTTCATTACAGACAAATGAAGAAAAGAAAATTGCTTAAATGAAAAGCGGATGTTTATATCAAAAAGCATAAAAAGACTGACAAACTTATCAAAAAAAAACCAAAAAAAAAAAAAGAAAAACACACAAACACACAGAGCATTAAATAAAGCTAGACCAGAAGTTTAAATGATTTGGCTAAATAAGAAAAAAATAAAACAAAACAAGAAAAACACACTCTTGCAACATTTCTTAGCCCGGACCGGGGAAGCCAAACTCAATGGACTTTCTTTATAATGGACATGAACTGAAATGAAGAACACGAAACAGAAAGAGCGCCAAAGAAATCTTAATTAGAAAATATGTTCCAAATGATAAAAAGCATTTACAAAATGTTAAAAGAAACTACAGTTCTCTTTTGTTTTGGTTCCTTTTTATTTTCGGTTGAAAAAAGAAAACGGGGTGAACGACAATTAGAGACGGACCGCTGCCGTTGACCATCAACCACCCACCGGCTAATGAGCATTATGTTTCAAATGAACGCTTTTAATTTTCTTTAAAGATATCTTCGCTTTTGGTCTTAATACCAATTTTCTTTTGTTACTTTTCATGTAATTTTATCCTTTGACTTTAAATCGAAATTGACGTTTCATCTATGAGAGTGACACTGGGTTATGATGACCACTTTGACATATTTGTAAGGGAAAGGTTTCATTTTTTAATTGGATTCAAGACTATTATTAGTCATTATTATTATTAGTCATTCTCTTATGAGCATTTTGAGAGAAATTTGATATTTTGTTAAAACAATTTTTTTTTAGAAAAAATTAAAATTGGCTGCTCAGATTTGAGTGAAATTTCACACAGGACTAGCCGATGAGTTTTCTAGCTTAAATATAGAGGATAAATCGCATAAATTGTTGTAAAAATCGAATGCATTTTTTCATAACACATACCAATTTGAACATCCGACAATTTTTTGTGTAATTTGAATTCAATTTCTGATGTGTAGAATGTAGACGGAATGAGGCTAACCGGAGCTGAACGGCGAAGCTTCAAATTAGAGAACTCTGGTTTTCGAAAATTTGTATTTCCTGACTCATACATAATTACATAATTTACATAATTAATGGATGATATTTTAAATCCCGAAAAAAATATTTTCAACCTGTGTTCCGTTTTTTGATTGAGTCAGTTGTACATTTTACATTATCGGTCCTGTACAAGACCATATACATATGAAACTACACCATTTTCAAGTGTAATTCAAAAGACACCATTTGAAATTCAAAAAATACCAATTAAAATTCAAAACTCATCATTTGTAATTCAAAAGACACCATTTGAAATTCAAAAGACACCATTTGAAATTCAAAAGTCGTCATTTGTAATTCAAAACTCATCGTTTGAAATTCAAAACTCGTCATTTGTAATTCAAAAGATGATTTTTCGATGTAATTCCGCATCATTTTCATTCATGAATTTTAATAATTTCAATACGTTATTGAAGCGTGTATCGTTCTATTTTTAGTAATGGCGTAGTTTCTACTTGTCAAATGTCAAAGAATAAAAGCTTCAAAAGTGACAGCTACCGAAATACCAGGTGATTCAAAAATAACACCTCTTGTTGGAAAACCCTTTACTAAAATTCTCCGTTTTATTTAGTTTGCGTTTTATTGATGATTATTATAAAATTCTCCATGAAATTCTAATTGAATGCATTAACCCTTGGCAATATAGCAACTGTTGCAAATCGATCATATGGTCGATCTCAACTGATGAATTTATGGCAATGCTATAAAATATATAATAGATAAATCCGATAGATGGCAGTATCTTTTTTGTTATGGTTGTCAAATGGGTAGTAGTTTTGTGTACTCCGTACAAAGCAACAACACTTGCTCGAATAAAATATTAAAAAATCCAAATTTGTGTTTTTTTTATAAATTGTCTCCTCTAGACTCCGTCTAGGGGAGACCAACAGGGCCACCATACTGGGTGGAACCTATTCATGGTCCTTCGAAACCAAGCTTGAGCCAGGAACCTAGTGGTAATATGTTGTGCGCGTCAAAAAGTGTCGGCATCTCCATCCAAAATAATTAAAAAATGTCATTACATGACATGGTTCTACGAGCCAACTAAATTCCCCTTCACCATACCATTGTTGTCACTACGTGAAGCAAGGCTTTACGAGCCGGTGACGGGTGAATAAAGCAATATACGTTGCTTCTCCCTACACGACTCTACGAGTCATTATTCAGCTTTACAGGAAGAAATAGCCCAAGTCGTCATAGGATTACGCAGTCACGGCACCATCTACCACATAATCATGTACTTGGTACTACAAAAACAATGTACACAACAACAAAATCTACATGGAACATTGAAACAACAACATGTCCCCAACCATCAACCACTATAACGAAAGCGTCATCACCATATCATCATTTCGCACTAGTGCAAGGAGGCCGGCATGTTGCAGATCGATCATATGGTCGATCTCAACTGATGAAATTATGGCAATGCTATAAAATATATAATCGATAAATCCGATAGATGGCGGTATCGTTTTTGTTATGGTTGTCAAATGGGTAGTAGTTTTGTGTACTCCGTATAAAACAGCAACACCTAGACTCCGTCTAGGGGAGACCAACAGGGCCACCATACTGGGTGCAACCTGTTCAGCAACATTTTAAACATCGGTCTCCTACCTTTGACATAGACTGTTGGACATAGACAATTGACAGAATCTATACAGCCTAATGTACATTACATATCTGTTAGCAACAATTCTAATAGCTCCAGGACTACATAATAAAATCACTCCATTCGCATTGACATCACTGACGACATTCAATAATAGTTCCAATATTTTTCAATTTCATGGAATACTAGGTAAATAACACTGTCCATCATAATTTTTGGAACAGAGTAGCGACCCTATAATTCTGAAAGTGTATGTCGAGTAGATTTACACATTTATAATGTGTAAAGTTTTCATTGTATAGGGTGGGCCATTTAACATTTTAAATTAAAATCGGCTAAAAAATACTCAAATTTCTGGTTTTATTGGAAAGGTTGAACTTTGTCATTTAATATTGGAACATAATATCATTCATATGACTGCCACGATTGGCTTGGCAGTAACCTCATCCTATCAACCCAATTTTTCAATACATGGACGAATGATGTCGCCAGCCCAAAATCCGCACCAAACAGTGACTCGTTGTGGATGCATTGGCTTCTCAATAGTCACGTGTTTGTTCTCTGAACCACATATACGGCAATTTTGCTTATCGACATAGCCACCGAGATGAAAATCAGCTTCATGAAGGCTGAACTGAAGACCGATCTCTTCTCGAAATTTTTGAAGATATTTTTTTTAGAAGATATTAACCCCCTAGCTCCTTTCTTTAGTGGTCAATTTGACCCTTTTTGTGAGAAAACGAAAAAAAGTCCTTTCAGAAAGGACATTTAAAGATTAAGAAGAAATTTGCCCACACCAAACAGTGACTCATTGTGGATGCATTGGCTTCTCATTAGTCACGTCACGTGTGGGTTCTCTGAACCCCATATGCGCCAATTATGCTTATTGACATAGTCACCGAGATGAAAATCAGATTAAGAAGAAATTTGCCAGAAAATTTGGCAAAAAATGCTCCAATTGTTGCAAAAATAAAAAATTCGCGGTTGCAATTGCATGTATTTCAACTTTAGATTTCTCTAGATTTCTAAAACTATTCTATATTCAAATATTCCCTATATAGTCAGCAATCATATGCCAGAAAATATTGCGACTCCATTAATGATAAAAAGTAACTTTTTTATCATTAAAGGTTAAGCTGGTTTTTCTTAAGCCACTTTCACAATTTTTGATTTTACACCCAACATTTATTCTCGCTACTCTGTTCCAATCAAAAAGTCTTAATATTTTCGACAGTGTAATTAATATATTTTTGATCTAAACTGATCTAAATTTGAAAGCCGTTTCGCTGGTAGGGAATATGGTGGGCGGTTAACATAATTCTCAAACGTTTACTAATTGTGTGTCACCCGGTTTCATTATTCAATGTACATCTGCATATACAGGGTAACACCTTTATGGTTAATATATATGAACTTAACTATTGTGGTTCAGAGTTTGCATAGTAACTTTCTTGTTAAATAAATAATTAACTTTTTGCGATTATCGACAAACCATCATTGATTTAAAAATTAAACTAAATTTCTAAAAAAAATACCCAAAAATATGTGTCCCGATTAATTTATGTGTCGTGAAACTGACTTTTTTCGTTTTATCTGAAGCCTAAGCGTGTTACCCTGTAACCCGTGTGTATTTAACTACAATGTAATATAGTTAAACAATTTGTTATGTGTATAAAACAAATGTATAAAAAATATGCAACTTTTTGTTAAATGTTCAAAATCGGTGAAATTTCACCCCGAAAAAAAACACAGGAAAATCTCAATAAACACCTCAAAGGGTACACCCCGCAAAACTACTAGACAAACAAAAAGAAAGAAAGGAAAACCTGAAAAGTTAAACATGATGAGAAGCTCTCAATTAAACTCAGCACTTTTACATTCAAAATGGTTTCTTGTACAACTACTACTACCATCTACAAATACATATATATATATACTCTCGTATTCCTAATACATCGGTAACAACAGCAACAAAATTTCGTGAGAAAAAACAATAAAAATGAAGATATCGTCATTATACACGTCGTAGTAGTTCCGTTTTCCCACCCCATCTCCCCCTTTCCCACTCAAAAACAAAAAAAAACACAATGAGATAGTATTTTTAAATAAATTAAAATTGACAAAAAAACTAAAACACAAAACTCTCAATGGTCCAATATTTACAAGCAAACTGATGAATTGCATAGGAAAACAAACAAACAAATAAAAAACTTCTAAATTGTTGTTATTAAATATGAAATTGAAACTAAAAAAGAAAAAACAAAAAACTTATTAAATATTATTATAAATGTCTTAATTGTTATTTTATAGGTTAACTCTTTAAAAATTAAAAAAAAAAATAAAAAGTATTTAAACTGAACTCAGCCAATTTTTTGAAGAGCTGAACTCCCCCTCCCCCAGGAAAAAAGAAAACAAAAAAATGAAAATCCTATTATTAAATTAATAATAAATGTTATTTCAAACGCATGAATGAATGAATAAACCATGAATTTATTGTGAAAACAAACCCCGTCAAGAGAGAAACCAATCAAACCAGAAAAAATCAAAAAGATAATATTAAAAGAATTAATAAATAATAATTAAAAAAAGGATTTTGTTTTAAATGTTGTTCATTCGATGTATATTCCATGTGATGGTTGGTGGTGATATCTGAGAATTATTAATAAAAAATAAACAAATTTAAACAATTTTTGTATGTACAAACAATTAGTGTTATTCTGGAGCTTAGTTTACGCTACGAAATCATTCAAGGAGGCAGATTTTAGTGCTTTGAAATGTCCACAATAAAATAAAGCACGGCATCTTGTTTCAGGGATTTTCGTAACTTACAAAAATCGTCATGCTTCTAATATTGATAGACAAATAAACTATATTTGTTAGAGTCTTTGAAACCTAGGTGCGTTTTTTTGGTAAACTATTCGATTTCACTTCTTCATTTTGTATAGATTTTTTCTCTCTATAAATGACATCTATTGTCGCTGGTGCTAACATTTTCATTCAATTCAAATTTTCCATGTTTTAATAAAATTCCAGTTAATGCTTATTTCGTTTTGGGAAATATCAAAGATTTTAAAACAAATAGGAATTGAAGTAATATGTGTTGTAAATGTTATATTTGTCCATTGGGATATTGGGAAAAATATAATTGTATACCCAAAATGCAAAAAAAAAATAAAACTATTTTGGAAAAACCATTTTTAAACTCTCGGACCATAGGAGGGTGGTATACTAAATTCAGCCTGTAACGTCTTCTACTTGATGCTGCCTGGAGACCGGCCACATAAACCAACAATTTTTCATCCTGAAAAATTGGAACAAATTTCTGGCTCTATTTCTAGAGATTGTACTCTTGCTTTCGATACCCATACCATAAACTGATGAGTAGAAGGAAGTACTTAAATACATTTTTACATCCCTAAAACTTTGAAGTCTTTTAAAAAGGAGAAATGATCATCAACTGGGAAAACTGAGTACACAGTTCTTCTATGTACGATCTTTAGTTTCACATGTATATTAGGCTGGGTTGCGGTCCCTACGAAAATAAGGTTTGTATTGTTTAAAGATGATTTGTAGAATGTTTCGTTCCTAGATTCTGTGCCGTCTGTGAGCTAAACGCTCCCGAAAATACCTATAAAAGTCGTGTAATTTTTTTGTTTTAAATTTTTGTAATTTTTCTAAAAAAAAGCACTTTAAATATAAATTTTGATTCTTGTCTTCGAGTATCTTATTGGACGAATTATTGTTGTTTTTCCATAGTGACAACTGTTTTTTTTCTTTTTGTATTTTGTGGTAGTAAATAGAAATAAATAGAGTAAATAGAATATATAACAAAATATTTATAGAAAAAATATAGAAGGGATCAATACCTATAGAATGATTTTTAGGGGCGTTTTCAGGAGCGTTAAGCTCGCATACAGCTTGAAACAGCGACGAAATATTTTGCAGATCATCATTAAAAAATCCAATCTTCATTTTAGCAGCAATTTATTTTCGCGACCCATCCTACTGTATATGAACTTTGGATTTGGGATTGTAGTAATTGTTCCAAACACCATTGACAGATTCTAAACAGCCTTCTAGTGCGTCCGCAACCAATGGCAATGCTTTACATCCATTTTTGCTGCTATTTTCATTTTTTTTTTAAACTGGCCCTTTTCATACCTTACGGGAACCAGTAACGTGATAGGTCCCCTATAGATAGTGACCTGCCCCAGTGCTGACACTATTGTATGAAAACAACCCGTATCTTTAACATGACTTTGTCATTGGATGTGGCGTATTTACACTGTTCAGATATCCAGTGACATGTCAAGGTATTGATCTAAATGAAGATGTACCATTCCCGTAGTTAGAGTGTCAGTCACGGAATAAGTCCCAATTGAACCAAAAATATAAAATACTATTTTATAGTGAACATTTAATGGTAAAACAAAATGTAAGATATAGCAGATATAGTAATTTAAAAAAGTCTGAAGAGCATTTTAACGCTCATTATCTTTACTAATTTCATTGTTGCAATTGGGTCCACTTTTGAGTAACTGCTCATCGAGTATGGTCCTACTCTAAATTTGTAACACGATGACAACCCATTTTAGAAATGATTGTTATTGCACCTTACACCGTTCTATCCGTATGGAACCAGTATAGTGATATGTCCTACGTTTACCATTATAATCATCATATTGAAAAAATACAAGTTGAAATTCTGATATTTGTTTATTCTCAATTTCAAATTTCAATTCTCTATTTCAACTGAAAACGGTGTACTCGTTATGTTCCATGCTTGTTGAAATGACATTAGCACCCAAATGGAAAGAGCTAGGAGATTCATATTTGCCTAATATAGAACTATTAGTTGACCGATATGGTCTCAGAGTGAAAAAACAGAATTCCTTCACAAGGGTTGCACGTACATACATCTAAAATGTTGGCCTGCTCAAACCAGAGATTTTTTCGTGCTTTCTTTTTAAATTTGATATAGAACTTTAACCCATTACCGTCATGTGTCTTCTTCTTGAAAGCCAGATTTTTCAACAACAGTTTTCTTTCGACATTAATGGCTTAAAACATCTCGGTTATTAAACAAATCTGAAATCATTTACACGATCTAAAAATAACTCAATTTAACATGATATGTTTTGAAGTTAAAGTTCAATTTAAAAAAACGAATCAACGATAAAGCTTTTTTAAGTTTGGTTTCAGTTTTCGAGATATTGAATAAAATATTTTCTACAATTTGTGACAATTAATGTCCATTTTATTCAGTAAAAATTGATAATATAGAAATGAAGAGCTGCCGAACTGAGTCGTTTACATTAGTACTGTTTTTCTTAAAGCCGGGATATCAAGTTGCGATAACAAAAACGTTAATAAAGTGTTATTTTTGTACTCAAAATAATATTTTTACATATTGTGGCCAACTACATTATAAATATTCGTATAAAAATAAATTTTATTAGTTAGTTAGTGTTGACTTTTTGACTTAGCCTCGATAACAATAAATTTGACTAAAACTGGATGAAATAAAACTATTTTTTTTTGTTTCAAAATTTGTTCTCATATGATTGATATAGCTGTTGGCGACAATTTAAATTAAAATTTTAACTCGAACTGGGATATTGTCCTGGCTCAAGATCATTTTGCATCTATTTTTAATAGAGTGCTTATTTATTTACAAATGGCATGGTGACATTTATTACTTGGCTGCAGACTACCACTATCATGATTTCGACCCAGTCAAAGGTTTTTTTCAAGTGCCTTCGCAGCGACTTTTCAACATCAAACCCGGCCTCTTTAAGGAAATGATTCTCACAAACGAACGAGAAGCACAACTCACTTGCCGAATTTGCGTTTAAAAAAATCGCACCAAGTAATAAAGCACACATACCATCTTACAAGCATCCCATTGAGCAGCATATGTAAGTATGTGTATATGCAGGTATAGTTACCCAGCAATACTTCTGCCGTGCCAACGATCATTTGTTTTAGTTTTTTCGTTTGCATTTTTTTTTTGGTCTGTAATCAATATTTGATTTGAACTGGGATATTATCCTGGCTCAAGACCATTTTGCATCTATATTGTCTTGTAATAACTTATTGGTCGAATTATTGGACGTTTATAGTAATATTTGGTGGCTTTTCAAAGTGACTGGAAATTATTTTGTTAGTTGAATGGGCCGCCCAATAATTTTAGTTGAATTGTTATCTTTTTTTTTGCGTTGGAACAGAAATAAGGTCATCAAATTGAAGAAAGAAGACTGGAAAATCTTGTATAAAGAAGTACCAACGATCATTATAGCAATTTTAAGTTGAACATTCATTCAAAAGTACAAGTGATTTTTGAAACCCCTTCGAAGAAGAGGCAAAATGTTGAAAAATACTCAAGTCATCATTTTTCGAAATCCGAAATCCGAAAACCCAAACCTTTGAAGACCTTTTGAAAACGAACAAAGTTAAAAATGTTATGCGTTCTGCTTTTGTTTTGAATAAATATTGCATTAAATTGTTGTATCTTATACTTATTTCCTCCTTAAAAAAGTTTTTGCATTTTCCGATATATCCTCTGAAAATTACACATTTTCTAGCATTTCCGGAAGATTTTATTAAACTATTTTATTTATTAAACTATTCCACTTGTAGTATAATGCATTGCAGGTGTATTTGGATTGCGAAAAATGACGCTCTAGTTATATATTCAAAACTAAATTCTGAATATTTCACGATTTGTCCTCACCGCTGGATTGCGATCCACACATTGTTGATAATTATTAACTTGCAGTGTTCCTTAGTATTCTCTTCGAGCTCACCAATTTGTGGTAAATTTTCCATAAAAATGATTTCTTTATTTTCAAGTTAAAAAAAAACAGAAATCGATATATGCCAGTGTTCAGGGCAAAATGAGCGTGTCGGAAATGTCGGAGTAATACTTTGGTATTCTCAAAAACGACTTGAAGCACCTCCCTCATTACAAAAGTTTTAAAAATCATTGAAGGTTCACAAAAGTGAGACATTATCTAAAATATTTTTAGAACAAAAAATCTATAAAATATTTATAGAATTGTTCGTCATGACGGACTATTTTCGAAATAAAATCTAAGAGATATTATTGAAATTTTCGATTATGATGCCAATAGTCTTCTAAAATACAGAACTAGAGCTTATATTTTTGCATTTCTCAATAGTCGTTACTGAATGCAGTATGTACTTCTTTGAAAGCTGATCAAATAAATATATACATTTGTCGACAAAAGTCAGCATATGACCCCAATTTCTACTCCCGAACGAGTTCAGAAACATTATGATTATATGAATATAATAATACAGTTTTGTTTGAAATCTATTTTCTTTTTAATAATAGTTCATACTTCAACACAAAAAAACTAAAAAATAGCTTGACAACAGTCTACATACGACCCACAAGTCAGTCATGCTTCATTTGGTTCAGGTTGATAACAACGGGGAAGTATACTTATTTTAATTTCCATTTTTGTTAGACTTCATATTAATTGTATATGTCTGTTATGTGAACAGTTGAAAATAGTAGGGTGATTCCATTGCAACCGGTGTGACACTTTTGCTTAAATATGTTTAAATATCTGTCATATTCATTGACTAAGATTTTTAATATACTGCCAATTGAATACGTCGGTTTTAGGCGGAATATTTTTGCAGATATAAATATGTCTTAGCATTTTAAATATTGGAGGTATACAACAAAAAAGAGCGTCACGGGTGTGACCTTAGCTTTGAAGAAAATCCTAAGATTTTACTTATTTTCTTGAATTCGGTAATGTTTTTCCATTGCATGGCTTTATTAATTTTATTAATTGCCAATCAAAAGAGTAGTTCATACATTTTCTTCTAAAGTATACGTTACCGACATCTCGTCATGAATATAGGAAATATAGGATATTTAAATTGTAAAGGGCGTGACATTTAGACGGAAATCATGTTATGACACCAGTCTATATCTAGAGAAGGATATGATCAGACCTATTGTTGTCATTTTGTTTTTAAAATATAATCAAAAATATGTATTATGAGAAACATAAACATTACGAATGTTTGTTGGTGTGTTTTTAAATCATAAATTGATTTTGAAATTTTTCTGAGGTTCGAAACTTGGTTGTAAAACACGGAAACACATTTTTAGTGAAATATCAAATTTCTTGAAGTTGTATTTGTTTATTAAAAAATAAAATTTATACGACAATTGTGATCGCTAGCAAAAATATTAATATACATATAGTGTAATAAAATGACAACAGATGGCGCTGTATGTTGATTTTTTTTTTAAAGTGAATAGCTTGGGCTTGTAGGGTAAGCATAGAACTATTATCGATATCTATTTCATATCTATTTTGATCTGAGGAAATTAGTGTATTGCATTGTTTTTTTTTGTAAGGAAGAAGGCTTATTGTACATCTAGTCGCTCATGGTTTGTGTCAAATCCTTTGTTGTTTTGTCTTTGTCTTTGTGTTCGTTACATTTCTCGTTTCGTTCGTCTCTTTATCATTTTCTTAATGCTATTTGGCACAAAAAAGGCTTCTTTTATATATCAGTTACATCATTTTGGTTGTGGCTGCCATCAGAAAGTGTTCGAGTCACGTTCACAAAGTAAACGGCTTTAAGCAGCGTGTATTGTACTACTTTGTAAGCTTAACCTCAGCACACCAATCACCTAAACATAAACCTATCTACCAATCACTGAAACCACAAACCACCCACAAAACCATCCACCCACCTCTATTGTCATTACCGAATGAATGAAAAAATTTAAAACGCTATAGCCCCATATTGTAGCGTCCGTCACTTTTAAAAGCATCACGTCATCATTCACCATCACCCCACAACACCCCACGAACCACTCATCACTGACTTCCCCCTGTTCGAATATGAAAAAAGTCCTGTGTCGTTCAATGTCTTACACCTGTGTTTGCATATTTTAACCTAAAATTACACAATTTCTAATATCTTTTCTTATCTCCACCATTCTCTTTTTCGACACAAACACTCACACACACGAAAAATATGACAATATATGACAAAAAAAACCTCTTTTTGAATTGAATTTTCTTTAAAATGGATTTTTGAAAACCGTCCCTATGAACATCCATCCATCCGTTCATCCATCCAAACAGAAAGCAGCCGGCAAAGTCAAAGCGGCGACAAAAGGTGGTGCGGCCAGGAGAGATCCCAACTACGAGTACAAGCAAATGGTGAATGAAAAGGATGTTGAAGATGAAGTGGACGAAGTTAAGGTAGAACCGGTCTATATCATAGACGACGATGACGATGATGATGAGGACGATGATGACGAAGAAGATGTGGAGAATGACGATGACGACGATGATGATGATGACGACGAGGAGGATGAACAGCAACAAGTTGCTACTCCTTCGCCCGACACAGTAACCGAACAGCCAGACACCGATTCGGATTACTTCGAAAAGGCTCGCCCCTCCATCCGTTATACCAGCGACTCGGAAAGTGATACGCAAAGAATTCACAAGATCAAGCTACAGTCGGCTTCGGGTCGCAGCACTCCCGATCTCTCGTCGTCGTCGTATGGCGGCCAGCATCGCAAATCCGTTAGCTTTGACCTGAGCGGCGATGAACGCTCCAAGTCCGACTATGAACGCTCGAAGACTCCCGAGTACTATTCGCCGCGTTACTATGAGTCCGAACAGGAATACAATCCCGCTAAGGCTCGCATGCCACGCAAGGGCATTCTACGGGCCACCAGTCCTTCGTCATCCAATAACTCGTCGTTGGAGAAGAAAAGGCCCGAGAAATTGCCGCCCCTGGTGCCCACAGTGGCCAGAATCAAAGAGATCGATTCACCCGTGATACAACATGCCATCTCTCGGTCCGCCTCGCCCTTACTTGCACCCTCGACCAAACTTGGCAGTCCTCCACCGCCGGCCGAAAAGGTTTTGGTCTCGTCCGAAATTGAACGAGACAATCCATTCCGCGAAGCATTTTTGGATAAGAATCGCTCGGACGATGAATACACCGAAATAGCCAAGGCCATATCCAAGTCACCGCGATCGCCCAAGGAGAACTACTTCTTTGGGCCCAAGTCGGGTTGGAAGTCGAACGAGGACCTTTTGCACGCCGAACGAATGGCCAGCGGCGCACACCAATCCAAGTCGACGGAAAATCTCTCCAGCCAAAAACCGAAAAAACCTCCACCGCCAATATTGCCAAAGCCGAAAATCATGAAGGCCGATTTGGTGCGCAATTTCGCTTTAGAAACCTTCCAGAGTGCCGACGTAGGTCATGGCGATTTTGCCGTCTTCGAGCATGATCCCACCACCAATCTAATACACGAAGTGTCGCGGCCGCAGATGCCAAATAGCAAACTGCCCGTCAGGGTCAGCGGTACACCGCGCAGTCCTTCCAGACCCAAAGACAGTCCGCCGCCGCCACCGGTCAACTTTGGTACTTTGCCCAAGCTTCCAGCCAAAATGCAGCCCACTACTCTGCCGGTTACAGATGAGGCGCAGTACATGGAAATTCTACCGCCTCTGCCGCCGCCAGTGCCGACCTTGTATGCCGTGCCCTGCATAGACGATGTACCGCCAGCACAGCGTAGACCTTCCGACTTCATTCATGAGAACTCCCCCGACAATATACTTGTGTCGGAAGAGGAACACCGCACCATTCTGCTGCAAGAGAACGAACTGCGCAACCAGTTACGTCGCTCGGGCAGCAAGTCGCAAATACCCGAGCTGGGCGTGCCGCACGAACAGGCGCCTCCAGTGCCCGGCAGATATATGGTAAATCCTTTTCCAGATTATTGTGAAGACCCCGACTTTCCCTTACCGCCTCCTCCACTGACCGACATACAAATTCCTCCCACTCCCACAACCCCACCTAAGCCCACTTCCCAAGCCTCTCTCAAAGACTCGGCCATAGTTAGTGATAACAGTAGTACTACCGCTAGTCAGAGTGTATCCTCCAATCTTTTAAATACTAACCAACAACATACTGTATCTGTATCTTCCCATGCTGCCGACCAGCAACGTTTGGATTTAACGTCGTCGTCGTCGACGGCCGCCGTGCCAGCAACCATAAACACCGCCGCTGCCCATCCTGATCCCCTGTCGCCAACACAAATCTTTCCCACAGCTCAAATATTACCCGTACAGTATTCAAACCTGCCCCAACCGCAGCAGCCCAGTGCTGCCCATGTCCTGGCGCCTGGTCAGTCCATTATTGCTCTGGGCGGCGGTGGTTATGTCTTGCTGCCACAGGCCATGCTAACAGCGGCCGCTACCACGGCCGGAACTCATCCAGTTATCATACAGCAACAGCATACGCCACAATTGCATATGCATCAGCAGCGCATAGTGGTGAGTGATGTCAATGAACAATCTACGATTGCTAAGCACAACCCTGTAACTCCTGTCACACCTGTACACAGTGTAAGCACTACTAAACCAACCCTCAGCGCCACGGCCACCACCAACTCCAAACCTTCCGTGTCGCCCGAAAGCGAAAGTGGCGTCAGCTCCATGGGTAGGGGCGACATTGTGTCACCGCCCACACCTTCCTATAGCGATTTGAAATTTCCCAGCATTTCCGATATTGTGGCCCAGAACACGGGCAACAATTATCACAATACCACCACCTCGGCCATGGTTAACAACTTCTCCTCCACGTCGTCCTTTTCGATAGACTCCTCCACCTCGTCGTTGCATCGTCGCTATAATTCGCAAACGCTTAATGCGGGCGCCTACTATGATACGGTGGCCGAGGATATCTACGCCACCATCGAGGAGGAGGCCATCTACAGCAATACCTCCTTCTTCGATTCAAGACGTAGCAGTGATACATCATTGAATTGTCGTGCCTCCATATCGCCGCCACCGCCACCACTACCACCCAAACGTCCGTTGAAACCGTCACAATTACGTAAAGCTCCTCCACCGCCGGCGGGCGTCAGTCCGCTTAAGTTGCGTTCGCAATCACAACCACAATTGAGCCTAACAGTCGTCGACAATCAGGGCAATAATCATCGTCAGCGCCAGCAAAAACGTCAGCAGGCACCACTAACGCCCTCTGGCAGTGGTAAGGAGACTACTGTTTAAGAAGGTGGTGTGGTGTGGTCTCGGCTGTTGTTGTTGTTGTCAGTAGTGGTGGTGTGGTGTTGGCGGTTGCCTAGATTTGTTTATTCGCCGTTTTCCCCAAGTCAGATTAGCGCGAAGTGGGGGCCATTTAGGAAATTCTGTCATTAGTTTATATTAAGCCACTCGGTTTAATGCGGTTTTATTTCAGTCTAAAATTGTTGGCCATTTTTTTGTGTCATTTTTGTTTAAGCTTCTTCTTCGTTTTTGAATAGGTTTTGTTGGTGCGCTGCCTAGCTGGGATTCCATTCATTTCGTAGCCATTCATTGGTAGCTCAAAAAGTTGTTCTTTTTTTCAACTCCCTCCTCATCCTCCTCTCGATTTGTTGTGTCGTCCTGTCATCAATGGTTTGCGTTTGCCCTTTGGTTCGATGTGTGTATTCTTTTCAGTTGGTTAGAGAGCAATTCAAGGTACAGTGTGGGCGGTTTGGATATGACCACAATTGACCAATAATTGCCTTTGAAGATATTTGTACAGCTTACTCCTCCACTTGCCAATTGATTTCTTAAATCGTCGCTGAACTTTTCCGGTGGACTGTATTTATTGTTACCGCTTAAACATCGGTCCTTTCCATAGAATTTAGACGGCTTTCCTCTTCCACAGTCATTAATAAAATAGTTGCATCCAAAGTGATGATCTCAGACACAAGAAGTATTAAATTTGGTCCTCTATACATTCCACCACAATACCATCCCACTCTATGTCTATCCATATAAATAGATTAAAAGAGAAACGTGGCAACTACGTCATTTACAGTGCTAAAATACACAAGTCCTTCAACCATCCATGACAATACAAGGAAGAGCTTGTCTCAATCTCTGAACTGGGATCGATATCACTTCATACTCACTGCTATTTGAAAGAACGCCTAAAAGATGCTTCAGCAGAGCTCTTACTCATAAATACTTCCTTTGCTCATACCTCCGCTGGGTCTCAGACAGAGTCAACTTCGTAGATTCGAATGCGAACATAACTTCCTCTGAGTCTTAGCCAGAGTTTATTTTTACTTACTGCTATTTAAAGCCTAACAGAATGCCTAAGACTATTGGGAAAATATGCTTCAGTAGGCCTCTTACTCTTAAATACTCCCTTTACTCATTCCTCAGCTGGGACTTAAACAGAGTCTACTTGTTAGATACGAATGCGAAGATAGATAGTGCGATAGCATTTTATACTCCAAGCCTAACTGATCGGCTAAGATTATTGAGAAGATATGCTTCAGCAGGCCTCGTACTCATAAATACTTCCTTTACTCACACCTCCGCTGGCTCTTAGCCTGACTCTGAATCTTAGTTTCGAATGCGAAGTTAGTTCGATATATTTTATACCCACTGCTATGTGAAGTCTAACCGAACGCCTAAGACTATTGGGAAGATATACTTCAGCATAAATTTCTCATACCTCTGCTGGGTTTCAGCCAGAGTCTTCATCTTAGATTCGAATGCGAACATAGTTAGTTCGATATCATTTTATAATCACAGCTATTTAAAGCCTAACCTCTAACTCATAAATACTCCCTTTACTTATAGCTCCACTGGGTTTTATCCAGAGTATACTTCTTAGACGAAAGACCGGCCTCAATTTTTGTTAAATTTCTCACTCATAAATACTTCCTTTACTCATACCTCCGCTGGGGTTTTGTCAGAGGCAGAATCATAAATTCGAATGCGAACATAGTTAGTGCGATATTATTTTATTTTCACTGCTATTTGAAGCTTGAACAAACGGCTAAGACTATTGGGAAGATATGCTTCAGCAGGCCTCTTACTCATAAATACTCCCTTTACTCATACTTCCGCTGGGGTTTTGCCAGAGTCTATGTCTTAGATTCTAATGCGAAAATAGTCTTGCGAGAAAATCAGATAATTTTCATTTAGTTTTTCCCACATCCAATAAGCTTTCCTTATGTAAACGAGACGACCAGACTAAAATTTCGTTAAATGCTACGAAAATACAAATAAATACACTCATACAGCTCTGTGATGACTGCCAAGGAAGATTTTGTAGATTCATGTTTTAAAATTTTTATTTTGGATTCGAAACTTTTGTTCTTCAACTGAATTATTCTAAAGACCATGAAGAATGAAACTGGACATTTTGAAGCAGAATCTCAAATTTAAAAACTTGTAATCACGTAGAAATGGCTGTTCTGAGACCATAATATCACACAGTGGTTCAGAATCAAAAGTGGTTCGGCCAAAATTCAATAACTTTGGTACTATTACATATTTTTTTTTTTCAGTTACAAAGGACCCAATTATTTTCAGATATTGTATATAAAAAACGGACAATGGTATTTATTTTAGAAATTAGCCCAAAGTATACTAATATTCGTATTTTTTCAATTTTAAAGACAGGTGAAGTTTTCATTTTTTTGTTTTTATGTTGTTTTAATATTAACATTTGTCCATCGGTCAAACTTCAATAACTTTTGAGATCTGTAAAAAATGAAATTAGGCAAAACCCCAAGGATTATTTTCAGATATTAATATTTTCAATCGGTCAACCGGATATATTTTAGAAATTAGCCCAAATTTAACTACTTTCGTATTTTTCGATTTTAAAGAAAGGTAAAATTTTTGTTTTGATGTTTTTTTTAGCATTAAGTTTGTTAATCAGCCAAAATTCAATAACTTTGAAATTACACAAGAACCAATGGATTACTTTGTGATATTAAAATTGAAAAGCGGACAATCGGATATATTTTTGAAATTAGCCCAAACATAACTACTTTGCGTATTTTTCGATTTTAAAGTATAATTTTTATTTTTTGTTTTTATATTTTGCAACATTGTTTTACGTTCGTTCATAAAGTTCAAAAAAATATATTTTTTTTCATATTAGATTTTGACCTTTTTCAGATGTTGAAAACTAAATTATTTTTTTTCGACTTTATCGAACATTTTAAGAGATTTTGCACTCGAATTATTTTTATAAGAATTTAAGCTTTATTATGGCGGCAAACTGTGTTTGTGCCAAATAAAGTTTGTTTGTTATAAATATTTAAAAATCAATACCAATATAACTTTTTACCTTTGAAAGCCTTTGAAGAATAAAATTTATATTTAGAAAGGTTGAAGGGTTCCCCGTTTTTTGCACCTTTTGCTTGCACGAAAAGATAGGAAGATAGGTTACATTTAGTGCAAAAAGTCAAAAATTTCCCCATTGACTTTTGAAAAGTAAGTGAGCAGCTAAAAAGATGAGCAAATTTCCCTTAAACTCAAGCTTTATATTATTCACTCGGAATTCATTTGTAGGAACTATGCGCCAAAAATTCCCTGATTTTGCAGACAAATCGAATTAATAAACATAATTTTAATTAAAAAAGTAAAACTTTGTAATACGAAAAAAATCTTTCTGCACATTATTAATTCGTCAAATAATATTAAAAACATAAAAACTAAAATTTTTACTTTTCTTTTAAATCGAAAAATATGAAAAGTAGTCAACTTTGGGCTTATTTCTAGAATATATCAGATCGTCCGAATTTCAATGTTAATATCTCAAAGTAATCCTAGGATCCTTGTCTAATTTTATTTTTTTACATAACTGAAATGTTATTGACTTTGGCCGATGGACTAATCTTAATGTTAAAATATATAAAAACCAAAAAAAAAAAAAATACAAATTTAGCTTTCCTTTAAAATCGAAAAATACGAAAAGTAGTCAAGTCTGGGCTTATTTCTAAAATATATCCGATAGCCAGATTTTCAATGCTAATATCTCAAAATAATATTTGGTTCCTTGTCTATTTTCAATTTTTTACAGAACTCAAAAATGTCATTTTCCTTTTTTTTAATATGACTCGGTTTGAAGTTACGACACAATTTCCCTAATAAATGATAAGAATATCATAATTTCCATACAATATTTCGTATGATTCATAAATTATATGTGTCACTGTGCAAGGACGGCCTTTTTGACAATATAGAGAGCATATTTGCCTAAAATTCCCAAGGAAAGAGCCACATGAAGGTCTGGCCAATAAATCAAGCGTTTTTAACTATTTGAAGGTAACGATTACTTTGGCTGATCGAAACTCGGTCCTGGGCTTCGAATATTTGTAATACCTTGGAAAATTCCTAACACTTTAAAAATATTTTTGTTAGCTACTGAAGCAATCTATTTGTGGATCTGGCTATTTTTGATCGCATATAAATTGCCCACACTGTAACATACAATCGTCCAATGATTATTTCCTTAATTCCCCAATGAGCCTCTCGAGTAAATTTCTATTTAACCCACCTTTTTGTTTGACCCTTCCAATGTGTACGTTCGACTTTGTCACTTTCCGTTTTTTTTCTCTTCGTCTTCCTCCTCATCATCATCTGTTTTTTGACATTACTTCGGTCTCCACACTAAGCATTGTTTAGCCATTCACAAATTCCATCCATCCAACTATTTAAATATGGTCGAAATTTCTGCACACAAAAAACAGTAACTGAGGGTGGAAAAGGCTCACACACAGCTCTACAGCCCTTGGTGAAGTGATGGTTGTGAGGGTGTTTGGTTGGCTAAATGGCGGCTTTCTCTGTTTGCAGATAATTGTATTTTTCGAATTAAGTTAAGTAAACGGAGGCGAGTTCATTTCGCCATTGGCATTTGCATAAAACTACAAAAATTTCCTTAAACAAATTATAATGATGATGATGAGAATGACGACGACGATGGAGATGTGGAGATATGGCCATGGCCATGAAGATGAGGCTAAGGGTTGTTACGTTGTTGATGGCGATTATTTTGTGGACAATTTGGTTTTGTATTTGTTAACTTGGCCCGTGGCATCAAGTCACTGTTACAGTCCGACGGTTCGTCAATATTTTCTGATTAAGGGACGTCGTCGTAGTCAGCCAGTCGGTCTCAGTTTTACTTTCTCTCTGTGTGTGTGTGTTTTTTTTTTTGTTTAGGGGGGTTACTACCAAATGTTAATGAAAATGATAATGGTTTGTTTGATAATTAAAATGTAAATTTCTTGTATTATTTCTCTGCTTCTGCTGGGTGAGAAATTCAATTTCTATGTATTTTGTTAGAAACAAAAAAAACAAAGGGTACATTTGTTTAGTTTTTAGCATGATACAATCTATTGAGGGCAAGCTCATTTCAAATAAAAATAATAGCTTTAAAATTAAATCAGACAAATTCTTAATGGAAGTGTTGTAAGTCCACCTGTACTCTAAAATAAAAAAATATATTTGTGGATACGTTTTTATACCCTCCGCCTCCAGGATGGGGGTATACTAACTTTGTCATTCCGTTTGTAACACCTTGAAATATCGACCTGAGACCCTATAAATTATATATATTCTTGATCGTCATAAAATTCTAAGACGATCTAGCCATGTCCGTCCGTCCGTCTGTTGAAAGCACGCTAGCATCTAAACGAAAGGAGCTAGAACGTTCAAATTTTCCATAAATGCGTCTTATAGTCGTAGATCGGTTGGGATTGAAATGGGGCGAAATCGGCCCAAAGGGAAAAATTTTTCCCTCACAAGGACTAAATATACCCATAATAATCCCTAATATTTTAGCGTATTTAAGCATGTTTTTTGAATATGTCTGTTTGTATTTGCTTGATATTTGGTATGCGCATTCCCCTTATAGCAAAAACGTGCACCATAAAGTGATTATTATTTGTAGGGGGTGAAATGGGACAAAAAAAAGGATAAAAATGGTACATAATAAACGACAACAACTAGAAACACGAAATTCGGTGTGTACATTCCTCTAATTGAGTAGATACATAATATAAAAGTATTTTTTCCAAATTCGTACTTTTAAGGGGTAAAATAGGAATAGAGGGATAAAAATGGTACCAACCAAACGGCTGTACCTAGAATAATGAAATTCGGTGTATACATTCCTCTGATTGCAATTCGTACTTTTTGGGGTTAAAATGAAAAAAGGGGATAAAAATAGTACCAATCTAATGACCGCAGCTAGAGTCATGAAATTCAGAGTATACATTCCTCTCAGTGTGTAGACACGGAAAATAAACTGATTTTTCGAAATTCGTACTTTTTGGGATTAAAATGAAAAAAAGGGGATAAAAATAGTACCAATCAAATGACCGCAGCTAGTGTCATGAAATTCGGAGTATACATTCCTCTGACTGTGTGGACACGGAAAATAGACGAATTTTTCGAAATTATTACTTTCAAGGGATACAATGGTACAGAGGGATAAAGATAGTACCAACTAAACGACCACAGCTAGAATGATAAAATTCTAATTGCGTAGAAACGTCAAGGGGGTAAAAATGGTACCAACCAAATGGGCGCAGCTGGAATCATGGAATTCGGTGTATACATTCCTCTGACTGCATAGACACGCAAAATAAAAAGTTTTTTTCCAAATTCGTACTTTTTCTTTTACGGCAAAAATTGGTTGAATCATGAAGTTAGGTTATTTTGCACTATGTACGTCTGATAATGGATTTTCAAAATTCGTACTTTTGGAATTCAAATAGAATGGAAATACAACCAACTGTAGCACCCACTATCTACCAATACTTATGGCTTTGAAAATATTTTTGAAAATATAAATATAAGAATATTTATTTTTTGAATTGACGTATTGGTAGCATTACCTTATAAGCGTGGTTTGAAATAATTAAAATATTATATTTATTTATAAAATGAACTTTTCAATATTTGTATTTGTTTTGGTTTGGCAATATTAAAAAAATTATATTTTCCTGTAATATTACTGCACTTCTACGAAAACCGACAACCTCTGTGGAATGCAATCCATGGTGGAGGGTATATAAAGATCGGCCAGGCCGAACTTAACGCCGTTTTTACTTGTTTTACTATAGGGTCCGCCATCTAACGTTTTTTCAACTATTCAACCGTTGGACTATTATTTGTGGGGTGCCGAGGCAGCCATTTGAAATTATTTTCCATTATTAACCGGAAGGATTGTACTTTCAAATCAAAAAAAGAAATTTGAGAAAATATTCATTCGTTTTTTATAGCATTTTCAAAAAAAAATTATTTGGCGGACCCTTTATAATCCTATTTTCCCACCGACGATTCTTATACACTACATATCCCTGGATTTCCATCTTGATAAAGATGGAAGCTACATAAAAAGAAAAGATTTTTTTATTTTTTTCACACTGCACTAATATTTTTATAATAATTTCAAATATTGAGCTTGATCTGCAATATCAAAATAGTGAAAAAAATGCCCGAGAATAGTAAAATTAAAAAAATATAGGTGGATAATCTGTGAAACGGATCAAAAATTTAAACGATTTTTGCTTATGTCAATACTGCTGTGTAGAAGGGCAAAAATACATTTTTCGATAATTCATTTTCAAAAAGCTAATAATACATTTCTATAGAAAAGTGTTTTACCAAGAAATATCTATAACATGTTTTAGTAAAAAGTAATATTTTGTCATATTTTCCTTAAATGCGTTCAGAAAATGTTTCTTGCCCTGTTGCATCACTCTACCAGCATTCCTTAAATTTTTGGCACTTAAATGTATGAATCTATCCCAATGTGCGCCGTAGTGGTGAGCGATAGAGGCTACTGTTTTCTAAATTCCATAATTTCTCACCTAGTTAAGATATTTTTACACTTAACGATGTGTTTGAAATACATTTTCTTATGGATTTATAATAATAAATTTAATTCCATAAAATATCTTTTTACAATAGCAAATTTAAGAAATAATTTAAAATAAACATATAGCATTTATCATATACCGAATTTTTCAAATAAATATAATTTTGCATTTATTTTTTTCATAGTTTCATATATTTCTGTACAGCGAAGATATTTTGACGCGACAGATCTACATTTAAAAAAAAAAAAGTAAAATCTTGAGTACTTATAAATTAATATTTTTAAAATTAAGTCTTTCCCAAAAAAATATTTTTCATTAAATATGTGGAAAATTATATTTATTTGGAAAATGTCGAACCTGTTAAAATCGAAGGGACATTAGTGTATAAATGTTAAATATATATTTCCCTCTTCAACACAGTGTACTTCTCTCTGTATAAACCTTATGATCAGCGAAAAATATATTTAAGACAAGTTTCTTTTATGATCCGTTTTTCAGAAAATCCCACATATAACTAGTACATTTTTTTATTATTTGGTATTAAATAAAATTGGTCATCGCTTTAGGACAAGATCAGTGTAAACTAATGTTTGTTTTCTAGTATTTTTCACAAATGCTGATGTAAAACCGTTCGATTTCCCTAAAATAACTGAAATAACGTCTGATTATAGTTTCCTTTGAAGAGGTTTTCACTGATGATGATGATTTCCATAGAAAAATTACTTTTTCGTGACCCGGTTAATATTAGATTTGTTCATGCAAATAAGTTTCTATGTTTAATATCAGGAAATGAAATTTGGGATAGTTAATGATGGCATAGTTAATGATGATGTTATTCAGTCTATATTACACTTGAAACAGAAGGCATACGTATGGAACTATAGGCCAAATTTAGTTAATTTGCGTTTCCCCAGAACTACAAAGTTTCAAATGATAATATTTTTCACAAAAATGTTTTAAGTACTTATTCGCAACCTAAGATATAGATATGTTAACTTAATAAAATACTTAAATGTTCATGCTTCTATCCGCATTAGTTTAGCATTAACAACCACTTCGAGTTTTCCTCAATATAAAGTAAAATATGAATAAACTAAATAATTTAAGAGAGGAAAAATTGGAATGGTTGTTAATTCTAAACTAATGCAGAATTTGAATTTGACGTTTATGTCGGTATCTTAGGTTGTGAATATGTATTTTTTTTTTTTTTTTGAAAAACTAAAAATGCCAATTAACTCCATTTCGCCTATAGTTCCAGGCGTATATAATCCATTTTATAAAAAAATGTATAAAAATTGTCGTAAGACAACCTTGCCATAAATGTCTCTTAAAAACGATGTATGATATCGTGTTTTTAAAGTAATTTCAGTTACTTTTAAAAAAATCAATACGACACCTAACATTCAAAATTAAAAGAAACAAATATAAAAATGATAAAACCTTGAACAAATCTTATGGGTTGACATCATAGCATTCTTTTATTTTAGAAGTCGTAGAGATTGCCTTATGAACATTACCTTAAAATTGGTGGAGTATTTGAGGAGCTCGAGCCTTCAGATAAACACGTCTTTTTGAAAAAATCGCAAATTTCTATATTTTTTCTTGAAACACGTATAAAATATTATTAAGGCAATTACTGCTCTTTCTTTTACGTTTTTATTTTTCGGCCTCATAATATTTAAAATTTTTGGTATTTTACTTAAATTAAGCAACAACACTAACTAGAATTTTTTGAAAGTATATAAATTTTCACACGATAAACACATTTGCTGTAAGTTGATTATTGAATTGAATTTACTAAAAGGGGCGACTGACCACTTAAGTCTAGTGAATGGTAATCAAGGGCGAAAATCGATTCTCGATTTCCCGATCAACTATTTTTCAATCCGATTCTTAGAATCGAAGAATCGGACCTGATAATCGATTCTTAATCGGGATCGGTTGAACCATACAATATATGAGGATTCTCTGCAAGACTGATAAAAAATTAAAAATTTGATCGCGATTTTTTTGCACAATTTAGAAGTTTATGTTAGTACGAAATATATCTATGCGCGAAGATACGTTTGAAAGGTATTTTCCTGTTGAGTTATAAAAATGGATTTAATTCAGTAAAATACTCTTTCTTGACAACAAAAAAATATATATTTATTTTTTATGAACTAATGTCCCCTTCGATTTTAATTATTTTTTCTCTAGAAGTAGACCTTCTTTACTATGGAGATTTTTATTGTAAAACTGAAATAATTATTTTTTCAAAATTTTTTCACACACACATTGATATTGATTTTGGCGACAATTTTAAAAAATAATTTTTTATTTTCAGTGAAAATTTAACATTTTATTTAGATTTTTGTTATCGCAGCTTAGTTATCCAGTCTTAAAGAAAAACAGCCTTATTATTAGGTAGAAACAACATTTTCCCCGTTTGCAATTTCATGATTCCAGCTGCAACTTAAATGTCTGTTTCATATTGATAGGCAAAGTTCTAATATTGAAGATGTGTTTCAAGATATGTTTCTGATTTTAGATACAGCCGTTTGATTAGTACCAGTTTCAGATTTTTTGAGGTCCGCATTTCAAGCACCGAGGAATTCGAAAAAGCTTTGTCTAATGTTTCTACAAAATTTAACCTTTCTAAGAAGAAATTTACAACGACTATTTGAAAAAAAAGACGCAATTCTAATGATTGCTGCATTAGTCGAATGCGATTTTTGCGACGGCGGATGTTGGATATATCAAACATTTACTCAAAATCTTGAAATTAAAATATAAGTGATATCCAAACGTTCGCGAAATATTGCATTGGGTGCAGATATTGATAAAAAATCTACTGAAATAATTTACAAAATTCTCAGTATAAGTTGGCATATAAACGCAATCTCTTGTTAACTTTTCCATATTGAGCTCCTATCTTTTGTGCCATCTTCAATTTCTTTATAATAATTCCGCACGGGACTTGGTTCCATTTTCTTTTGTTTTTTAATTATAGAATTCACTCTTACATTTCACAAATTGTTACCCCCAATACATACAAACCTAATACATACTTCTTCGGTATTTCTAATAAAATAAATTCCGATTCCGAAGCATCAATCATCGATTCCAGTATAAAGTTGGACGCATGTAATCGATTCCAAAAGAATCTTGATTTGAACCCCTAAAATCGATTCTCGATTAGAATCGGAATCGATTTACCAGTCACTACTTAAGTCCCTGTCAACATGTCCCAGCAAAATGTACTGCTACGTTTTCAGCAGGTTAGTAAGCGAGAGATGCAGTGTCTCTGGCTTACTAACCTGCAGATAACACGCTGATTTTTGTGGGGGGATGGTCCCGAATAAGAGCAGTTACTGGGATGCAATAATGGTATGTCTAGTTTAAAAATAAAATGATTCGGCCGGGATTTGAATATGAGAGTTATTTCATGACAGTCGGTGCTCTTCCCAATCCACCGCAGCAAGTGTTGCTTCATTTGCTTTTTGAAAGTGCAAAGAGGGTGTATGTGTGAAGTTTTCATTTGCTTCATGTATTGCAAGCGAAGCATGCAGAGATTGGCCTCTATATTGCTCTATTGCACCAGAGTCATGTAGAATTTCAGCAATTTTTACTTTATTGTTGGTATACCCGTTGCACTGCTTCCAAAATCTATACAATTTTTCGCTGGGACTGCAAATGCTGTTTAAATTGTTGTAAAAATAACAGCATGACTGTCAGGACCTGTTGGCAGAATCGTGATAGTTCTAAGAAATGTTACAATTTCCAATCTATCTATTTTCTTATTTAGTATGATTTTTCGATTAACCGGGTTTTCTAACTATTTGATCCACAGTCGACATGAATAAAATTTAAAATGAAGATAAAACCTTAAAAATTTTAATTAGAAAATTCAACGTTTTTTTTAATATTTTTTTCATTTTCACGTATCATTAAATATTGCTAGGTTTATTTGAATAGTTTTGTCTATCGCTTGAATTGCACTATTCCCCGCTGTACACTTTCAGCTGCTATTTATACACTCCACGAGAGTATTATGTCTTTGTGCATTTGTTTGTAACACCCAAATGGAAACGAGTTACACCCATCGTTTATTATACAGATCGGCTTAGACTCACTTTCTGAGTCGATTTAGCAATGTCCGCCTGTCCATCAAATTACAGGTCGCAGTTATAGTCGGATCTTAACAAAAATTGGCACAAGTAAGTTTTGTGCATCAAGGACGAACGCTATTTAATTTGAGGCAAATCGTTTCAGATTTAGATATATCCCCCAAACAAATGCAGCTCCCGATTTGATATTTTCCGCTCTAGAAACGACATATTGTACTTGATTTTCTTTAAATTTGGCCCAATATCTTATAATCCAACTAGAATCACCTATGGAGAAAGATCGGTTCAGATTTAGATATTGCCTCCATACTAATGTCGCTACCGATTTGACATTTTCCGCTCAAGAAACGACATATATGTCTCCCAAATGTTTAACCGATTTTGGCCAAACTATACATATTATATTTCACCTATTTCGCTCCAGGTTTCAATATACCTTCATACAAATGTTCTTCCCGTTTTCACTTGTTCACCAAATTAAATTGTATTCGGATAGAAAGTGGAGTGTATCATAGAGTCGGCCCCGACTTTAGTCTTTCCTTACTTGTTTTTCTATGTTATTTGAGGTATTTTTGACGTTTTTCAATTGCAGTCACTACAAACGCACATCAGGTGCCGGATCCTTTTGATGTTGCCCAGTTTCCGGTCCTTTGATGCTTGTAATTTCTCTAACAGATTAGTTGATTTTCAAAAAAAAAAAAAATCCTGCATCATTACTCACCTTGTTGTGTTGCAAAAATATTAACACCCTTTCCTCATATCCAAACATCTTCAAATCGCGGAGATTACTCTCTGTTAAGTACTGCTGTTATTAAAAATAAAAATTATATTTTAACATCATTTTTTTCCCAATTCGAAACTCAAACGAACCCCCATCAACGATTTCTATCATTCCAAAAGTGCCGACACAGGACAACCATTTGCAAGTAACCCAAAGTTGAAATGAATGAGGGTTACTTTCTTTAAAGTGTTGTTGTTTTAAGGCAAAGACGACCGACATTCTTTTAACACAAAACTTTTTCAGTGTTTCCATAACGAACCAACGACCAAACGACCCAGGAAGAACGACCGAGCGACCGAACGACGAAAGAGAGGGTCACAGAAACCCTTGGCAAAAGTTTTTACATTAAAATTAAGAGTATCTTCCAAATGACTTTTGCCATTTGAAGTTTTATGTACACCTTGCAGAAGAGGAACTTGTGTTTTTTTCGCTGGCCCTTAACATACCTTAAATTTAAATACAAAAGTACTTCTTTGTGACTAGCACCATTAAAAAACAAAACAAAACAAAAAGCTTAGTATAAAGCCCAGTAGTAGTTGAAAATAAAATAAAAAAATCAAATATCAAAGTCCCACTTGTAGCACCCTTTAATTAAGTCAAAGGATTCATGAAAGCAATACACCAAGCCTTTGTGGTGGTGGTGGCCACTCCACCCCACCTACAAGAGAGTTTTTGTATTGGACCCCATCCTATTATCCTTCACACCATATTTAGTGCTTAACTGTATGTATGAGTATGAGTATTATTGTATAACGTTTTTTTTTTTATTTTATTTTGTTTATATTCAAATGTTGTATACGAGTATTTTTTTATTTAAATTTTAATAACATTGTTTCATTTGTTTAGTTTTAATCTCCCATCCAGCTCCCTGCCATACGAACGACCGACCAAACGACCCCCATCCCTTAGAGTTTATAACGTTTTATATACTTTGGAGTTTTATTTTTTGTGATTTTTGTTTTATTTTATTTTAAAAACCCATACAAAAAACCATATCCTTTAACAGATTTAGTTGTTTTTAATTGTTTGCCGACGAGCATATGTAGTACGAGTATAGAGCGTTTTTTATTTTAGTTCTGTTTTTATTCAAATAAACCAACACCGACAGAGAAACTACTGCATATATATGGAAATGTATGTGCAGCTGACAAACAATGTTAGTTTCTCAACCATCCCATCCCTCCCCCTCAGCTCCGGTCGGTATTGATTTATTTTGGAATAACAACAACAACGACAACAATCACATCAAATATACAAATAATTGCAGCTTGTAACAAATAATAATAATTTTTATTTATTTTGTAAGAAATAAAATATAATTGGATTTTGATTCAATTTTTGTGTTTAATCTTTATGTAAATTTAAAAATACGACCACTGTTGTTTTCTTTTGTGTTGTCCCGCCTAAATTGCTGTGTAGTTCTGTACGTGTATGTGTGCGTGTGTATGTATGATTTAAAAGGAGCTCAGTATGGAATTAACTGGAGGATTGTAGTAAACTTCAGCAGATACAGTCAGAAAACTTAACCATGTCATGTGGCACACTTTTTGTGCAATATTTTCCAATGTATTTCGGCTTTCTAAACTCGAAAATGATATTATTTTTTTTAATAAATAGTTAAATTCTAATTTTCGTCGAAGTTTCCTTTAATATTTGTACTCTCATTTTGGAAATATAGGTCGAATCAAAGACGCTTTTTATAGCAAATTATAGATAATTTTGATGGCTACACATGTTGAAAATGTTACCTTCACATACAAAAAGTTGTTTTGTTACAGTCTCCGGAAGAATGAGAAAGAATTTATTTTTCAAAAAAAAAAAAAAAAAAATACTGTCACGAAAACAAAATACAAAAAAAAAATACAAAAAATAGAAAAAAAATCAAATACAAATATTTTGTTTGAATATTGTAATAGCTAACATTTTAACGAAGAAATCTATGTCTAAATTTTTAAGATCTATGGTTAATGTAGGAGCTATGATTCTCTCTGTAGGCGACATATGAGCATCTCCCTATGGCCCGGACGCGACATTATTATTAGTACTATCATTTTGGAAATATAGGTCGTATCACAAACGCTTTTTATAGCAAATTAAAGATAATTTTGATGGATACACATGTTGCAAATATTACCTTCACTTACAAAAAGTTGTTTTGTTACAGTCTCCGGAAGATTGAGAAAGAATTTATTTAAAAAAAATTACTGTCACGAAAAAAAAAAAAAAAAAAAAAAAATCAAAAACAAATATTTTGTTTGAATATTGTAATAGCTAACAGCGATTTTTTGAGAAATTTGTTTTTCCATATATACATGTCAATGAAGGTCAGAGGATATATTTTGTTCGTAGATTTATGAAATATGAGAAACATGGACGCAACAAAACGGACGGGACAAACATTTCCACTCGTAGTTAAACAATTTAGTAGTTTTTGCTATAACACTTCAACTTTTAATAAAAATAAAAGGGAACAAGTTAACTTCAAGTTTCATAATAAAAAAGTTGTCGAAATAAGGAAAAAATAAAGTTAAAAGCTATTAGTGTGGTCTGATTTCATTTTTTTGGCTGACCTTTTTTGGGAGATGCCCATATAAAGGGTGATTTTTTAAGAGCTTGATAACTTTTTTTTTTAAAAAAACGCATAAAATTTGCAAAATCTCATCGGTTCTTTATTTCAAACGTTAGATTGGTCCATGACATTTACTTTTTGAAGATAATTTCATTTAAATGTTGACCGCGGCTGCGTCTTAGGTGGTCCATTCGGAAAGTTCAATTTTGGGCAACTTTTTCGAGCATTTCGGCCGCAATAGCCCGAATTTCTTCGGAAATGTTGTCTTCCAAAGCTGGAATAGTTGCTGGCTTATTTCTGTAGACTTTAGACTTGACGTAGCCCCACAAAAAATAGTCTAAAGGCGTCAAATCGCATGATCTTGGTGGCCAACTTACCGGTCCATTTCTTGAGATGAATTGTTCTCCGAAGTTTTCCCTCAAAATGGCCATAGAATCGCGAGCTGTGTGGCATGTAGCGCCATCTTGTTGAAACCACATGTCAACCAAGTTCAGTTCTTCCATTTTTGGCAACAAAAAGTTTGTTAGCATCGAACGATAGCGATCGCCATTCACCGTAACGTTGCGTCCAACAGCATCTTTGAAAAAATACGGTCCAATGATTCCACCAGCGTACAAACCACACCAAACTGTGCATTTTTCGGGATGCATGGGCAGTTCTTGAACGGCTTCTGGTTGCTCTTCACTCCAAATGCGGCAATTTTGTTTATTTACGTAGCCATTCAACCAGAAATGAGCCTCATCGCTGAACAAAATTTGTCGATAAAAAAGCGAATTTTCTGCCAACTTTTCTAGGGCCCATTCACTGAAAATTCGACGTTGTGGCAGATCGTTTGGCTTCAGTTCTTGCACGAGCTGTATTTTATACGGTTTTACACCAAGATCTTTGCGTAAAATCTTCCATGTGGTCGAATAACACAAACCCAATTGCTGCGAACGGCGACGAATCGACATTTCACGGTCTTCAGCAACACTCTCAGAAACAGACGCAATATTCTCTTCTGTACGCACTGTACGCATTCGTGTGGTTGGTTTAATGTTCAATAAAGTAAACTGAGTGCGAAACTTGGTCACAATCGCATTAATTGTTTGCTCACTTGGTCGATTATGTAGACCATAAATCGGACGTAAAGCGCGAAACACATTTCGAACCGAACACTGATTTTGGTAATAAAATTCAATGATTTGCAAGCGTTGCTCGTTAGTAAGTCTATTCATGATGAAATGTCAAAGCATACTGAGCATCTTTCTCTTTGACACCATGTCTGAAATCCCACGTGATCTGTCAAATACTAATGCATGAAAATCCTAACCTCAAAAAAATCACTCTTTATAAGAATTTTTCGATTTGGTGATCTTGACTCTTTAAATTTTTTTATTTTGTGATATTTTCTCATGTAAAAAGACCTTTAATTTCCACAGGATATAGACGTTTTAATAACTTATTTTCATACTTTAGCGGTCATATGGGTATCAAATGAAAGATAAGATTATCTTTTAGAAATACTTCACATTTCACGCTTCTATATGTAACAGTTTAGCATGACAACCATTTCAAAATTTGTCCAGAAAAATAAAAATAAATAAACTTTAACTTTTTAAGAGGGAACATTTGAAATAGATGTTAATGCTAAGCTAATACAGGTAGAAGCATGAAATTTGAAGTATTTTTAATAGATATTCTTATCTTTAATTTGATACCCATATGACCGCTAAAGTATGAAAATAAGTTATTAAAACGTCTATATCCTGTGGAAATTAAAGGTCATGTAAAAAGGAGAAAATATCACAAAATAAAAACCTGAGTATACCGCTTTTCTATATACGATCTCTACTTTCATGTGTATATGGTATTGTTCAGCTCCAATGAAAAAATGTAAAATTGTCGCACGTTGTAATAACTGGCATACTAACGAAGAACAATCCATGAAAGGAATAAATGTAGAGGTTGTGGTCCTTCTTGCCAAAGTACATATCGTCTTCACGTGGGACACACGATTTTTTCCAAATTCTTATACTTCTTCAAGAAGGATTATAACTTCAACATTTATTCATAGATTTTCTTTATTTTGAAATTGAAAAAATACATCAGTTTGAGAAAATACATCAGTTGAGAAAATTGAAAAAAAAAAACTAATTGAAATTCAGAAATGTAAGTTGAAATTGAGAAAATACAAATTATTTAATTTATATATTCAAATTTTAATTTATATTTCAGAATATCAATTTGTTTATTCTCAATTTCAACTTTCATTCCTGAATTTCATTTCTCAATTCCAAATAGTTTTTTTCTGAATTTCAATTTAGATTTCTCATTTTCCATTTATATTTTCTCAATTTCAATTTACATTTCTGAATTTCAACGGGAAATGGCGTAGTTAAGCAAAAACTTACGAGTTTTTAAAATCTTCTACGGCTATAAAAATAACTATAACTTCTACATTTATCCATAGATTTTTTATATATAGGCATTGCTTTCTTCCTAGACTGTTGGCTATTAATAATTTGTTATCTATTTTTATGGATTTTTCGTTTTTTTTTTATTTTTTTTTCGTTTGTTTTATTTTGGCCTGTAATCAATATTTGATCTGAAATGGGATATGTTTTTTCAAAAAAAAAATCCTTCTCAGAATTTTTGGATACTGTTCCTAAACCACTGTATCTACAAGAAATTCGCAATATTTGTAGCCGTCAGAACTTCCTGTGATCGGTACTATATTTCCTAAAATGAGTGTAGAAATATTAAAGATACACTTCGACAAAAATTAAAATTTTTGTAAAAATTTAAAAAATATATATCCATAGAAAATACAATAGATCAATAGATTTAAAAAATTAAGTCTCCGACACAAAACTTGTATTTTTTGTGGCACAATGTTAGGAGGGAAAGTCGTGCTATGGATGCGAAATATTCGAAGAATTTCAACGTCTAGAAATAAGAACAGGAAACCCGATGACATTACAAATGTAGCAAGCAGGACCCACTATGATCTAGCCGAATTAGAAAATCCTAATTCAAGTGGCATTAATGGTTTTTGCAAGATTAAATCTTGTTGAGCTATTTCCGATTTAAAAATATGCTTTAAAATGTGCTATCTCCCTATTATTGCTTTAAATTAGCTAACTATTGATCAAATAAACATCTTGTTGAGAAATACTGATTAAATATAAACAATAATTTCGTTCGATTAAGATAATTTTAGCATCATTTTCTTTCTCAGTCACTCATATAACCATGAGTAATATTTTCCACAATAAGTATAACGTATACGCCACCCATTGGGTATATTAAGTATAGCAAAATTTATGGCACTTCTATACAATTTGAAATGATATACGTTGCGTTATCAACGATAAGATCTTATTCTGTTGAAATAAATTCGATGAGTTTCCGAAAAATGAGAATTTTATTTTTAATCGTTTCGGGGGATGTTTATGACACATAGGTCATTCTCATTAATTTTTTATGTAGGGAATAGCCTAACTGTTGCATTTTCGAAAGAAGAATAGTTCGAATATACATCTAATCTGCACAAAACATGAACATTTTGCATTTGTTTCTCAAATATAACTGGAGCATTTTTTGAATCACTAGTGATTTCACGGTCGCTTGAGTTCATCATACTCCTAAATCCAAAATTTTGATTTAATTCCTCTGCAAGCCTATTTCTGTAAAATAATTTCGTCTGGAAACGACGAACGAGTTTTCTAACTGGAAGGTGTAATAAAATTAGAATTGAAACTCACAAGATTCAATTCGTAGAAAAATGCGATATATATATATACAAATAATGAAGGTATGCCTTAAGGAAAAGCATCGCGTGACCTACAAATATAATTTTGCTGCGCTATCACTTTAGACGAATCATTCTTCTCTATAATTAAGTAGGTTGTAAGTTTATTTGTTCATAAAGAACAGTATTTTACTGTTGTTTTTGGGTTGTTTGATGCTTTAGATTGACCTGAACGGTGTTCATGGTAGAATTTAAACATAGAATCAGTTGCTTATTCAGATTTTTAACTCTGCAGTGTTGTATTATTCATTTGATTTTCTGAACAAAAATACAACCCTGAAAATATTGTAGTCACTTTGAACGAGCTTCATTTATGAACAATTTAGACTAAATTGAATGTATTGGAAGCGAGTATTGGACAAAATTCGGCCGTCCGTGGGCCATCTCTTTGAGATTCGGTTACTTATTCAGCTGATCTCGATTTTCAACTGACAGAGTTGTATAATTCATTTGAATTTCTTGAGAAAAAATACAACCCTGATAATATTGAAATCAACCGAATACTTCCAAATGAGCTTTATGAACAATTTAGAAACAAAGGCATTTTATGAAAGCGAGTATTTGGTCAAAAATATTTTCAGACGGTTGTCCGTGGAACCATCTCAATTTCAACTCCGAAATTAATAGAGTTGTATTCTTTGTTTGAATTTCTGGAGAAAAATACAACCCTGAAGATATTGAAATCAATTTGAGTAATCAGTACTCGAGACCTTCCCAATGAGCTCCATTTATGAACAATTTAGACGCAAAGGCATTTTATGAAAACAACTTATTTACAAAAAAAAAAAGATATTTACATCGATGGTCGTGTAACCATCTCTTCGCTAACTTTTTAGCTGGCCTCTAAACTGAACAGAGTTGTATTCTTAAGTAGAATTTCTGAATATGTCCAAAGCAGTTCCGGGTACGAGAACTCGAATACCAAATACCTTAAAAATAATAAGTATCCAGAAATCTAATGAAAGATAAAAAATCGATAAAAATATATTGATATTTTATTTTTAGATTTTAGAAAATAGATCTGCAGTTATTTAATTCGATTAAATAATTTCTGAAGATTCAAAACAAACAGAATACATTTGGATTTTCAGTAATACGATGAATATCAGGAATCTCGATAAGTATTAAGTATTAAATTATATTTCGACTAATTCCTCATCTTTCGACTAGAATAGCACTGGATTTTAAAGAAAATAAGAACTGCGAAATAAAATTCGATTAATTGCATGGGAATTTGGCAAAAAAAAAAATAATTCTCTTAAAATCAATTCACATTCGTAATGCTATATTATTATTTTTGTAGCATAACAATAAGTAAAGTTTTTTTTTCAGACGAATACATTCACTAATTTGAAAATAAAGCAGAAAAAATGCTTTAAATTTAATATTTTTCTTATCTCCTCTGTGCCTTCCTTCGAACAGTTTTTTAAAGACTGTTTCTGCCACTCGGTCATAATATGCCATAAGCTTGTAACCAGTCGAGGTATTCTATCACAGATAAGATAATAGAAAGCTTTTTATTTGATTGGGTTTGAAAACCATGCTAGTGTATGTATGTATTTGAGTATTTCCTCTTATCTAATCTCAATAAATGAAAAACATTCGTACTACAAAAACAAATAGCCCATTATAGCGTCCTCTATATGTGACATACTATTCATGCACTGAGAGAATAATTAGACGTATGTGCATCGGAAAATGTAAGTAAACCTGAACGGGGGCGCCAGTTCACTTTTGTATAAATAATTTGACAAATTTGGTTCGAAAAATCTGTATTTTTCATTCAACTTTTTTCAAGGGGCTCAGAGATCCCATTTTTCATCAGATATTCATCATGAAACATTCTTTTTGCTAATTTTTCATAGCAATTTTTTGAGGTAATACTAATATTTATTTGTTACTTTGAAAAACCATAAAAAAGACTATAAATGTCAAATAATTCACCCAAAAAATATTCTAAGGCAAGAATAAAAATTTGTAATTAAATAGGGTTCAATGTTTTTTTTTTATTCAGAAATTAAATTTTGATAACATCATGTTTAGGTATTTATTCAAAAGAGTTTTGCTCTCATACGGCGGATGAAATAATTTCCAAAACATCATTGATCAAGTCAAATTTCATGGGGTTGACCTAGCATTTGTTTTCGTGGGCCACTCTAGTCTATATGGAGGCTATAAAGCCATGGAACGATATGCTATTCCGTACATAATTAAAATTCGCCCAAAAAGGAAATCGGGCGTAGAGAATGACGAAAACGAAACGAAAAATTAAATTATGCCCAAATATAAATCAAAATTCGGGTGACATGAAATATCAATCAATGAAAAATCGCCCAAAACAAAAATGTGGCCCACAAAATGAAATTACGCCCAAAAACAAATGCAAAATTACCAAAATATGAAATGAAAAACCATCCAATTTTTTTTTGGAGATTTTTCCAATGAAAAAAAACGACCAAATAATTGGGCCATTTGTCATATAAAAATATCCCTAAAAATGCAAATAGTTTTTTTTTATATGAAAAATCGTGAGGTTTGTCCAAAGCTACGCAGAGTACAGGTTATTACGCTCAAAAATAAATGCAAAATTACCAAAATATGAAATGAAAAACCATCCAATTTTTTTTGAGATTTTTCCAATGAAAAAAAAAACGACCAAATAATTGGGCCATTTGTCATATAAAAATGGCCCTAAAAATGCAAATAGGGTTTTTTTATATGAAAAATCGTGGGGTTTGTCCAAAGCTACGCAGAGTACAGGTTTTCCGTTTGTCGGCCTTTATGATTTTTTGTGTTTTTGGTCTTCGGCCGGGAGTCAAGTTTTTCGGTGTAGCCTAGCGTTTTAAAAAAACTCACCGTAAATAATTTTTGGGTCATTCTTCATAATAATATTTATGAAAAATCGCACAATAACTCAATTACCATTTTTTTTTTAATTTTTGGTTTTCCATATTTGAAATTTGGGCGATTTTGTATAATGAATGATCGCGGTCAACCAAACTTGAAATATTGCCCACATTTTTTTTTGAAAAATTGGCCGCAATCCCGCGATAACTTCTCATGTTCCAAAGCGACCTCTACATGTGAAGTATTATTATCTATTGTCTTCGCTCCACGTGAATCTCCTTATTTGAGAGAATTCTTATCTACTACAAAGATTAGTTCACACATAGAATTGCAAAGCGACCCCTATATGTGAACTAGTGCAATTTATATACGACATATTTGCATATATTTTTTTAATTACGAAAATATGTTTGTCATAATTAATATCAATTAATTTTCCGGAAGTAAAACTAAAACTCATTCCTCCTTGTTTTTTTTTTTTTTTTGTTTTGGGTAAATGGGGGTGTGTGTTTTGTTCTGTTAAACTTTTTTATTCGCTCGACTTGACACGTAGCTCACACCCTGCTGCTGCTCCTCGTCCTCCTTCTCCACCACCACCACCACCGTCCGCATGACATATGTTTGTTTTGAAGTAAAAAATATGAGGCTATTAATCATTTTTGCCTGTTGCTGCTGCTGTTGCTAGTGCTGCTACCACAGACATTGTGCGAGAACGATGAAGCGAGGATAGGTGGGAGGGGAGTGAACTGCATTTTGCTTTGTGGATTTACGCTTGATGAGACCGAACAGCAAAATGCTACTGACTCCGTTTTGATAAATGACATTTGCTATGGAATGAGACATTTTGCGCGAAATGTTGCGCAGCAAAAATTATTAATTTTTGTTGTTTAAAAATGCAGAACATGTTGCTGCTTCACTGAAGTTTATGAGTTTGTTTTTTTTTTGTGGTGACCAGAGTTTTGACATTGGAAATGAAGAAGATCAAATTGTATGAAGTAGTTTTTTTTTACTTCATTCAACTTCATGGATGTTGAAAATGATACACAATTCAGAAAAAAGAGTTTTTGTTAAGTTGAAACACAAACAAAAGTCTTAACAGCAGGGTGGTGCACGTTTTAAGTATGACCTCTATGACACTGTGGCTAAAAGCTTGCCAACCCGTGACTTGTTTATTCGCCAGTGCCTAAAATCACACCCACGCAGTTTTCGACGCTATTCATAGAATGGCGACTAGGCGCGTGGTTGCTTTTGTCATTGGTCGATTATCGCCTTCGTTAGTAAGCTCTGCATGTGGCCAGCAAAAATACACGTGACAAATTTCCGAGTATTTTGGATTTTGCTGGATATTTCGCAGGTTCGTTAATTTCTGATTTCTTCGCTGAAACTCTTTTTCGTCCATACCACTATGCAACAACAATTTTGTCGAAGGACAGCGTATAACAAGCTTCGGTGTATATTGACATTCTAAATTCAATATTTAACAAAATTTTATAAACATCATACCATCATTTTGACAGTATAACTTCGATCACTTTAAACTGAGGGTGGGGGTAAGGGTTACATATCACCTTGACATAGAATCAGTGGTTTAGGAACAGTCGCCAGAAAATTAAAAAAAAAATCGGAAAAATATTTTGTTACAGTTTTTAAAAGCTAGCACTCCAAAAAAAGAAAGAAAAATACCTATTTCTAAGAGAATTGTAAACAAATAAGGTTCTTTAAATTTTTAATAAATCGTTTGGCACAATTTTATTTTTTATTTTATAATATCCGGCTTCTTAACAAAGAAAACAAAGCCTAGTTGGAGAAAATCTATTCATAAATGATAAAAATAGATTTTTTGGAAGAAAATCATATTTGTTGGCACGAAAATAAACTTATAAAAATGGAACTAAAAAAATCGTACTAAAGAAGAAAACAATGTCTATGAAAAACACAAATCATAAAAAATTAAAATTGATAAGTTGATCCTTTTTGGTAAAGAATTTAAAAAAAATGTTTGTTTCTCTTTTAACTTTTAATATATCTTTTCCCTGACACAATAAATATCCATTAAAACCAAAATTTATATAATATATTTTTTAATTTCTAAAAAGACATATTTGAAAAATTGGATCAATCTATTTATAGATAATTTTAAAATATTTTGTTATTGATTTGAACTGTGATATTGTCCTGGCTGAAGACCATTTTGCATCTATATTTAATAGAATGCAAATTTATTTACAAATGGCATGGTGACATTTATTACTTGGCTGCAGACTACCACGATCATGATTTCGACCATGTCAAAAGTCTTTTTTATTTTCAAATATTTCATTTTCCTGGCGACTGATCCTTAATCACTAAAGCAGTTATTCAGCAGAGTTATGGTTATCACGCTTCAGTGTAACATACAAGCAGACCGAGTTATATTAACAAAATGATAGTACAAATATTAAACGTATCTTCGACAAAACGTATCTTCGGAATTAGTTAAAAAATAAATAAATAAAGAATAAAATAAAATAAAAAATATCCGATTTGAACTGGTATATTGTCCCATAAATAAATAAAGAATAAAATAAAATAAAAAATATCCGATTTGAACTGGGATATTGTCCTGCCTCAAGACCATTTTGCTTCTATATTTAATAGAATGCAAATTTATTTACAAATGAAATGTTTTGTGTTGATTTTCTTTGTATACCTCAATAAACACACAAAAAATAAATTTTTAGGTCTCTGACAAAACATTTTTATTTGTGTGTTGCATAGTGTACTCAGTAAGCGTCCATAGTGTACATTAGTGTGGTCCAAATGACATGAAAAATACATAGAACGCACATTTTTATGAAATATTTCAGATTATTTTAGCTGATACATTTCTCAGATTACACTATTAACACCTTGCAATGTCCCACGTTTATTACTGATGATAACTCCTGTGCGAATATGGAATTTGTTATTGACACACCCCCTAACTTTCATTGGTTTGTCGCAGCTAACCTCAAGTCCCACTCGAGCAGATGTTTCAGATCCCAATAAGAGGCTCTTGGCTGCTACGAAATTATGGTGAAGAGCTGACTGCAATTCCACATAAACTATTGCTACCACTTATAAATGATAAAAATAATGACTCCAGTTTGAATATGACATTTTTTTATTAACACTCCCCCTACCATGTTTACAATTCTGGCAGCTTACCTCAAGTCTATTAAAGATATAAACCCACTTTTTTCTTAGATTTAATTAATAATAACAATTTGTTTATTATAAATATTTTGACCTTTAAATAAACTTAATATTATTTGGAATTGAAGCCTAATAATGATGAGAAAATGGTAATACAGACGAACCTGGATTAGTGGGACCTGCTTAGGTGTGAATCCTCTATAAGAGGGACATTCTTGATAGTCACTGCACGTTTAACCCAAAAAACCGGCAATTTTAACCTCTTTTCACTTATACAAGTTTGACTGTGATCATATACGACCAGTGATCGTATATGAAAGAAACCAAGTAAAAAGAGCATTAAGTTATTTCAGGACCCAACCTATGCCCCCTCTGATTTAAATTATTTTTTTCTATGGAAACTGCCCACTTTGTTTACATTCAATTGCAAAAAACAAATTCATGGGATCTCACACGAATCGAAATATATAGAAGGAAGCGTAAAATTACATATTCCAAATTAATATAGTATTTACCTTAAAAGGTAATATCTTAAGGATTTATGAATACACTTGGACTTTTTTTAAAGCAAATAGCTACAAAAATACCTTCCAAATTATAAAAATATATTTGAGGAATTATATTTATTTGTAAAATACAATCTTACGGTTTCTTTTATGACTTTCTATTCATGGGAAATCCCATGAATTTGTTTTTTTTTTTTGCAATTTAAAGTAAACACATTGGAAAACTTCTAGAGAAACAATAAATAAAATCGACTAGAATTTGCATACCGGGATTTCCCACGGGAAAAATACAGAATTTAGCAGATACTTTTACCTATTTCTTCACATGCTTTTTATTCAGAAATAGATTTTGAAATAGAACACATTCAATGGCCGAATTAATATTCGAAATTCTTTGTCCTTTACTTATCGAACATTTTATATGAAATATTTATATTTCACATATGGTGAGGGACAACCGTTTATTGTAGATTAGACTCGGTGGTGAAACTAAAATTCCTGCGGTCAAGTCCCAACAATAAAATTTGGATAGGTTAATGATAGTTAGTTCCAGCTTCAAGCCGTCTATAAGCTCAACTCCAAAAATCATGTTATTCGATTGTCCATTTTTACAAAATAAATAGACTCTTGGAAGTTATTTAATTGTAAATTTACATTTTTATCTTAGATTATTTTTCGAATTATTGTACTTTTTGTGAATTTTCAAAGTAACAACTAAAAACACGAACTTCGTGGTGCTATTTTGTAAAAAAAGGTAAAACTATTTTTGCAAAAAAATAACTCTGATATGATCGAACAACATTTAACTTTGAGCACAAGCTATTAAATTCTAGACACTAACTGTTGTGAAGTATTTATGTCATAAAGCATTCAAAAAATAAATGTTTGTAGTATGACATACAAGTATATTTTTGGGTAATTTCCAGCAAGTTTTACAAAAAAAATTAAATTTCAAAACAATATCTGGTTTTGAGTTTGAGTTTTAATCGTCTTATTAATAGCTATTTGTGTCAGTAAGACGCTCCAATATATTCTGAGATCAAGTTTCAGGTCTTATTCTGAAATAATTATAACCCAAAAATAAAAATATATAGTAGAAATAATAAAAACGTCTTTACTTTAGGCTGGTTTGTGAATTTTCCCAACTAAAATTAATCTCTTACACGACTCTGACAGCCAAAAAACACACATAAAAAGGATTCTTTTGTTCGGCAATTATAAATCTTAGGAAAAAACGTTTATTGTACTTATATAGAGTACACTTTAGGCAATATTAAAAAAAATAAATTGTTCGTATTTCAATTTGTCTACCCTACACTACATAGTGTATAATGTTTTTTGTGCATTTGTTTGTAACACCCAAAAGGAAGCGTGATAGACCCATCGTTTATTATACCGAGCGACATAGAATCACTTTTAGCCATGTTCGTCTGTCTGTCCGTCTGTTTAGATAGAGCCCTCATACAAATGTTGCTCCCGATTTGACTTTTTCTGCTCTAGTAGCCACATAATTTCAACGATTGTGATCAAATTTTGCACAACGCCTTATATCTAAGGTGATAATGGGTCAAATCGGTTCAGATTTAGATATAGCCATACAAAATTCGCTCCCTATTAGACATTTTCTGGTCTAGAAATTGTAAATTTTAACAGATTTTAACAGAAATTTGGCGTAGAACCTTATTATATTTGAGCTAGAAACATTTCTGGTGAAAATGGGTCAAATCGGCTCTCATACAAATGTCGCTCCCGATTTAATTTTTTCTTCTAGAAACCACATAATTTAACCGATTTTGATAAAATTTGGCACAACACCTGATATTTCAACTAGAAACATCTGTGGTAAAAATGTGTCATATCGGTTCAGATTGAGATATAGCTCCCATACAAATTTTGCTCCCGATTTGAGGTTAACCGCTGCACACTGGTACCAAATCCATTTTTTATGACATAAAATGGAAAATAAAGATACAATCTTGTAATTTTGCACATTTGCTAGACATATCATGCGCAAAAAATAAAAATAAAATTGGGCCGATCGGACCACGCCCACTACCACCTCCCATATAAACTGAATATATGACCAACATAATTATCACCCTGTATTGGTACAGGGTGACCAAAAACAAAATTTTATGAAAGCTTAAAAGAATGAAGAGTTGTTTATTTTGACGAAATCTTATTTCGAAACATTATTACAAAGGCAAAATATAGCATACAAATAGTATACTTTAAACTGCAATTTAAATAATTATTTCAAGAAATAAAGTAAAATGTATACATATGTACAAAAAGGTGAATGATGTTGTATACCATTTTAAAGGTACTTTCAATACCTTTTAAATAAAATATTAATGGGTCTCGTACACAAAACTAATTCAGAGATATAATCATATATATGTCTATGGCTAATCAAAAACTGTGCTAAAATAAAATGACAATTTTTGGAGTTTGCCGAAAAATGCTGACGAGATATTAATTCCACCATAAACTACAACCTCAGATGAACACTTTCACATTTACACTTTGAGTCAAGTTGAGTCATACATATAACTTTTGGTCCATGACATTTATAGATTATGTTCTCTACAAATCACAAAATTACAATACCTATGAATACTTACAAGACCACAATTATCATAAAATGTTAAATATAATTTTTAAACTACCAACTCTTGCCGTCAATTTTCATAATATAGTCACTTTATTATTTTCTTTTTAAGTCTTAATTTTAATTAATTTGTAAAACTGCTTTATATCAAAATTAATCCCACTTTTTTTGAACCGCAAAGTTTAAGTATCATTCAGGCTTGTGGTGTTGCCACCTAATTTTCTCCAGTATATTTTCTTGATTGCTTGGAGTGTTGCCATAAAGAAAATACATACACATTTACCACTTTCCAATTTTATTTTTTTTTTGAATTTCTGCCAAAAAAATGAATTTGGGACCATAGTGCGCTGTAGAAACCGCATACCTTAACCGATTTTCTTCATCTTCGGCAGGACATCTTATATTTATGCTAGAAAGATCTATGGTAAATGTGGATGAGATCGGTTCAGATTTATATATATATAGCTTCCATTCAGATGTCGTTCACGATTTTCACCGAATTTAATTGCATTGGAGTAGCCTTTCCTTACTTGTTTCTTATTCATGAATTTTCAACAAAATTTTGGGCAAACTACATAACTTTTGAGCAGAACCTTAATCATTAAATCAATAAAGATGGCCGATAGACAATACTGTAACGAATAAATAAAAAATTTAGCTATGTAGATTCGGAGATATTTGGCACACCGGTTTAAACAAAGTGCAAACGAAAACAAATTCTAAGCGCTGCAATTTGGGAAATAATTTGAATTTCGTTATGAGCAACCGTTTAAAATATTCTATAAAGTAAGATTTTTTGGAGAAAACACAAAAATCGAATCGGTGGTAATTTGTTGTTCCAAAATATTTCACCTTTATCACTGTTCACTTTTGAGCAAGTCAGTTATTTTTACGATTTTTGTGCTATTTTTATTGCATTTTAATAAAATCTGGAATTTGTTTTTTTAAGGACTTGTGTTGGAAATTATTTTTTTTGAAATTGTACGAACTGCGACCCAGCCTAATGTACGCATGTGCCTACCATATATGGAGTCAAATGTACATAAATATCGCTCGTTGTCTGAAAAAACTTCGAAAATTACTTATGGCTCTCTTGGGAAAAATACATTTAAGTTTTCAGATCGTATAGGATGCTAAGCATATGTAATATGCAAGACAAGAAACACACTAAGTTAAATATACTTACTAACCGAATAAAAAATAATAAATGTTGATTTTTGTTGAGTAGTTCCGTTGCTGAACAATATCTATTTTTTAAAAATGGTTTTATTATAGTATTTACTATACCACAAATAAATCTTAAAAAATAGGAAATATATATATATTTTTTATTATTTTTGCAAGATTTGGAAAATTTCCCCTGAATTGTTTCCAAGTCCGATGCAAATTATGAATGATTTATTTGAATGTTTAGTAATTTCAATTTAATATATTTTACAGATATCACCGGTGGAATCAGTGCCGGCAGCAACCACAACAAAAACAAAAGTGCCTAAATCGGTATCCGATAAAAAACGTTTCTTTGAATCTGCCATGGAGGACCAACATAAACCAACACAAAAGACAGGTAAATAAAATTAAAAAAAAAAAACTAAAAAATACAAATTTAGATGGGAATAAACATAATCCCATCGTAATCTAAAATTGAAACTAACCCACAATGCGCAATCTGACACCTATAATTATAGATTAAATCTAATCAGACTTAAACATTTATTTAGAAGAACAAGTCTAATGTGTGTACTTAGTTTCAAGTAGATTTTCAATATTATTTTTATTATTATTATTGCTTTTTTTGGTATATCAACTGTTTGTTGTTCATTGGCTCCTTACCGACCAACTACTACTTCCTCTGAAAACTTCGCTTATTTACGTTTGTGCCACTTAAAATGTTCTAAAACGCAACGAAAAACATACACACTGTCCTCTTTTTGCTCTATTCTCTTCTCTGCTCGCACACAAACTTTTCCACTTTTCCTCCTCTTCAACAAATCACTTTACATTCGCTTTTCTTGCACCGAAGTGATTTTAACTTTGCCATAATAAAGTTTCACTTGTTCCTCCTACTGCCACACTTTAAGTAAGATGGTGGAAGGGGAGGCAGAGGGGCGTAGAAAGGTTCAGTTCAAGAAGATTTTGTGGTCAGCGCGAGGAGGTCGACCGACCTACCGACCAACCCCAATCAGACCGCCATTGGCTCCCTCCCACCTCCGTAAGTATCAGTGTTGGCTTGGTGAGGAGTGGTAAGAAAATCTGGAATTTTCTTTAAAAATGTTATTTTCTTTGGTATTTTTTTTATGTACGTCGGGGTATGTTTGTTGGGCTGCCTTGGCAGCAGCTTGGTTGCGGCTGCAAAGTTTGTCCACAGGAATCAAGTGCATTTGCCTTCGCTGCCACTGCCGCAGCCATCGCTCTGTAGTACTGTGTATACTCGCATGACTTGGTAAAAGTGCCACGTTTTTTGTTGTATAATTAGCAGCTGCCAGCAAACATGAATACAAAGTTTTTGCTTAAAGTTGCCCGCCTGTATTTGTAGGATGGTTGGAAGTTTCTTCTTTTTTTCTTCTTCTTCTTTTTTGTCTGCACAATGTGGTGCAGGCTTTAGTTGGTCTTGAGGAAAATTCAAAAGATCTACCACAGTGATGAAACGTCAAAGAAGCTTACAAATATTAAACAAATTGGTGTTGAAAATATCAGAATTGCCGTGAACTGATAAGTTTAAAAATTCTATAAAAACTTGATCCACATATTATTTGACCGACCTTAATTCGGATCGTAGTTAACCGGCGATGGTCAATTAAATTTTAAAAATCGTATCCTCATATTTCAATGTCTAAAGGATTTGCGAAATAAAGCATAAGTTTCCGTAAGAAATGTGTAGCTTCAAACAGTGCCCATATTAAGTCATATGTGGAAAACTAGTTCCATATCCAAAAGACTGATAAAGTATTTCAATGTTGTTTCAGGAATCATAAGTTAATATTTTAAGATAGTATCCTTGTCAAATGTCTGCGTTTGATGACAATATACGAAGACGGGAGTTGCTCTGCGCCTTCCCGTCTCGAGGTTCAAATTCCACCCAATAAGGCCAATAGAATATAGAATGCATTTAAAACAAGCAAGGAAAGACTAAGGTCAGTCAGGGCCGACTCTATAATATCCTCAACTTTCTACCCCATTACAATTGAATTCGGAAAATGTTAAACATTATATATAAATCTGAACCGATCTGAATCACTTTCAACATTGATGTTTGTAAAGGGTGATTTTTTAGCTATTATCTTTTTGGCAACACTGGTTTAAACAGCTGACGCATGTTTCGTGTTTTGTTTCACTGTCAAACATCTTCAATTTGGTCTATAATTTAACCATGCATCGTCTTACAAACGAACAACGCTTGCAAATTATTGAATTTTATTATCAAAATGCGTGCTCTGTTAAGAAAGTTCATCTTCCACTTTTTTTTACCGAAAAATTGGGTTCAGTGACGAAGCTTATTTTGGGCTGAATTGGTACGTAAATAGGCAGAATTGTAGATTTTGGTGTGAATATCAGCCAGAAGCATTGCAAGAGCTACCAATGCATCCAGAAAAAGTCTCAGTTTGGTGCGGTTTATGGGCTGGTGGCATCATTTGGCCGTACTTCTTCAAAGATGATGCGAATCGTAACGTAACTGTGAATGATGAGCGCTACCGTGAGATGATATCCAACTTTTTTTGCCCAAAATGCAAGAGCTTAAATTGCATGACATGTGGTTTCAACAAGACGGTGCCACATGCCACACAGCACGTGCAACTTATTGAGAGGCGAGTTCGGTGAACATTTTATTTCACGTTCGGGACCGGTCAATCGGCCGCCCAGATCGTGCGATTTAACGCCTTTAGACTATTTTTTGTGGGGCTATGTTAAAGCTCATATCTATACTGACAAGCCCGCTTCAATTGACGCGTTGGAAGACAACATTAAGGCATTTATTGGTGAGATACCGGCCGAAATGTTGGAGAGAGTATACCAAAATTGGACTAAGAGGATGGACCATTTGAGGCGCAGTCAAGGTCAACATTTGCATGAAATAATCGTCAAATATTAAATTATATGGATCGTACTATCGATTCATGCATTTTTCTGAATTTTATGTGTTTTTTTTTTTTTTTGAAAAACTTTCTTATAGCTTTTAAAAAATCACCCTTTATTTGAAATCTGTTCCAAAATTGAAGCAAATCGAGCAGAAAAAGTCAAAGTGGGAGTGACATTTGTATGTTGACTACATCTAAATCCGAACCGATATGCTTCACATTACATCGCGTTCTTCCTAGGTCCGCAAAACTTACTTGAACCAATTTTTGTTAGGATCTGGCAATAATTGCGACCTGTACGTTGATTAAAAGAATAAGTGGTCAGAAAGACGGATTCAGTGAAATCTTCAGAATGATAATTATATCGTATAAAAATAAAATAATCTAAGAAAAGTAATTCACGACAAATTTAATTTTGGTGCGTTTGCTGCAATCGCAAAAATTTCAATGAAAAAAAATTCAGAATGATGATTTTTTCGGTAGTTTATAAACATAAGGTTTAAAAACAATGAAAATAATGAATATACAGTGAAATTCCCCTAACTCGAATCGCCTAGGGCACGACAAAACACTTCGAGTTAGGGAAAATTCGAGTTATGGAAATTAAACATTTTTTAAAACTCTCTTACTCATGTTGTCGACTGAAGCGCTACCGATTCACTAAAATTCACAGCTCTAAAAACTCGCATATCAATTTTGTAACTGTAATTCTCAATTTTTAGCCGTCATATTGTCGCCACCTACGGTTGAGAAATTAAAGCAGTGATGGGCATACGCATACTATCATATTTTAAGCAGCAGAGAACAAAACGCGGCTTACGCCCGAAAAATATTCCATGTTTCAAAAGTATAACAAGCAATTAAATGAAAGTAACACATAAAACATGTTGATTTGAGTGTACACACAAAACTACGCAGCGAACGAAGCCACACGATGTGTACATGTGTCTCTCCGTGACAGAAGCAGCATTTTCATTCCTATGCACTGTGCATAGGAAAAGAGAGCGGTGCCCATCACTGAATTAAAGGCTTCGCAAAGAAGTGTTAACGAGAAAACGAGAAAACAATATTAAAATTAGCAAAACGAAAAATTCGAGTTACGGGAATAAACTCAAATAGTAAGTGTCACAAATTGTATCAGTTTTTAATTCGACTTACAGAAAAGTTCGAGTTAGGGGAAATTCGACATACGGAGAAAAACACATAAGAAAAAGCTATTGAGAATCCAAGATTCGTACATAACAGTTCGAGTTAGGGAAAAATTCGAGTTAGGGGACTTCGAGTTAGGGGAATTTCACTGTATATATATATTCTTCTTTTTCTTCGATTTTTAATTGTTTTTATGTTTATAAACTACTGAAAAAATCATCATCTGAATATTTGTCATTGAAATTTTTGTTGATTCTGCAAAAAATTAAAAAAAAACATAAAACAGTAGAAACCATTCAACACTTCCAAACTAACACAGTCATTAAAAAAGACATTTAAGGACACTACTACGTGTCACAAAATATAATTAATGTAATTATTTTGAAAATCTAAATAAAAGAAATAAAATTGTAAAAACTTTAAAAATATTGCCCAGCAGTTCACTGGCATATATCAATAAGCACTAAAAGTAAAGTAAAAATCGGTCAAGTATTTCAGGAGTTACAAGAGATTGAATGTCATAACTCGTGAAAAAAATCTATTTTTTTTCCAAAATACGTATACATTATTTTATGAGAAGAATACATATCGAGGGCTTATATTCCATTTTCTCGAAAATGAGATTTTGATGCCAAACTTCTTCTGTCATAAAATTTTTAAAAATAATTTTTTCTAAAGCCATTATTTTCAATTTTTTTCTGATTTGGCTATCTACTCACACGTTAATTTGTGACTGCAAAAATGGCTATGAACATAAAAATAATATAAATAATTTAGTTAAAAAATGGAGCAGCATATAACCGAAGGTTGTAATTCGCTACAACGATTTTGTTTAAAGCATTTTTCTAGATTTAGGACATATCGCATTATCAAATTCCATAATTTCGCGGTTGATAGCATTTTGGTTTCCAAGTTATCAGGCTAAAATAGGATAAATAGTGTCTGTAAAGTCAAAAATTGTGAAAAGTATCTTTAGGAAAACCCACGTAATTTTTTTCATATCGATAATACCAAAATATTTTTTTGGCATGTGATTGCTGACTTTATTGCAAATATTTGTGTCAGAAAAGTTTCAGAATTTCGAATTTTGGATTTTTCAACAATTACAGCGATTTTCGCGATGAGCTATATAAAGGGTGATTTTTTAAAAGCTATAAAAAAAAACACATCAAATTCAGAAAAATGCATGAAATCTTTATTTGAATCGATAGTACGGTCCATATAAGTTAATGTTTGAAGATTATTTTATGCAAATGTTGACTTTGACTGCGCCTCAAATGGTCCAACCGCTTAGCTGCGATATTTTCTTCAGTTCGCACTCTACGTAAGCGTGTTGGTGGTTTAATGTCCAACAATGTAAATTTGGTGCGAAATTTAGTCACAATAGCCCGAATAGCCGCTACAGTGGGTCGATTAAACTGACCATAAAATAGAAGCGCGCGATGAACTTCTTAACAGAGCACGCATCTTGATAATAAAATTCAATAATTTGCAAGCGTTGTTCGTTTGTAAGACGATTCATGGTTAAATTATAGACCAAACTGAAGATGTTTGACAGTGAAAAAAAAAACACGAAACGTGCGTCAGCTGTTTAAACCAGTGTTGCCAAGAAGATAATAGCTAAAAAATCACCCTTTATGTGTTTGTTGGGGATGAAATTTGGTTTGTTGGTACTATATTTGACTCAGAAATTCATATAGCCCCCATACAAAGATACCTTCCAGTTTGAATTCAGACCGCTTTAAAATTCTTGCTTAACAATGGATTTCGATGAAATTCGACATAAAAAGTCCAAATTTGGACCTTGTACGACGTTACATTGTTTTTTAAGAACAACTGTTAAATCCATTAAAGCCATTAAAGGGCGTGTATTAACAGTTCTGTTTCATTTTCTGCAGACATTGAAAGTTCTGTCGTTTTTCTTATTTACAAGTCCGAAATGGTGCACGAGGACGTCCACCTTTTTTGTAATTGGCGTTTCGTTCTCTTTCACAGTTTCTTCCAACAACAAAAAAATTCGGCATTTGAGTGATACGATGAATTAGGACGTCTCACGGATCACCCAAGACTTCGTTCTAATGTTACAGAATTACTTCAAAAAAATCCACTTGGAATCACTCTGGCGTATGAGTTATATTTACTGCGAATGTTATTACTCATACGCTTAGTTGAACTCAAATCAATTTGACTGATTTCATTTGTTTTCAGATAGGTTCAACTTAATACATATCGACACTTTTATTTATTTATTTGACCAAAACGTGTTTAATCGATCAATATTAAGAAAATCCTGAATATTCATGGCGTTGTTATTATAATTTTAAATCTTGAATATCTCGAAAACACGAGTCCAAGAATCTAGAAAAATCGATTTTACCAATGGATTCAGTGTATTCAAATAAGAGTGCCCAGCTATCGCTCCATTCCAGTACAGAGTGATTATTTCAAAATACTTTAAGCATCATAAGGATAATACTATAGAATATTGATAACCCACTATTTTAATTGGTGTATGTATAGACATCGATTTGATAACTACAACTTTAATGATTATCCCAATCATGCAATTATTCTACTAATAAAAGGAGAAATTCCATCTGTTGACCCAGATCAATCTGTTGTTATGCTCAGCAATTCCCCATCAACCAACCTCCTGTTCAATAACTTTCTCTAACACATTGAAGTTTGCTACTTTCTAACGCCTGGAATTTTCCCATTTTGTTTTTTTTTTTTGTAGAAAAAGTTTTCTCGTTCCTGTCACAAGACGAAGTTGAAAAGCTCAAACAAGAGGAAGAGCGTAAAATTGCAACATTACGAGGTGATAAGAATAAATCGCGATTATTGGATGATGCCAATAGGAGACGGCGACGACAACAGGACGACAAAAATGATAATAAGGACCACCACCACCAGCAACAGCACTCCAAGGATGATGAACAGCATAGCGACGATGACGAAGAATTGGATGAAGAGGAGGAGGACGAGGAAGACGAATATGATAATGTGGATGCAGTTGATATGCATCGTCGTAATCAGCAGCATTATGCGAATAATGGCAATGACAAGCGAGATGTTTTGCGTGAATGCAGTGACGAGGAGGATGATGACGACGAAGAGGATGATGACGATGACGACGATGATGCCGAAGACATTAGGTAAGTGCGATGTAGATCCTTTGCCTTTGTTGAATCTTTGTTTTGTTTTCCTGTATTTTTTTCAAACGTTGATGCAATCTGAATACACATTTTGTTTTGGTGAAAGTATTTTATTTTGTATCTTTAAACTCTCTCACACACTCACACAACTCTCACACACCCACTCACACATATACTCATACCCATTATATATTTATGCGGTATCCTTGATTTTTGTACACACTCACTCACTCACTCACTCACACTACTACACCACCCACAACTTGCTCACTTTTGGTTGAAACCTGCTCACTTACTCACACACTGGCTTGTTTCGTCGTACCATGAAATGGGGATGTCATAACCATAACCGAAATCCGAGTTATACCAAATTTCAAGAAAACTGAATTTATAATGTCTTCATTCGAATTCGTTCGTCTCAAACGAATGCATTTTTTGTCAATAGATCGATAGATAGATAGATTAATTTATAATAAATATTCGTTTTGATAGTTATTCGGAAAAAAGGTAACCCAAAATTGAGTTTTCCATGATCGATTTAGCGGTTTTTCTAAAGGGTGATTTTTTAAGAGCTTGATAACTTTTTAAAAAAAAAAACGCATAAAATTTGCAAAATCTCATCGGTTCTTTATTTGAAACGTTAGATTGGTCCATGACATTTACTTTTTGAAGATAATTTCATTTAAATGTTGACCGCGGCTGCGTCTTAGGTGGTCCATCCGCTTAGTCCAATTTTGGCATTTCCACGTTTTTGAGTAACAGAGACCCAATTGGTGCGAACGGCGACGAATCGAAAATTGGTGGTCATCATTAACACTGGCCGATACAGCTGCGATATTTTCTTCAGTTCGCACTCTACGTAAGCGTGTTGGTGGTTTAATGTCCAACAATGTAAATTTGGTGCGAAATTTAGTCACAATAGCCCGAATAGCCGCTTCAGTGGGTCGATTAAACTGACCATAAAATGGAAGCGCGCAATGAACTTTCTTAACAGAGCACGCATTTTGATAATAAAATTCAATAATTTGCAAGCGTTGTTCGTTTGTAAGACGATTCATGATGAAATGTCAAAGCATACGGAGCATCTTTCTCTTTGACACCATGTCTGAAATCCCACGTGATCTGTCAAATACTAATGCATGAAAATCCTAACCTCAAAAAAATCACTCTTTAAAATAAAGGGTGATTTTTTAAGAGCTTGATAACTTTTTTAAAAAAAAAACGCATAAAATTTGCAAAATCTCATCGGTTCTTTATTTGAAACGTTAGATTGGTCCATGACATTTACTTTTTGAAGATAATTTCATTTAAATGTTGGTTTGTTTAAATGTTGATTTTTTAAGAGCTTGATAACTTTTTTAAAAAAAAACGCATAAAATTTGCAAAATCTCATCGGTTCTTTATTTGAAACGTTAGATTGGTCCATGACATTTACTTTTTGAAGATAATTTCATTTAAATGTTGACCGCGGCTGCGTCTTAGGTGGTCCATCCGCTTAGTCCAATTTTGGCATTTCCACGTTTTTGAGTAACAGAGACCCAATTGGTGCGAACGGCGACGAATCGAAAATTGGTGGTCATCATTAACACTGGCCGATACAGCTGCGATATTTTCTTCAGTTCGCACTCTACGTAAGCGTGTTGGTGGTTTAATGTCCAACAATGTAAATTTGGTGCGAAATTTAGTCACAATAGCCCGAATAGCCGCTTCAGTGAGTCGATTAAACTGACCATAAAATGGAAGCGCGCAATGAACTTTCTTAACAGAGCACGCATTTTGATAATAAAATTCAATAATTTGCAAGCGTTGTTCGTTTGTAAGACGATTCATGATGAAATGTCAAAGCATACTGAGCATCTTTCTCTTTGACACAATGTCTGAAATCCCACGTGATCTGTCAAATACTAATGCATGAAAATCCTAACCTCAAAAAAATCACTCTTTATATCTTCAGATCATAATTGCATCTTTACAATCAATATAAATAAAAATAATAGCGGACTAATTAAAATTAATTATGTCCAATATAACTAAAGGGTGATTTTTTAAGAGCTTGATAACTTTTTTTTTAAAAAAAACGCATAAAATTTGCAAAATCTCATCGGTTCTTTATTTGAAACGTTAGATTGGTCCATGACATTTACTTTTTGAAGATAATTTCATTTAAATGTTGACCGCGGCTGCGTCTTAGGTGGTCCATTCGGAAAGTCCAATTTTGGGCAACTTTTTCGAGCATTTCGGCCGGAATAGCCCGAATTTCTTCGGAAATGTTGTCTTCCAAAGCTGGAATAGTTGCTGGCTTATTTCTGTAGACTTTAGACTTGACGTAGCCCCACAAAAAATAGTCTAAAGTCGTCAAATCGCATGATCTTGGTGGCCAACTTACCGGTCCATTTCTTGAGATGAATTGTTCTCCGAAGTTTTCCCTCAAAATGGCCATAGAATCGCGAGCTGTGTGGCATGTAGCGCCATCTTGTTGAAACCACATGTCAACCAAGTTCAGTTCTTCCATTTTGGGCAAAAAAAAGTTGGATATCATCTCACGGTAGCGCTCACCATTCACAGTTACGTTACGATTCGCATCATCTTTGAAGAAGTACGGTCCAATGATGCCACCAGCCCATAAACCGCACCAAACTGTGACTTTTTCTGGATGCATTGGTAGCTCTTGCAATGCTTCTGGCTGATATTCACTCCAAAATCGACAATTCTGCCTATTTACGTACCCATTGAGCCAAAAATGAGCTTCGTCGCTGAACACAATTTCTTTCTTTCTGAACTTTCTTAACAGAGCACGCATTTTGATAATAAAATTCAATGATTTGCAAGCGTTGCTCGTTAGTAAGTCTATTCATGATGAAATGTCAAAGCATACTGAGCATCTTTCTCTTTGACACCATGTCTGAAATCCCACGTGATCTGTCAAATACTAATGCATGAAAATCCTAACCTCAAAAAAATCACTCTTTATAACGGTTTCTGTCTTGAAATTTCAAGAAATATGAAATCGTTTTTCTCAAACGAATTCGTTTTTTGGCGGTTGATCATTTATTTATAATTTTGATAGTTATTCCAAAAATGAGTTTCCTATGATCGGTTCAACGGTTTATTTTTTTTTCTAAAAAAGTAACGTTTTTTGACTCCAAATTTCAAGAAAACTGAATTCGTTTGTCTCAAACGAATTCTTGCAGTAGAGCATTAATTTATAATAAATATTCGTTTTGATAGTTATTCGGGAAAAAGGGTAACCCAAATATGAGTTTCATCGGTTTTTCTAAAAAAGTAACGGTTTCTGACTTCAAATTTTAAGAAAACTGAATTCGTTTGTCTCCAACGAATTCGTTATTTTGGCAGCTGATCATTAATGTATAATATATATTCTGTTTGATAGTTATTCCCAAAATGAGTTTTTATTAGTTTTTCTAAAAAAGTTACGATTTCTGACTTTAAATTTCAAGAAAACTGAATTCGTTTGTCTCAAACACGAATTCGTTTTTTGGCAGTTGAACATTAATTTATAATAAATACTCGGTATGATAGTTGCTCAAAAATGAGTTTCCTATGATCGGTTCATCGAAAATGATACTTTTTCTAAAAAAGTAACGTTTTCTGACTTCAAATTTCAAGAAAACTAAATTCGTTTGTCTCAAACGAACTCCCTTTTTTGGCAGTAGATCATTAATTTATAATAAATATTCGTTTTGCTAGTTCTTCGGAAAAAAGGGTAACCCAAAATTGAGTTTTCTAAAATCGGTTCATCGGTTTTTCTAAAAAAAAGTAACGGTTTCTGACATCCCCAGTTTTAAACAATTTTAAATCAGCAGCGAGCCACATAAATTGGTAACCACCTGGTGTTTGTGTTTAATATTATTTTAATTTCCATTTTTGCAACTTTAAAGAGTCCTTTTTGGTTCTTTCCCCACCTATCTCGCGGGGAGGATACTTCCCCGGTGCCACCTTTCTTGTTTTGTATGTTATGTTTCCTGTACGCTTCGGCTATGTTTTGTTTTCTGCTTATGACATTTTGAGAACAGATACCGCCAACGTGTAATTAAAACAGGGAACGACAGAGCAACAAAAAACAAGCGAAATTGTTTGAAAAGGATGTGCTTTATTTCGGTTTTTTCGGCTGACAATGAAAGTTTTGCTATACATTTTCTTTTAATCCTTTTTTACGTATTTTGTTTTGGTTGGGTTGGAACGCTGGATTAAAGCAGGCATATCCTGCCACCAACACTGCTGCTGTTGCTTCCGCTTATAATGAAATTATATCTAAAAAATTTTTATGGTTTTTTGGTTAAAGGTTTCTTTTTACAATGAATGTCTTGTCTTCTTTTTTTCCTCTCGTTTTCTTCTCTTTCTCTATATTTCACCTAAATCATGCTTACCTCCACCACAACCACCACCACCATCATCATTACTACCACTGTCACTGCTACTGTCACTGCCTCCTCCTTCTTGCTCACCAAAAACAAACAATAAAAAACAACACTTTTGAATTTGTGTGCGCTTGAAGGAATCTAGAGGAAGTCCTCATCATTATAGAAATGTAGTTTAGCGTATCAATCTGTTTGTGATCGATCATTCATCACTCCACCTCCTCCTTCGTTCACCTCAAAATGCTTTTACATGCAAACATTTGAGGCAAAAGTATTTTTGTGTATTTTATTTTAAATGCAATTGAAGTTTAGCTATAATCTAATCTAATAATCTAAGAAAATGTATTTAATACAAGTTAATAAGTAAGTACATAATCCATTGCATTTGTTTTTCGTTTGTTTCTTGGTCGATATTGTTAGGATCATACTATACATACATACATGCTACTTAATTAATTATTCTCTGACAAATATCAATAGTTGTAAGGATGAAGTGTGTTGTACGTAGGTAGTCATGAATCCTGTATCACATACTAACTCAAGTACAGGCTACTTTTGCATACGATTTTTATTTTACTATTCAACATTTTCTTATTTTTCATTAGCAAACATAACTGTTTCGCATTATTTACTACACACACACATAAATGATTTATACCCTTCACCATACAATGGAGAATGTATACCCATTTTGTCATTCCATCGATTCGTTTTGATTTTTAAATCGCTTGAAAATTATTCATCTTCTATAAACAATTGAATACAAAATCGTGACTATATTCCCCCAACCAATATTGACAAGATATGGTTACATACATAAGGCTGCGTCACTGTCCATACAAATGGAAAAAACAATTTCCGGTCACACCACGAAAATATCGTTTGGATTTTTTAATGATGATTTGCAAATTATTTCGTTCCTACACTGAAAGAAAAATCGTTTGATTGCATCAACGAATCAGATTCGTTATTGCCATTTCGTTGCATCAACGAAATATTTCGTTCCCACAACAATCCGACACGTTGCTGCAACGATGTGAACGTTTATGGTATGAAACCGATTTTTCGTACATTTCGTTCCTGCAACAATTTAATAAAACAAAAAACAATTCAAAGAAAAATCGTTCGTTGCATCAACGAATCAGATTCGTTATTGCCATTTCGTTGCATCAACGAAATATTTCGTTCCCACAACAATCCGACACGTTGCTGCAAGATGTGAACGTTTATGGTATGAAACCGATTTTTCGTAATTTCGTTCCTGCAACAATTCAATATTCGTTGATGCAACGAAAATATTCTATTTCATTTTTTACATGGGAAAACATTAATTAATATCAAAAATTTATAAAAATCTGATTACAATCTTTGTTTTAATATAAATCCATATTATTTTGTCAAAAATTATTCAAATTAATGGAGTTTGGATGGAACACTTAATGCAGCAACGAAACTGATATCGTTGCAGCAACAATTTATTCGTTGGTGCAACAATCGTAGCCACACAAATTGTGTGTTTTTCTAGTGTGTGTTTTTGGGATGTATTCGATAGTAATTCTCATTCACGTTGTTGGAGTTCTCCCTTAAGTAGTTGAGCTGCTGTTGCGAATAATCACTTCGAAGTCCACATCCGGTGGTCAACATGGAACTAAATTATCTATACTGAAAGAAAAACGTTCGAGGCCGGGACGAATTTTGTTTTTGAAAATCAACTAACGTCGGTGTTCAGTGCAGCAACGATAAAGTTTCGTTGCTGCAACGAAAATGTTTCATTTATTGCCACGAATATTTTCGAAACCACATTGTTTCAGCAAGCGTTGTTGTAGCAACGAAACAGAGTTGTTGCAGCAACGAATCAGAGTAGTTGCAAAAATGAGTTAGAGTTTTTGCAGCAACGAAATAGCATTGTTGCAGCAACGAAATAGCATTGTTGCAGCAAAGAAACAGTTGTTGCAGCAACGAACGTATTCGTTGTAGAACTATAATTTCCATTAAATCAAGATTCGTTGCATCAACGAAACTTTTTTCGTTGCAGCAACGAACGCCGACGTTGCTTGACTTTCAATGAACAAATTCGTTGCCGCAACGTACATTTCGTTCCGGTTACGTACGATTTTCTTTCAGTGTATATCAAGCCATCTGCGAGCTAAACGCTCCCGAAATCACCGCTAAAAATCATGCTTTTCCTGTGTATTTTTTTATCTTGCATGTTTGTCAATTTTTTCTGAATTAATAGACACTTTAAATTTAAATGTTGATTCTTGGAAATTATTCATCGAATTATTGGACGTTTTTAGCATTTTTTGTGTTTTTTCATAGCGACAACTGAAAACTGTTTCGTATTTGGTGATAGTATTTTATAAAAAAAAATAGCAGCAGTCATTACTTTTTGAATGATACCTAATGATGAATATCGGAAGGTAAATGACGCAGCGCTGCTAATTTTTGTAAAAGAGTTTGAAAATCACTGTATTAAATTATTTCACAAATATGATGTCAGTGACAATGCCATTTTCCGTTCGATATTTATCATTTAAGCATCATTGGTTCCTTCTATTTATTTTTGACATGGCACCTTTTACAAAATGTTGCAAGAATTGTGCAAGAAGTACTGTCGCATGGTGCTATAATTCTGGAAAAAATTTAGTACGTTCGGTTTCTGTTGTATTTTTTGGGACACATCCTCCAGACATTTCCTAAAACCCGAATCATCATAGGGGGTGTTATCTTCCTTTTAAATTTAATATTCTCAATTAAGTAGAATTACAAGAGAAGCCATCTGACGTCCTGGCCACATCAACGCCTTTCCAATGCATAACTGGGAAAAACTAAGTTACACAGATTCTCTCTTTGACATGGAGTAGTAATTCAATCAAATATTTACATGTTCGTTCGCTCAACACACATCAGCAGCAGCGTATATGGCCAGCAATTTAGTTTCCATTTAAAGTTTGTCAACTGACATTAAAACTTTAATTATATTTTTGTCACTGAACGAACTACTCCGGTGGTGGGTGATATGCCACAATAACACACAACGTCAACGTCAACGGCTGACTCGGTTGGCATTTTATTTTACACCTCCATGCGCTGCAAAATGGGTTATGTCCTCGTGGAGGAGAGTGAATGGCTTGTACACAGGACCTTGGGTGGGGTTTATATATTTATATGTTGTATACCTTCATATGGATATTATTGAAATTACTGTTGTTGTTGGCATTGTTGATGTTGCCGCCACTGCTGCTGTCGCTGCCGCCGTTGCTTGCTGGGGCATTATGGCGACCCTTTAGGCGACAGCAACATCTGTTGCACAATTGGACAATTTCATTTGTATGAAATATTAAATAATCTTGACTCGCATTTGCTGGCATTTGTTTTTATTTATTTATGATCCTCCTGGGGGCGGGATGTTGAATATTTATGTTTCACTACAACTCGTATGTAAAACTACGTGCTAAAGGGTGGACTGCTTTTGGTATGTTAGCTTGTGGAGGTAGTCAAATGTATTGCAGGATTGTAAAAGCGTGTTAAACCGCTTTAATATATTGTAAAGATCGAACATTCTAAAATACCCTAATATAAAAAAAATACCTAATATAAAAAAGACCCAACTCGTATTTTTTTCTAAACCGAAAATCCAAACAAAAATGATCTAGCTCCTCATATAAAACCTGTAAAGGCGGAAAAAAGGTTAAAAAATATATATAAGTTCCACTATTGTTTTGAATAAATATTGCATTAAACAATAGTTATTAGGGCGGGTGGATTTGTATGCATAAAAAATCAAAAATCTACATCAAATTCTAAGAAAATTCTCCGAAGAAACCATGGGTCTAAAATCAAACCCTAATCCGCGCCTCTCGAAAATTTGTATTTGGGTGAATATTTTAATGAAAAAAATTTTTAGTGTAGCAAAAATATAAAGTGCAAAAGAACAAGCTTAGAAAACAATTTTATCCAGAAAATTCGATTTTATTATTTTCTCTAACATTTATTTTTTTGTGGCAATGACGGGCATTTACCTTTTCAAGTCGAGAGGCGCGGACTAGGATTTTATTTTAGATACATGGTTTCTTCGGAGAATTTTCTTGAAATATCGACCTGATATCCTATAAAGTATCAGGTCGATAAAATATTCTTGATCCTCATAAAATTCTATGACGATTTAGCCATGTCCGTCTGTTGAAAGCACGCTGGCATCTAAACGAAAGCAGCTAGAACGTTCAAATTTTCCATAAATGCGTCTTATAGTCGTAGATCGGTTGGGATTGAAACGGGGCGAAATCGGCCCAAAGGGAAAAAATTTTCCCTCACAAGGACTAAAAATACCCATAATAATCCTTAATATTTTAGCGTATTTAAGCATATTTTTTGAGTATACCTGTTTATATTTGCTTGATATTTGGTATGCGAATTTCCCTTATAGTAAAAACGTGCACCATAAAGTGATTCTTATTTGTAGGGGGTGAAATGGGGCAAAAAGGGATAAAAATGGTACATAAAAAACGACAACACGAAATTCAGTATGTACATTCCTCTAATTGAGTAGATACATAATATAAAAGTATTTTTTCCAAATTCGTACTTTTAAGGGATACAATGGGAATAGAGGGATAAAAATGGTACCAACCAAACTGCTGCATCTAGAATAATGAAATTCGGTGTATGAATAATGAAATTCTGATTGCGTATGAACGTATTTTTCGAAATTCGTTGTTTTTCGGGTTAACATGGAAAAAGGGGATAAAATAGTACGAAACAAGTGACCGCAGCTAGATCCATGAAATTCGAAGTATACATTCCTCTGACTGAGTAGACATGAAAAATAAAGGTTTTTTTTTTTTCCTAATTCGAACTTTCAGGAAATACAATGGGTACAGAGGGATAAAAATAGTACCAACAAAACGACTACAGCTAGAATGATGAAATTCGGTGTGTACATCCCTCTATTTGCTTCGACATGTAAAATAAAGAGATTGTAGAAAGTCGTACTCTTAAGGGGGTAAAATAAGAAAAAGGGGATAATAATGGTACCAAACAAATGACCGTATCTAGAATTCATGCAATTCGGTGTACACATTCGTCTGACCGCATAGACACGCAAAATAAAAAGATTTTTTCCAAATTCGTACTTTTTACTTTTACGGCAAAAATTTGTTGAATCAGAAGTTAGGTTATTTTGCACAATGTACGTGAGATAATAGATTTTCAAAATGTTAACTTCTGGAATTAAATTAGAACGTATTTGTTTTGGTTTGGCTATCTTAAAAAAATATGTTCCTGTCATATTACTGCACTTCTACGTAAATCAGCAGCCTCTGTGGAATGTGATCCATGCCATGTTTTTAGTTGTTTATCGCAGACATCCATGCGTTAGTTAGAAGCAAAATTCCATAGCCAAAAACCTTCATGCAAACTCATTGTGAAATTAAGTTATTTTCGTCAAATTTGTTTGTGAAAACCCGAATTTTCGGTTTGGTTCAGTGTTTGCGGTTTTTGAAACCTGTTTTTCTCAAAATTTTCAATTGTTCTTAATTTTTTACCATTTCTTAGTTGCTCTCAAGATATTTGATTGGTACCAATTTTATCCCTTTTTGCCCTCATTTAGTAGTCATTTGATCTTAAAGTATTAATATCGAAGGATTTATTTATTTTTCGAGTCTATGGAGCCATAGCGAAATATACTCCAATTTCCATTATTCTAGGTGCAGCCGTTTACTTGGTACTATTTTTATCCCCTTTTACGCGTTTCCCCTCAATATATATATATATTTGAAAGATTTATTTGCACTGTCATGAGAATGTATAGACCGAATACTACTAGCTGCATCCATTTGTTTGGTACCAATTTTATCCCTCTTCCACATTTTTTCCTTAGAAGTACGATTTTCGAAAAATCGCACTATTTTACGCGAATGTAAGGTTAGAGGGAAAAAATTTAGTGATTCAAACTTATGGTGCGAGTTCTATTAAAACATTGAACTTACCAAATAACATATACAAAATTAGACATACTTAAAAAAAATTCTTTAATTAAATTAAATCTAATTTAAATAAAATAAAATAAATATTACTACCCAAACTACCCAAACCCCTGGTAGTTTCTGTCCTTGTTAGGGAAATTTTTTCCCTTTGGACTGATTTCGCGCATTATTAATCTCCACCGGTCTGCAACTATCATGTATTCCTGGAGAATTTTGAACTCCTAGATCCTTTCGTTTAGTTGCTAGGGTGCTTTCAACAGACGGACATGGATAGATCGTCTTGGAATTTTATTGTGATCTAGACTATATGTATATACTTTATAGGGTCTCAGGTCGATATTTCAAGGTGTTACAAAGGAAATGACAATCTTAGTATACCCCAATAAACAATTTATATGCTGTAAAAAAAGGACCACCCTAAAGTGCATGTTTGACACCCATCGCCTTTGGAAAACTATTCTGGCTTGGAAAATTGAAATGGTAAAAAACTTGTTGTTGTTCTTTTCGCTGATTCTCCTTGGGCGAATTGAAATAATTTTCTAAGCTTATATTCTTCTAAGCTTATATTCTTAGTAACAGAGCCAACAGCCTCCTCCTTCTTATTATAGCTACTCCAACTTTTTATAGCTATGACGAAGCTTTACGTTGTCCACTGATACATCCTTGGTATACTTTTTAACTTAATTGAGATTCTATCATTCCCATCAACAAGTACAACGCCAACCCCCACCACCATCATGGACACCAGTGCTGCGAGTACAAAGCCTGTAGCCTCTCCGGCATTTTGATATTGCGCAGGAAACACAGGCTGTGGATTAATGTAATTTAAATAATTAAACGATGCCCGCCGCTTACAAAATTTAATTAATTATTTTGTGGTTGAAATAATTTCAAATTTAAATAGAATCAATTGCACACAGACACACACACACACACACAAATACAAATAAATAGGCCAATATCAGATCAGGGAAACATGGTGTTCAATGCTGCAGCTAATTTCGCAGTAGCCGGGAATTAAGCGTTGCTTTGCCCTTTAAGGCATTTGTTGTTTGTCCTCCGCTGTTCTATGAATTGTTTGTGGCCTGTTGTTTATTGTTGATGCTTCCCATTTAACATGCTGTAGCAATTTGCTACCGCCATCACGCACGTCTCTCGTCGTCTCCAAAGCCAAGCCACGGGTTTCTCTTTGAAAATCCTTTTCACATAATATTCTGCCATAACTCGTTGCTGTGGCTGTTGTTTACTTTTGATCAAATGAAATGTGAGACACCAACCAACCAGCCAGCCAGCCAACCAACCATGGCAACAACATCTAAAAACAAATGGAGTAGCAACAGAGCGACGGGCTGTTGCGTTGGCCATATCAGCGTTCCGTGGCCTGCGGAAAAGTGTTAGTGGTGATGGCTGGCAGGAGCAGTGGTTATGGCAACAGCAACGGCATCATCTCGCTACTCAATTACATCAACATCAAACGGGGTAACTTAAGAGGTTTCCAGGCTCGCTCACCCGCCCTCTTCTTCCTTGTTCGTCTATCTATCTATCCTTCTGCACAAACAATCAATTTAAGCTGTTGCCCCTACCTTTCTTGCTTTCTCACACGGCTCCCTAATGGGACTGGTGGCGTTAGGATGGTGAGGTAAAGGTAATTGAGCTACATCGCCCTTTGGAAAACTTAACGAATGATTATTCTCAGCTAAGGTGTTTGTTTTGTTTCATTTTTTTGCTGCTGTACAGGAATTTAATTAATAGGAAGGATGGATGGAAAACTTTTATTGCCAAATATCAAAAGTTTTTCTTTTCACTATTTCAAATTGCAAACTTGAAAAGGAGGAAGCTCTTAAGCTAAAGAGGACAGGATATACAGGATATTTTTAGATCGGTAATACTATACCATATGACAAGCTTATAAAATTTTGAGAATCGTACGATAGAGAAAGATAAGAATTTAATTTAAGTTTTTGTATGTTCGCCATTTTTTCGTAGACTTTAAGACTCGTGTACGACATTAATTTTGGTCGAGTGGAACCTGTAATGCTAGAGAATCTAACTATAAAAAAAATTATTATTTTTTTTAATTGATGATGATGCACCAAATCTTATATTTCCAAAATATTTATATAATGGAATAAGGCAAAAACAATACCTAGGCGGAAATTCGAAAAAAGAAATGGTAATCAACCAATAATTTCTGTAGCTGAAGTATTTGTTATGACTACACCTCGTGAGAAATAAATTACGCTATTCGAATATTTGGAATGAACAAATCTAGTAGCAGCAGATATACAACAATAACATGTTTCTGTTATTACAATTTTTGAAAAAAAAAAAATACAGCCACGCAATTTTCTATTGGAATGAAGAAAATTCTAAATGAAATTTGGAATTTCTTTTCATATTGAGAAAATTCAATTTGAACATTTCTTACATTTCAATTTGAGAAAGTCAATTAAAATTAAGAATTTTCAAATTGAGAAAATTGAATTAAAATTAAGATTTTCCATTTGAATTTGAGAAAATTTCATTTGGAATTAAGAATTTCCATTTCATATTGAGAAAATTCCATTTGGAATTAAGAATTTCCATTTCGTATTGAGAAAATTCCAATAGAAATTCAATTCATTTCAAAATTGCGAAAATTAAAATTGAAAATTTCCATTTTTATTGAGAAAATTCCTACCAATAATTTTCATTTCATATTGACAAAAATTCTTAATGAAATCAAGAATTTCGAATTCATTTTTGGAAATGAAAATTAAAATAATTTATTAGAAATTATATATTTAATTTTTTAAATAATATATTTTATTTCAAATTGAGAAATTTCAATTAGAATTTAGATTTGAAAAAATTCCAATTGAATTAAGAATTTCATAATCAAAAAATTCCACTTGATATTAAGAATTTTAATTTCATATCTACAAAATTCCTATTGAAATCAAGATTTCCATATCAAAATTGCGAAAATTTCAATAAAAAATGAAAATTTCCATTTTTAATTGAGAACATTCCTATTGTAATCAAGAATTTTCATTCCATATTGACAAAAATTCAAATAGAAAATTATGAATTTCAATTAAAATTATGCATTACAAATTGAAAAAATTGTTATTGAAATCATGTAATTCCGTTTCATATTGCAAAAATTCAAATTGAAATTAAGAATTTCCATTTTAAAATTTGAAAAATTCCATAAAAATTTAAAAATTCCATTTTTAAGTCTGAAAATTCCTCTTGAGATTAAGAATTTCAATTTCATATTGACAAAAAATTATGTTGAGAACTTATGTTTCAAAATTGCGAAAATCCAAATTAAATTTGAAAATATGCATTTTTAATTGAGAAAAGTTCTATTGAAGTTAAAAATTTCCATTTCAAATTCAAATTGAAAATGAGAATTCTAATTTGAGAAAATCCCAAATTAAATTATGAATTTCTATTTAAAATTGTCCTCAATTTCTTTTGAAATCAAGAATTTCCATTTCATATTAACAAAAATTAAAATTGAAAATGAGAATTTCCATCTCAAATTTCTAAAATTTCGCAGTTAGCCTGACATTTTAAGGTAAACCCGGGTCTTTGTTTTTGAAACCGGCTTGTCGGTTTCATATTGACAAATTGAATGCAATTAATTTCTAATATTTCGGAATTACCTTGCAAGTTTAAGGAAAACCCGGGTCTTCGGTTTTTGAGACCGGATTTTCGGGTTTTGAAACCGGCTTTTTTATCAGAAAATTCAACTGAAGTTAGTTTTGTCATTGTCCAACATGAATATGTGTATTAGACTTTAGAGAAAATATGTTTAAAGTAACATTGGTTACCGTTACGTATACCCAATACCCTTTTAAATAGAATACCGTTATCGTTACCCAAATAATAAATTTTCAATTGCCGAAATAAATCCTTTGGATCGAGTTTACACCCGTAAAGCTGACAATATGCTGAAGTCAATTTAAATTCGAAATATTCTTAATGAATTTTGAAGAGAATATAGAATCTCGAGAACTGTATATTTAGTCCAGAGGTTGGAGAAGCATAATATTGATAAACCCGAGATTTATGATATTGTCAAAGCAATACTTGCAGTTATATTTTTTGGTATTAAACCCTGTTGTACTTGCCTTTTAAAAAGCCTTATTTACATATTTCTGACATTTTGGGATTATCCGATATTTTGGGATTATACGATATTTTTTCTCTATTCAATCGAGTTTTTTGCCATCGCTGAAGTCGAAACAGTGTAAAAATTTTTTCTATGCTGTTAGAGTTTCGAGATTTGATTTTCAAAAAGAAATGATTAGTTCTGTCATTTAAATCCTATGTGATCCTATAAACTATATAATTGGCGCTTCAATCTAATTTTCGTTAGGTATTTCTGACATTTCGAGTTTACTCTGAAAGTTTAAGTCAGAACCGGGTTTTCGGTTTTTGAAACCGGTTTGCTCAAAAATTTCGATTTGATGTTTTTTTTGTCAACTACAACGTTGAAAAATTTTCTATCATGTCACATTGGTTTAAAATCGATTTTACTCCGGTTTAGACTAACCCGGGTTTTCGTTTTTTGAAACCGGGTTTCTAAAAAAAAATCAATTTAGGTTAGTTTTACAATCACTAAACATTTTCAATTAAATCAGTTTAATTTCGTTTTTATTTCATTCCTCGATAATATTCGACAAGGAAATGCCAAATTTCCAAATTATGTCCCCTTTTCTCATGACTTCAACTGTGTAATGTTGGCTTAAAGATTTAAGAAATTCGAATCGAAGACGATATTTCACAACAATATTATCAAAATGCCTTAAAACTACGAAAAACAAAAGAAGAAGGTAAAAGGGTTCAGCTGACAGAACCTATGTCAACAAGGAAAAACGACTTAAGTGAATTTTTTGTAAAGTGTAAAGATTTTTTTGGAAAGTTATTTTTCGATAAAACAATTTAAAAAATTAATTATAGCGAATTAATAAGGAAAGTCTCTCTACTTTAATGACTTCCGAAATAACGTCCGGAAATATCGCTCGAAACAACAATGTTCCTCGTGGTACGGCTAATAACTTCCGGAAATATCGCTGGAAATCAACAACAATCTTCCTTTCAACTTGATATCTCATAAATCGTTTTACCTTCTGGCCACATTTATGATAACACAGCAGGCAAATTTCTAAATATTCAACCGGGTGGTTTTTGCTCACAAAAGGCCTAAGCCGCCTAAACTTAGTAGGCTACCGAATTTAATCAAACCAATATTTAAAGTTGGAACAACCTCGATTGATCACAGATTGATTTTGATTCGAATCTGTTCAAGTTTAGGCGATTATAAATAGCCGAGACTACTTCAGTCACATCATAAAACTGCCTAAAATAATGAACTGCCAGAAAAATAAAACACACGCAGAAAGAACAACAAATATATAATTCTGAATGGAAATTAATAAACTTTTTTGGGTATAATAATAAGAATAACAACAAAGAATTATGGCTAAATGCAGATAACAATTGTTGGTGAGATGGCGACGACAACGGCTAAGACGGCATAATTATCAAATTGAAAATGAAAAAGAGACAGAAACCAACCGAACGAATCAAAAGGTCAATTGTCTGTGTCTCTTAAAGGTCTCCTCCTCTACCATCTCCTACTCCGTTGAATATCATTTCAATCTGATTCCAGTCGAATTGGTCTGACTTGCGCCGAATCGAATCGAATCGGAACGAATCAAGTTGAGCGGAGTTGACTTTTCAAAGGTATGCATATTGTTTAGTGAGCTCTTCTTCTTTTTATTGTTATTAATGGAACTAAACGACCTTGTTTGACACTACATTCCATAGACGTGAAAAAAAAAATAATTTAGTTGTTTTTGTTTTGTTTTTTTTTTTTTCCTTCGGTCTTTGCTAGACAAAAATTTCAAAAGAAAAACAATAAAAAACACTTTAGTTGTTGTTTAGCTGGCCGAAAAAGATGCATATATTAGCTGAAAGCAGCTGAAATGAACAACGAAATTAATACAATTTCAGAGTGAAGATCATTGCCACGGCTGCCATAGAGCAGAGCAGAGCAGCGCCATAGAGCACACACTGGCCAGCTAGTGTCGGGTGTTTGGTGCTGGTGTCTGTCTATTGGATGGAAACTCGCACAAATTGGTATCAAGAAGTCGACGATATAAATTGATAATTTACAAAAAAAAAATTATCAATTTTTATCTTCTGCCATCATCTTCTTCGTTTCGTCGTTTCATTTAAGCCAATATGCAAATGGCTTAAATGATGGCTCTTTATCGCAGTCGTCTCAGTTTCAGTTGTTGTTTTCGAATCGGAACAACGACGACGGCGACCTTATAGCAAATGAGGGCGTTAATGTGGCTTCTTTTGGTGGTGCTGGATGAATTTGTTTTTGTCGCTTTTTTGTTGGTTAAAAACCAATTTCATTAAACGCTGTTGTTTTTGGCTCGATTAATATTAATTAATTTATTTTTAGGTTTTTTTATTTTATTTTATATTAATAATATTTCTTTTCTGGCTTGACAGGGAAAATCCCCAATGAAATTGGAGACCCGTCCCCGCGTCTTAAAAAAGGCAAAATTAAATTAATAATACAAAAACAGAAACAAAATCATAAAATCGTAAAAACAATTCGCATAAGCTAGCATAGGTACCAGCATCTTAAAGCTCATATGTAGCGAGCGGCTGGCTTGTATAGGTTTCCATAAATATAAATTAAGATGGTGGCGGTGGCATGTCTGACATGTCAACAAAATTGTAAAAAATAATACCCCCATAACACTTTTTCTAAGAGGTTTGGGTTCATTTGAAACAAAAATAAGAGAAGCACAATGAAAAATGATTTTATAATTTACATTGAGTTCAGCTTTTAAAGCGATACGCACTTAATGTCGACAGCAAAACAAATCAAGCTGAACAGACTTATTTTTAAGCTGCGTAAATTTTATGATTAAGAACAATTACTTTATTGTGAAGTAGGGTGGGATGATCTACAGATTTGACATCATGCCATTTGGCCTGGCCAACTCATTAAGAATACTCCCCATTATTTGTCTACTCTAAAATCAAAAAACCAAAACTAAAAAATATATAGAAAACCATAAGGATTGAAAAAAAATCTAAAATTAAAGCAAAGCTCCATGTTATCATGCCATGCCGGAGAAAAAAACTGAAACTGAATAGAATTCCTAGTTATCATGTGTGCGGCGTGTTTCCACAAGACTTCACAAAGTTTGCTAAAATGTGGTTTCAGCGGTTTCCTGTTCAATAAAATAACAAGCAAAAGAACATACAAAGTAGCTTTATTGAGTGGAGGTATTTGTTTTAAAATTTATCATTTAATCCGCTAACAAATATATGCAGCAGCAGCAGGATTGACATGCAAATCATGAAAGTTGTCAGGGGAACTAACTGCAAAAAAAAGTTGCTGATGTCATTGTCATTTTGAGCTACACACACACAGTATTTGAACATGTTCCTAGTGATGAGTTGTGGTGGTTCATTATGATTCGAAACATATATAAATACGACCCACTCGACTCGGATTGGGGATGAAAAATTTGCGTTAATTGCGTGATATGTTGATGTCGTAGCTGCCGATCAACATATCACACAATTATATATTTATATTTATTATATATATATATTTGTATAGATAAATATAGACAACTTTCAATTGCGTATTGGACAAATGTCATAGGTAATGTGACCTACAAAGTGGCATATTGTCGAAATTTTATAAACATTTAAATTTAATATATCTGTATTTTTTATAAGTTCCGACATTCGTCAAGGCCGCAAAGGGAAGTTTTTGATGTTCCAAATCACAAATAGACCGGAGAGGTAAAGAAATGGTAGTGACCCATCATCGAACTACTCGCATCGATTTAGCTGAATGACTCGTATCCCTTAACAAATGAGTAAACAAGTCCTGGAAACTTGAATGCCCAGTATTGTGGCCCAAATTTATATGGAAGTTCGGAATCTTCAGCTATTAATATGGTCATAGATCCATAACAAATTACACATGGAAAAAATAAAAATTTTGTATTTTTAATGTAATACATTCGAATTCTAGTTATCTCTTCTTACGAAGGAACTTTTTATTGGGATAAGGAGAAATTGTATAGAGTGGGCCATGTAACATTAGAATCAACTATAAAGCAAGTATTGATTATTTTTTGAAATTTCTGGTTTCATTGGAAAGGTTGACCATTGTCCTGTAATAATGAAACACAATATCGCTCATATGACTACCACGACTGTACCTCATCGGTACAGTCGGCAGTACCTCATCCGATCAACCTAATTTTTCAGTACAGCCCAAAATCCACACCAAACAGCATTGGTTTCTCAATAGTCCCGTGTGGGTTCTCTGATCCCCATAGTGGAAATTTTGCTTATTGACATAGCCACCGAGATTAGAATGAGTTTCATGAAGGCTGAACTGAAGGCCGATCTCATCTCGAAAATTTTCAACATAAATTTCTTACAGTGCGCGTTAAAGACTCACTACTTTGGAAGTAAGTTTTTAATATTTTACAATTTTGTTCGAGCGTATAGCGTCCCACTTTCTAAATGTCGAACATAAACCTGAAAATACAAATAAGTATAAATTTAAAATTTTAAATGGCTCATCCTATATAATTCAGCCCTGTCACATAACGCTATTTCGTTCGAAAGTGAAATCATTGGTCAATCATGTGTGGCAATACTGTGAGAAAAAGTAGGAAACAACGTTCTGTGACAGGGCTGTATTTGGGGTATCCAACCGATTGAATTTTGTTCGAGTAATCGAATAATTGTTTTCAAATATTTGTTGGAAAAAATCATGATTTTCGAATAACAAACAATTCCAACAAATTCACCCAAATATTCGATTAATCGATATTAAAAGTTTTGCATAACACTACTGAAATTAATATTGTAAATTGATTTAGTATAATCCGTTGGCATTATTTTGTGATGTTCTATACTTAACCACGAAATTGCGGAAAAACTGGCATACGAATTCTCAAAGAATTAAATCATAAATTTGAAGAAAATCCAGAATGCATCATGAAGATAATATACCATTGACTTAGTATTAATTGCTGTTATTAAAACAATATAAAATTCAATTAGATATAAAAATTTTACTTTCAGCTTATTCTGAATTTCGAATTAGAACCTAGGTATATACTGCTTCATATAAGAATACAAATATATGTCAGAATCGTTTAGAAATATTTTATCACACAGATGTAGTGCTAATATAGGAAAGGACTGCTCACAAACTCTTGTTTTTGCAGATTTTACTTCGAAATGTAAATATGGAAAAGTAGTGACTCTCATTGAATTAAATTTTTCGATTAATTAGAAATTATTTGTTTTCGAGTAAACGATCAATCGAATATCTTAAAAGTCCGAATAATTGGATGTCCTAGCTGTATTTATATAAATGGGAAGACAATAAAATCGAATCGGGGACTTATCTGTGGCATGTCTGTCTTATAAAGGGTGTTTTTTATTGAGGTATAGAACTTCGAATTGAAATAAAACACAAGAAAATCGTTTTAATGTCCATCAATTTGGCTTTATTGGAAGGATAATTTTATGCCATTAATGTTTAAATATGATTTCGGGCATGTGGCCGCCGTGGCTGGCTCGAATATAGCCAATTCTACAATTCCAATTTTCAACCACTTTTTCGAGCATATGGGGCCGTATGTTGGCAATAACGCCACGAATGTTGGCTTCCAAGTCCCCTAACGTTTCTGGTTTGTTGGCGTAGACGAGCGACTTCACATATCCCCAAAGAAAATAATCCAATGGTGTCAAATCACACGATCTTGGTGGCCAATTGACAGGTCCATTCCGCGAAATTATGCGCTCATCGAATGTTTCCTTCAATAATTCGATTGTGACGTGCGCTGTGTGGCATGTAGCGCCGTCTTGTTGGAACCACAACTCATCCACATTCATGCCATCCAATTCGGGAACAAAATAGTCGGTTATCATGGCTCTATACCGGTCTCCATTAACGGTAACTGACTCTCCAGCATTATTTCGGAAGAAGTATGGCCCAATGACTCCACCAGCCCATAGAGCACACCAAACAGTCATTTTTTGTGGATGTAATGGCGTATCAAGGGTCTCATGTGGATTCTCTTCACTCCAAATGCGGCAACTTTGCTTGTTGACGTAGCCATTCAACCAAAAATGAGCCTCATCACTGAACAAAATTTTGTGATGAAAATCAGCATCGAGATGAATCTCATTTTCGGCCCATACACCAAAATCACGACGCATTGCATGGTCTCGCGGCTTTAATTCTTGCACAAGCTGGATCTTGTAAGGTCGCAAGCCAAGATCTTTGCGCAAAATATTCCATAAAGTTGATGGACAAAGCTCCAATTGCTGTGCACGGTGGCGAATCGATTCATTCGGGTCCTCTTCAACACTTTGCTCTACAGCGGCAATGTTTCTTCGGTGCGCACTGTTCGACGTCTCTGCGGATGCGTATTATCACATAGAGTAAACGTAGTGCGAAAGCGATCCATGGTTAACCGAATTGATTGCTCTGATGGACGATTATGTCGACCATAAAATGGACGGAGCTTGCGGTGAACTTCGCGAACTGAACCATTACTTTCGAAATAAATTTGCACGATTTGCAAGCGTTGTTGTTTTGTCAACCTGTTCATGATGAAATGGCAAACCAAACTAAATATTAATCACTTGACAGCTGACAAAATGGCCGCCAGTTAAAAAAGTGATGCCAACTTAAAGTTCTATACCCCAATAAAAAACACCCTTTATGTATACCGATCGGTATAACATGAAACAAAACTTCCGTTCCGTAGTTGAGTTGCGGCAAGTCTGTACCACCTTACATATGTTTTGTTAATGTGATGCATCCTGTTTATACTACGCACAATTTTTGTCGTTTTTCTTTTTTTTCTTTTTGAATGAAGCTCGCTATTTCTAGTCCATATTTCCAAATTGGTTTAGATTACTTTGAAAATAACAAAGTAATCTAAACCAATTTGGAAATAACAATGTTTGGCCAACGGATTCTGGAAGAATGAATCAAAAATATGCGTGTATCGGTGGGAACCATGAACCATGTCATACTTAAATTTTCGATTTTGGTTGTGTTCTCAATATTTATGTGAAGCGTTAAGAGAAGCATTTTCATATCTCTTCAATGAATGAACCGTTTTTGTCCCTCTTTAAGAAATTCATTAAATGCAACATGTTACTAATTGCGAGAAGTTGTCTGGCAACATGTTGCTAGTCAACTGCCAACGGTTACAATCGCTGTAGAGTTAAAGGGTTAAATTGAAGAGTAAGAGCGTTAAAATGTGTTACGAAAATGTTTTGAACACATCATATACCTAAAATGTGAGGACCGCATGGTTTCCCATGCCATAAGATTGTGCAAAAGGGACTAATCGGACATAGGGAACCATGTCATACTTAAATTTTCGATTTTGGTTGTGTTCTCAATATTTATGTCAAGCGTTAAGAAAAGCATTTTCATATCTCTTCAATGAATGAACCATTTTTGTCCCTCTTTAAGAAATTCATTAAATGCAACATGTTGCTAATTGCGAGAAGTTATCTGGCAACATGTTGCTAGTCAACTGCCAACGGTTATAATCGTTGTCGAGTTAAAGGGTTAAATTGAAGAGTAAAATGTTTTACGAAAATGTTTCGAACACATCATATACCAAAAATGTGAGGACCACATGCTTTCCCATGCCATAAGATTGTGCAAAAGGGTCTAAGTTAAAGCACTCAATTTAGACTAATCGGACAGTAAAAAAAAAAACATTTTTGAAAAAAAAAAGAATTAAAAAAATCGAAAATTGTTTATATAAAAAACAAATATATTCAAAAAAGAATATCCAATTCGGACCATTATTGAAGAAGTTATGAGCAGAAAGTTAAAAAAAGAACGAATGTTTAACGACTTTTTCAAAAAGCTATATCTTTATAACGAGTAATTAAAAAAACTAAAAAAAATGGAGGAAATAAAAAAAAATTTTTAACTGTCCGATTTGTAATGGAATACCCCATATATATATATATTTGTTGGTCCACTCTATCAAAATCCGTTACCCGAACCCTCAAGCATATTTTCTTATTATAAAATATATGACTTTCTGATTATTCTTATTATTGATTTGAACTGGGATATTGTCCTGGCTCAAGACCATTTTGCATCTATATTTAATAGAATGCAAATTTATTTACAAATGGCGGCATGATGACATTTATTACTTGGCTGCAGACTACCACGATCATGATTTCGACCATGTCAAAAGTCTTTTCAAGTGGCTTCGCAGCGACTTTTCAACATCAAACCCGGCCTCTATAAGGAGATGATTCTCACAAGCGAACGAGAAGCACAACTCACTTGCCGAATTTGCGTTTAAAAAATCGCACCAAGTAATAAAGTACAGATGCCATCTTACAAGCATCTCATTGAGTTACATATGTAAGTATGTGTATATGCAGCTATAGTTACCCAGCAATACTTCTGCCGTGCCAACGCTCATTTGTTTTAGTTTTTTCGTTTGCATTTTTTTGGTCTGTAATCAATAGTTGATTAGAACTGGGATATTGTCCTGGCTCAAGACCATTTTGCATCTATATTTAATAGAATGCAAAATTATTTATTCTTTCGATTGTGGACCTTGACTGATTAACATAATAGTGGCACCTCCTATCGAAAAGTATTGTCTCATTTTGTTGCCCAAAATTAACAAACTGGTGGTTCTTTGAGGGTTACAAAATGTTTTTGTTGTACAGCAAGTACGAACGAATTGCTGTTTTTTGTATGATTTATGAACGCGCGCGAGTCATTCTGATATTTCCAACAATAAATATCACCACCACTCTTTGTACAGTTGCCATTGCAATTTCGTTTTCAATCAAATTAAAATTTCGCCAAATCGAATATCCTTGGAACAGCTCGTCATCGTTTACATAGCCAGCCAAGCGTCCAACCAACCAACCAGCGAGTGTGAGAGTGAGTGAGTGAGTTAAGAGTGCTACGAGTAAACATTGTTCCCCCGGTACTTTCATTTAAGTGTGGCATTCGGTTGCATTTCCGTTTCCGTTCTACACACACACGTTTGTTTGGTGCACACAACAGCGCTAACAGAACTACACTCATAAAGCTAATAACTTGTTTACAACACCCCCCCCCCCAACCACCCTACACACACATCAATTGTATTTCATATTTTATTATTTTCATGTATTCCTTTAATTTTTTCGATTACCAATCCTGCTCGTCCCACTACTTCATTCCCGCTTTTGTCTGTGGTATGTGATACAGGAATCCATTTAGATGAAATTGCAGCAGTATTTAGAAGTTAATAACCAACTCCAACTCAGACAGACAGACAGACATCATGTCCGTAATGTTGTCTGCCAACTACCACTACCAACTACTATTTACTATAATTGTTGACTGTATTTTTATTATTATTTTTGTTTGTTTGTTTATCTACTTCTACTTCACACACACACAACAAAAATCGCATTATCACCAAACAACCACTACAATAACTATATACATATATATTTATAAATAATATTTAAACAAACAACAACAACAAAAAAAAACTACTTACAACTAGAGAATTGATTCTTTACACCCGAATTGACTACTAACAAATAATGTTAATTATTAATAATAAAGTTGTAGCAATTAAGTTTATACAAAAGAAAGAAAAACAAAAAAAAACGAAACAACAAAAAATGCTATGATTTAATCACATTTTTTACTATCAATGTACGTACTTTGTATTTGTATGGCGTATTTAATAATAACAACAACAACAACAAAAATATGTATATTTAATGTTAAAGTATTTTAATTATAATTTCCTTTGCCCTCACCCGGGGAAAATGGCACCACGAACGTTAGCATAACAACATGCCCACATAACAATATAAAACTGGCAAAAACACATTAAGCCAGTTCACGTTGCTTCCTGGCTTAGTGTTTAATTTTATATGAGAATGAAAAATATGCCTCTCGTGAACTGGCCTATTGTGGAAAATGCTACTTTTATTTGGTTACATTTCAAAGGAATTGCTCTTTCACTGGATACTCCTCCTGCGGGCTAGTATCCCGCGATGAACACACAAAACTGAAATTGAACATTAAACATGAAACAGAAACACCAAAACGATTAAGTATAATGATAACTAATGATTGTTTAATAATATATTTTGTTGTTGTTCTTTTTTTACAACACACACACATAAGTACTTTTTGGTTTGTTTTAAATTCTCCCCAAAGCCTTGTTAATGAAGTTAATTAAAAACACAAAACAGCCTAATTAACATCGTTGCAACCACCGAGCGTACGTACATGTATGTAGTTGCGAATAAAATTGACGTTAGGGTGGAGTGTAGCCAAAGGCAATTTATCGTACTTTTGAAGATACTAGAGATATACGACAAATATTCTGAAATAAATATTTGCTGTGTTTTATTTCACGCACCAATAAAAAAGCTAGCATTTGCTATGAAAAAATGTTGTATGAAAAATATTTCATATTTTCAAACTATCATTTATTTTCTAATATTTTCATGCTCAATTTTTGAATTTCATGTTGGCGTATTTAACGGTACGTAAAATAAGCTCATATTTATAGGATGGGTCACGAAAATAAATTAGAAGAAATGAAGACTGGATTGTTTAATGATGATCTGCAAAATATTTCGTCACTGGGTCAAGCCATCTGTGAGCTAAACGCTTCCGGAAAACACATGTAGGATTTTTGTCCAAAATTTGTTTCTGAATTAATAGACCCTTGGAAGCACTTTAAAGAAAAATTGTTATTATTGTCTTAGAATAATTCATTGGGTTTTCAAAGTGACAAACAAACTCATATTTCTTGGGAAAATTTTGTAAAAGGTGTTATGAAAAACAAGTAAAAAGGCGTTAAGTTCGGCCGGGCCGAATCTTATATACCCTCCACCACGGAGTGCATTCCATAGAATAACCGGTAGATTACCGCCTGTCGACTTTACAAAGAAGTGAAGTAAGTTTAAATGTTGACCTTAAAGTACGATTTGGGAGAAATACTCATATTGTGCGTGTCTACGAAGACAGACGAGTATAACCACTGAATTTCATTATTCTAGCTACCAATTTTATTCCGTTTTTAATTGGTACCATTTTTATCCCTTTCGCCCCATTTTCCGCCTAAAAGTAAAATTTTCTAACAAATTCATTATGTTTCATGTCTACACAGTCAGATAAATGCATACACCGAATTTCATGATTTTATCTTCAGCGATTTGGTTGGTACCATTTTTATCCCCCTTTACCAATTGTATCCCTTAAAAGTACAAATTTCAAAAAATCTTTATATTTTACTTGTCTACGTAATTATAGGAACGTACACACCGAATTTCATGTTTCTAGCTGTTGTCGTATCAAAGGTACAATTTTTATCCCTTTTGTCCCATTTAATCCACTAAATCTTTTTTGTACTTTTTTGTGATTACACGTTACTGGAGGAAGATACGAAACAAATTTCAAGTGTATAAAATTGGAAATTTTCAAAAAACAAGCTGAAATTCTCTAAATATTAGGGGTATTTTCAGTCCTTGTGAGGGAAAAATTTTTCCCTCTGGGCCGATTTCGCCCACTTTCAATCCCAACCGATCTACAACCATAAGACACATTTAGGCAAAATTTGAACCTCCTAGCTCATTTCGTTCGGCCGCTATCGTGCTTTCAACAGACAGACGGACATGGCCATATCGTCTTAGAATTTTACCACGACCCAGAATATATATACTTTATGGGGTCTCCGATGAATATTTCAAGGTGTTACAAACGGAATGACAAAGTGAATATACCCCCATTCTGGAGGTGGAGGGTATAATAAATAAAAATTAATAGAATAAATAGCTGTCGAATGATGCCTAAATGATGAATATCGGACGATAAATGACGTCACTGACTCTATATTTGTGAAATAATTTAATACAGGTGATGGCTTTTCAGAGACAAAATGTTCAAACTCTTTTTACAAAAATGAGCGTTGCGACGTCAATTTCCTTCCGATGTTCATCATATAGGCATCATTCGAAAGGTATTAATTGTAGCTATTTATTTTTTATATAATACTGACACCAAATACCAAAAAAGTTTTCAGTTGTCACTATGAAAAAACGAAAAAAATTGCTATAAATGTCCAATAATTCGACCAATAAGTTACTCTAAGGTCAGAAATAAAATTTATATTTAAAGTGCTTCCTATCCTTCCTATGGTCTATTAATTCAGAAAAAATCAGACAAAAATGCAACCTTAAAAAATACACGAGAAAAACATAATTTTTCAGGAGCTTTTAGCTCACAGATGGCTTGAACCAGTGGCGAAACTACAAAATCAATTTATTTGAAATACAAGTCGCCATTCTTTGGAGTCAAAAAAAAAATCTATGAAAAAAGCCTTTGCAAATTTTTCTTATATTTCACCATTGCACTATGGTCCCAAATCCATTTTATTTGGTAGAAATTAAAAAAAAATTAAAATTGGAAAGTTGTAAATGTGTATATATTTTCTTTATGGCAACACTCCAAGCAATCAAGAAAATATACTGGAGAAAATTAGGTGGCAACACCACAAGTCTGAATGGTACCTAAACTTTGCGGTTCAAAAAAAGGTGGGATTAATTTTGATATAAAGCAGTTTTACAAATTAATTAAAATCAAGACTTAAAAAGAAAATAATAAAGATAATAATGAAAATTGACGGCAAGAGTTAGTAGTTTAAAAATTATATTTAACATTTTATGATTGTTGTGGTCTTGTAAGTGCTCATAGGTATTGTAATTTTGTGATTTGTAGAGAACATAATCTATAAATGTCGTGGACCAAAAGTTATATGTATGACTCAACTTGACTCAAAGTGTAAATGTGAAAGTGTTCATCTGAGGTTGTAGTTTATGGTGGAATTAATATCTCGTCAGTATTTTTCGGCAAACTCCAAAAATTGTCATTTTATTTTAGCACAGTTTTTGATTAGCCATAGACATATATATGATTATATCTCCGAATTAGTTTTGTGTACGAGACCCATCAATATTTGATTTAAAAGGTATTGAAAGTACCTTTAAAATGGTATATAACATCATTCACCTTATTGTACACATGTGTACATTTTACTTTATTTCTTGAAATAATTATTTAAATTGCAGTTTAAAGTATACTATTTGTATGCTATATTTTGATTTTGTAATAATGTTTAGAAAAACAGATTTCGTTAAAATAAACAACTTTTCATTCTTTTAAGCTTTCATAAAATTTTGTTTTTGGCCACCCTGTACCAATACAGGGTGATAAATATATTGGTTATATATTGAGTTTATATGGGAGGTGGTAGTGGGCGTTGTCCGATCGGCCCAATTTTATTTTTTGCGTCTAGCAAATGTGCAAAATTACAAGACTGTATGTTTATTTTTCGACTTTATGCCATAAAAAATGGATTTGGGACCAGTGTGCATTGGAGCTGTCCAAGACTATATACGCATTGAACTAGAGATCGTATGTAGAAAAGCTGTATAGTCAGATTTTTATTTGGTGATCTTTGTTCTTTAACATGAATTTTAATTTCTAAAGGTAGAAGAAGTTTTAATAATTTATTTTCGTACTTGTGGGAATCATACAACTTTATCAATACTGCTATCAAATGGAAGAGATGAATATTTGTTAAAAATACTCAAAATTTCAGGCATCTATCTGTATTAGTTTCAAAAGATTGTGATAGATAGATAGAAGCATGCAATTTGTATCATTTTTAACAGATATTATTCTTTATCATTTGATACCCATATCGATTTTGTACGTCTAGGAAATGTACGGAAATAAATTATTATAACATTTATATCCTTTGTAAATTAAATTAATTAAATTATAAAAACAAAATATATATGAAGCAAGTAAGTTTTCCTATTTTTGTCCATGAAAAGGAGCAGTGTGCGATTGCCTGATTTTCATAGATAATGTCTCCATAATAATCCATTTATTTCATTTTAGCTCAAACAATTTTATTGAATTTTCGGCCAATTGAACCACTATGCGTTGTGAAGACAGACGTACTGCATAACTTAATTTTTGAAGTAGTTTTTCTATTATCTCATTTTATGTCTTCAATTTGCAGCATGCTTATATTTCCTTGAGGGAATGTTTCGCTCCTCCACCCTAACGTATACAGATGAGTAGGGTTTTTAGTAGCTATATATTTGGTCAGGACATGGTATACGGAAATTAAATAGATCATCGCTCAATTTTGCCAACAAAATCATGCAGTTATTGAGAAGGACCTCTTTAAGTTTTAATATAATATTTCAACAATATTTAATACTCGTAAATGTGGAGAGGGAAATGAAAACTCCACATTATGCTTATAACATCTAGTCGACCTTAGAGTTGTGTAAAAAGAAAAGTATACATAACATCGGCTGCCCTTGAATAATGTATGTTATGTAGAGGCAACATTTCGTAATTTCAGGCCAGTCTTTCTTATTTCAATTCCTAGAAAATCAAATTAATACGAAATTGTTGCCATTGAAGTCAATATTTCACAATTGCAGGCCAGACCTTAATTCCACGAAAAAATGTTAACTTATGGAACACCAGAGAAACAACATTTCGCAATTTCACACCAACAAAATCCTTCTTTTTGTCATTCCTCGAAATATGAATTCCATATAAAAAGTATTTCTTTTTATTCAGTAGATATGTACGTATAAGTACATACGAGTATATATGATAGTGTTGGATCATGTATAAAAATAAATTCGATCCGGTCGGTTATACAATTCTCACGTTTTCACATTTCGCAATAATTCCGATTATTAAAATAAAATTAATGTGTGCGTGGACATTATCTCGTCTGTTTGCATAATATGGCGATGCGAATATCATTTAATGACGGCAATTGAAAAGGCAGAATGTTGGATTTTGCATTTGGCCGTATGTTTTTCCATTAAAAAGAACGAAACAAATATTTCATGGAATGGTAGTATTTAATATATTAAATATTTTAATTAAATTACTGAATGTAATTGAATTAAATAATTCCATATGAGCTATGTATATGGTTTTGTGGATATAATTTCACACAAATCTCACAGCTCACTATTTTCATATAAATAAGAAGAAATATGAAACTAAAGATAATATGTAGAAAAACTGTCTACTCAGTTTTGCATTTGGTGATCTTCTCTCCCTTTTACAGGACTTTTAATTTCCAAAGGATATATTTGTCTTTCGAGAGCCATATACTGGCGTTTTTTCCAGGTTTCGTAAATAACCCAAGTCTATATTTCAGTGTATTTAAAAGAAATAAATAAATTGAAATAATAATATGATGAAAATGTCAAGGTCTACTTTTAATTACTTTTATTTCCAAAAATAGTTTTAATAATTAAATATCCGATCTTGATATTGGCAACCGCTTTGCGAGTTTTATACGTAACAAGGTGTTTGGGAAATATTATTATTTATTATTATTTTAATTACTATTATTTACTTGTCTAACTAAGTGTCAATGCTGGAGAGTTTTATACGTAAAAAGGTTTTTGGGAAATATTACTATTATAATATTAATTTAATTAATATTATTTACTTGTCTAACTAAGTGCCAATGATATATGAACAATAAGCATTTAATAAACAAAAACTAACTATATTAATTCCCATATATAATTACAATTACTAAACACACAATAAAATGAAAAAAAAAAAACTACAAAAACTGCATAGCACTATGAAACATTACAGCAATTTTGTTACCAAGTTTGTTACAAAAAATATTCGAAAAAAATTTTATTAACAACACCTTTTTGAAATTTGCAACTAACCCCTAATGAAACAACACACAACATTCACTGTAGTATTTATGTCACACTCGTATTTCCACTGATTTGTTGTTGTTATAGCCGATAAGTTGATAAAACTAAAAATTAAAAAAATGGAGTATTTTTATATTTAATATAGTTATAACTTCTACTTTAATATAGATTTAACTTAACTGTTAATATTCTTAACACTTGGTGTTTGTTTTCACACATTTCACACACATGTTTAATTGGTCCACATCCTACTGCTGTCATTCTTTTGTTTGTTATTAATAAGTATTATTATAAAATAAATATTGAATAAAAATAAATTTAATAAAAAAACTCGAAATATTTCAAACAATTCATAAATTTAAAAACAATGGAATTTATATATTAAAATTAGAAAGAGAGAGATAAAGAATAGTCAAAGATCTTTACTTTTAAAAGCCATTATAGCCACATTCTACAGAGGAACAGGGGAAAATATTATTGGCGCTCCTAATCGGTTAGACCGATTTTTATAGAATTTTATAAAGAAATGGTTGAATTTAATACAAAACTCGAAATATTTAAAACAATTCATAAATTTAAAAACAGTGGAATTTATAAATTAAAATTAGAAAAAGAGATAAAGAATATTCAAAGATCTTTACTTTTAAAAGTCATTATAGCCACATTCTACAGAGGAACTGGGGATAATATTATTGGCGCTCCTAAGCTGTTGGACCGATTTTTATAGAATTTTATAAAGAAATAAATAGTTGAAGTGTTCGTATTATTAATTTTTGCAGTGGGACCTAAGGCAAAAAATATTTAGGTTTTGGAAGTCGTATATTCGTTGTAGAATTGGGAAACATCATTGAAAATTTGCGTAGAGTTGAAACTCTGCAGTTCTTGGTTGCAATAAAAGAAGCAAAAAAATAAAATAAAGAAACTTGCAGTTGTAACCTCGTCATGCTTTTTATTTGCAAATGAGGAACATTTACTTTTCCCTTTTCTAGACCGGGCTGGGTTGCGCGGAGCCTGTATCATATTAAAAAAATATAAGACATTTTTTTAGTTTTTTTTTTCGATGCTTGGCTCAATTTTTAAACGCATATTCGGCAAGTGAGTTATGCTTCTCATTCGTTTGTGAGAATCATTTACTTAAAGAGGCCGGGCATGATGTTGAAAAGTCGCTGCAAAGCCACCTGAGGAAACCTTTGACTGGGTGGAAATCATGATTAGACAGCGTAATTTTATGCAAAACTCAATTATAATCCTATTGAGCTCAAATTTAGTATTTAGGCAAATTTTAATGCCAGTAATCGAATTCCGACTGCATATCCAAAATATGCATTTTTTATGCAAAATATATGCAATAACATATGTAGTGAATATGCAAAAAAAATATTGCATATTCAAAAAATATGTATTTATAATATGAGTTTAATATCGCAAAACTTTATTTATATTAATAAACTTTTAGATAGACAACAATGTTTTTGAGCTTTGCATTTAATTACAGAGTATAAAAATTATTGTTTTTTGTAACAAGTAACACAAATTCCTCAGGGCTCATTGAAAAGTATATAGACCCAAGATTTAGTCTACCTATTGTAAAAGTTAATTGTTGGGTATTGATATTTTAATAGTTTTTAAATTATAAAAAAATGAGGTATGTGTCAGTATTAACGTCCAAAAACAATCTTCAAATTACCCTTCAGATCGCGCTAAGAAGATATCGCTCATATATTTTGTATATTTTTAGGAGTGCGCTTTAAAGTCATAAACCATCATATCTAATCTAGTAATTACCTATAATTCATCAGTACGGTTTATTATATAAAATGTATAGCAATTTATAATTTTAAAATGTTTGCATATATTTAACATATGCTCGATTTTTGCAAATATGCAAAATATTGAAAAACATGTTTATATATTTCGAATAATTTTTTGATGAGAAACATTTGTGTAGCATTACCATTTCGATACAACCATTCAATCAAAATATGCAATTCCATATATTCCGCTGTCTAATCATGATAATGGTAGTCTGCAGCAAAGAAATAAATGTCACCATTTGTAAATAAATTCGCTTTCTATTAAATATAGATGCAAAATGGTCTTGAGCCAGGATAATATTCCAGTTGAAAAAAGACAATTTAAAATTTTTTTATTGGTCCTGAACAAGACCATATACATATGAAACTAAAGATCATATGATATGTAGATATGTAGAAAAAACTGTTATCTATTTGGTGATATTTTCTTTAACTGTATAATTTTAGGATTAACAGACATTTAAAGTTTTCCCCTCAAAAAGTAAAGCGTGATTAAACTAAGGGGGAATCTTGAAATGGTTGTTAATGCTAAACTAATACCAATAGAAGTATTTTTAACAGATATTATACTCTTTCAATTGATTCACATTCAACCTTTGTATGACTCGCTAAAGTATGAAAATAAATTCCACTGTCCATCAAACTTTCCACTGCTCCAACCAATGTTTGGTTGGAACCGAGTAGCCTGTAATTCTGAAAGGACATGTTGAGTAGACTATTTTTGTAGAATAAACTTATAGTCCAGCTGGTCTGACTTTCTTTTTACAGTGGGTCAAAGTTTTCTTTTTTTTCATTGTACTAAGTGAAAAGTATTTATTCATTGTACTAAGTGAAAAAAATATTGTAAGTTAATACCTAGGAGATTTCTTATTGGCAGAACTACATTGTGGAATTTTATGAGGATCATTTTTGTGAACGATCTTTACGTTCTAGCTCCTCTCTTTATCGTTCAACTTCAACCTTTTTTCGAGAAAACCAAAAAATCAAATTTATTTTCGTACTTTTGCGACTCCTATAAAGGCGATATGGTATCAAATGAAAGAGATTAATGTCTATTAAAAACTCTTTTCGCATGCTTCTTTCTATATGTATTAGTTTAGCATTAACAACCATTTCAATTTCCCCCCTTAAAAAGTAAAACATGAATAAACTAAATAAACTAAGAGGGAAATCTTGAAATGGTTGTTAATGCTAAACTAATAACGATAGAAGCATGGGATTTAAAGTATTTTTAACAAATATTGTTATCATTCATTTGATACCCGTATCGCCTTTATATGACTCGCAAAAGTACGAAAATAAATTGGGCTGTCCAACAAATTAAGACTTTTTGGTTGGAACAGAGTAGCGACGCTATAATTATGAAAGGACATGTTGTGTAGACCACTTTTGCTAATAAACCTGGACTATATGTTTATTTTGAGTTTCTTTTAACAGTTGGTCAAAGTTTTTATGTTCAGGATCATTTTTATGGAAGATCTTAGCACTCCACCTCCTCTCGTTGTGGTTCAATTTGATCCTTTTTAGAGAAAATGAAAAAAGTCCTTTCCAAAAGAAAAATTAAGGATGTTAAATGTTCTATACAACAATTTGCCGGAAAATTCCAGTTGGGGTCACCAAAGACACTAAAGTTGTAAGTAAAGCTCTTCATGCTTTAATAATAAAATTACAATAGAATGTCGGGTTTTCCGGGTTTTCGAAAAAGCCGGGTTGCCTAGTTTTCTTTTTGTAAAAAAGTAAACAGTAAAAATTGGAGAAATTATTCATTATAGGGTAAATCCACAAAATGTATACCCGTTCTTGGGAATAGGTCAATTCTTATGTCATAATCAGATTCACTGAAATCTTTCGAAAGTTCAGTTTAGAACAGATGTGGACACCGTAAAAGCTACTAATTATGTCTTGCTGAAATATGAAATCATTTTGAAAAACAGCTATAATTTCTGGACCATTTCCCATTCTGCGATTCAGATAACTTGTAGAGAATAAAATAAGATAAAATATGTAAAAAATAAGAAAATAAATTATAAGTTTGACATGAAGTACAAGGATTATGCGTATTTTTGGACTCTTTCAAATACAAGGACCTTTTGTTGGTTTCTTATAATCGCAAAGTTCATCAGCCTCATATTACCTACAAAGACGAGTATTGCTGCTGTCACCCCCAGAAATTAATTCTGGTTTATTTAATGATGATCTGCAAGATATTTCGTCCTTTGTTCAAAAAATTCGCATTTTCGCGAGAGATATGGCTAAATCACAAATAAATCACATTTTGGTTTTGTAATAGATCTCGCGATCTATCAATCGGATGCGGCTGATTTTTGCATGTGTATTAAGAACCACTGTCGCTTGTAACATGGATATAGTCAGTCGCAAAAATAGCTGCTATTGTGGCAAAAATTCGCAATAGCAATTTCAGTTATTTCACCTTTCTTTATGTGGGTTTCTGAAACAATTTTGTCACAAATATTACCTTTTTGGTCTGCAATCATAGGCCAAAAAGAATATTTTGTTGGCATTCTCCATGTGATAGAAAGTAACGCAAACTTTTTTCACAATTTTTCACTTTACATGCAACATTTATTTATAGTATCCTAATGAATGGTTACGAACTCCAAAACAATATTTGAAAGCTATTTTTCAAATATCCAAGAATTAAGGATTTATGTTAGATAACAATTTTGCGTCATTCACAATAAATTGACTCTATGAATAGCAAAACTATTCGTTCCAGTGAATGTCTGATTTTTTCGGAGATATAAACATCTCTCCGTTTGGCTCACCCTATTCGGGTTATTACAATCAATCATTAGCTTCAAATTCTTCGTGTACTTTGTCACAATGACAATTATCTCAATGCTCGTCGCAAAGGCAACAAATACGACGAGCGAGTACTTACAGCAATCAGAGGGTTGTACACACCAACAATGAAATTCCCTATGAATTAATAAAATGTAAGGGAATGTTGTTGTCGTTGCTATAAATGAAAATTAATTACATTTTGAGTGAAATAAGCCGCAATTTAATTACATTAAAATTAGCCACCAACTTAAAACGTCTTTGAGAGGTCGAAACGACTCTTACAATTTGAAAAATAATTATAAATCCAAAAACAAACAGGATTAATTTTGAAATGAAAGGGTCGACTAAATAACAAATATTACTGATAGATAATGGTAAATTAAAAAAAAACAGACGAATTAAATTTGAAAAAAGGTTGACAAACTAACAAATATAACACAGTGCGATAGATTGAATAAATGATGGGTCCATATAGTTCTGAAAACTGACACAAAACAAACCAAAACCATTGTCTGGCCGAGTTCGCTTTTAAAAGGACTTGACATTTTTGAAGGATATAATTATTAAAAAATTGTTTGTAATATATTTTTGGTATGTTCTTACCTACTTTCTGAATTTTATAGAGATTTTTATGAACCAATATTAGTGTCGCATTACTATGTAACAAACAAATTTGAAAGACCTATTTTTTGTTGTGTCCATTGAGGCACAATAAGAAAAATAACTTCCGCATGAAAATATTATTATCAATATTTTCATCAAATATGATATGCCATCGCTAGGATCTAAAACTATGACAAAATAAAATAAAATAAAATAGTTTTAGTTTTTTCGTTTGTATTTGTTTGTCTGTAATCAATATTTGATTTGAACTGGGATATTGTCCTGCCTCAAGACCATTTTACATTTACCGAAATACCCACATATTTTGTATTATAATATGTTTCTTCCAAAAAATATTTATCTTCTTATCTTAACCTTAGTGTTTTTTGTATAAGTTGGCGTGTAATATTGCTATTTGTTTTGTGTCTTTGGTGACTCCCACTGAAATTTTCCGGCAGTTTTTTTATAGAATATTTTAATCCTTAAATGTCCTTTTTAAAAGGACTTTTTTGATTTTCTAGAAAAAAAGGTCAAATTAAACCATAAAGAGAGGAGCTAGAAGGTTAAGGTCGTCCGTAAAAATGATCCTCATAAAATTGCACAATATAGTTCTGACAATAAGAATTCTCTCAGGCTTTAACTCACAACATTTTGTCACCTACTAAAATGCTTTCTTCGACCAAAAAATTAAAACTTTGACCCACTATAATAATAAACACAGACCAGTTATATGTTTATTCTGCAAAAAATGGACTACACAACATGCCCTTTCAGAGTTATAGGGTCGTTATTCTGTTTCATCCAAAAATTCTTAATCTGATGGGAAGTGATATTATTTTAATGGCACGTTCTGGGGAGGAAATTATGATATTCAAATTTGGGGAAATTGGCGTTCTGGACGTATTTATTTCTCAACAACTCGTGACAATTTCGACGACAATTTTAAATCGTTAAATCTGAATTTGTTCGGAAATCCTTCATTATGGCTGGATTATTAAGCTGTGATAACAAAATCCTAAATAAAACCAGTAAGGAAAGGCTAAAGTCGGGCGGAGCCGACTCTATGATACACTTCACTTTCAATCCGAATACAATTCAATTCGGTGAAAAAGTGAAAACGGGAAGGTTTTTTGTATCCAGTAAATGTGTGTGTTTGACAAAAAATTTTATATCGGAAAGGACATTTGTATGAGGATGTATTGAAACCTGGAACGAAATAGGTGAAAAATAAAATATATAGTTTGGCCAAAATCGGTTAACCTTATGGGAGCAACATTTGAATTTGGGCTGTATTTAAATCTGAACCGATCTTACCCACTTTCACCATTGTTTTGTTTAGTTAAATTATAAGATGTTGTGCGAAATTTAAAGAAAATCGAGCACAATATGTGGCTTTTAAAGCGGCAAAGGTCAAATCGGGAGCGACATTTGTATGGGGGCTATATCTAAATCTGAACCGATTTTACCCAATTTCTGCATAGTGTTTCTAGTTGGATTATAAGATGTTGTCCCAAATTTAAAGAAAATCGGGTACAATATATGGTTTTTAGAGCGCAAAATTCAAATCGGGAGCGACATTTGTATGGGGCCTATATCTAAATCTGAACCGATCTAACCCGCTTTAGCCACAGGTGTTTCTAGATAGATTATAAGATGTTGTGCCAAATTTAAAGAAAATCGATTAGAATATGTGGCATTTAAAGCGGAAAAAGTCAAATCGGGAGCGACATTTATATGGGGGCTATATCTAAATCTGAACCGATCTTACCCAATTTCTGCATAGGTGTTTCTAGTAAGATTATAAGATGCTGTGCCAAATTTAAAGAAAATCGAGTACAATATGTGGTTTCTACAGAGGAAAATGTCAAATCGGGAGCGACATTTGTATGGGGGATATATCTAAATCTGAACCGATTTGACCTATTTTCACCATAGATGTTCTTAGTTTAAATATAAATGTTTTGCCAAATCTGAAGACATCTGATACAATATGTGGTTTCTAGAGCGGAAAAGTCAAATCGGGAGCGAAATTTGTATGGGAGCTATATATAAATCTGAACCGATCTTACCCAATTTCTGCATAGGTGTTTCTAGTAAGATTATAATATGTTGTGCCAAATTTAAAGACAATCGAGTACAATATGTGGTTTCTACAGAGGAAAATGTCAAATCGGGAACGACATTTGTATGAGGACTATATCTAAATCTGAACCGATTTGACCTATTTTCACCATAGATGTTCTTAGTTTAAATATAAATGTTTTGCCAAATCTGAAGACATCTGATACAATATGTGGTTTCTAGAGCGGAAAAAGTCAAATCGGGAGCGAAATTTGTATGGGAGCTATATATAAATCTGAACAGATCTGACCGATATTCACCATGGGTGTTTTTAGTGGAAATATAAGATGTTTTACCAAATCTGAAGACAATCTGATACATTATGTGGTATCTAGAGCGGAAAAATTCAAATCGGGAGAGAAATTTGTATGGGAGCTATATATAAATCTGAACCGATCTAACACATTTTTACCACAGGTGTTTCTAGTTACAATATAAAATGTTTTGCCAATTTTAAAGAAAATCTGTTGTAATATGTGGTATCTAGAGTGAAAAGAGTCAAATCGGGAGTGAAATTCGTATGGGGGCTATATCTAAATCTGAACCGATTTTCTTCAAATTAAATAGCGTTCGTCTTTATCCCGAAAAACATCGTTGTGCAAAGTTTCATTTGGTTCTGTCTACAATTGCGACCTGTATCGTGATTACAAGAATAGATGGACGGACAGACAGACGGACATTGCTAAATCGACACAGAAAGTGATTCTAAGACGATCAGTATAATTAACAATGGGTCTATCTCGTTTCCTTTTGGGTGTTACAAACAAATGGACAAAGACATAATACTCTCGTGGAGTGTATAAAAAGTTAAAATTTCACATAAAAAAAATGAGGCTATGTCCAAAGAAGTCGACAAAAAATATTTTTTTTTAAATTTGTTTTGATACAAATATTTTTATTGTAGTTGGAGACAATGTAAAAAAAATATGTTTTAATTTTGAGCAAAAAAAACAGCCCTGTTATTTTTAAAATATTGTTTTTTTTTTTTAGCGTAGTGCTGCATTTTAAATGACCCTGAAGTGCCAGCTTCTTGTCACCGGCAACAATTTACCTCTCAGATATCACACAATTCGAATTTTTCAAATCTGTGTCGCCAATAACTCTGACCGACAGTCCATTTTACACTTGAACCACTGAATCATATACATCTGAAACTATAGGTGAAGTAGAGATAATTGGCGTTTTTTAGTTTTTTTATTTTCTGGCCCTGTTCCCTGTTAAAGGGACTACAAAGTTCCAAAGGATACAATTTTGCAAAAATTATTTGTAATACTTATTCGCACCCTATGACACCGGTATAAATGCCAAATCAAAGAAGAGAATATGTGCCAAAAATAATTTAATATGTTTAATAGACATTCTTCTATTTAATTAGACACTTTTCCCGTTATCATAGGGTGTAAATAAGTATTTAAAATAATTTTTGAAAAATTGTATCCCTTGAAAATTTTTCAAACATTATATTTAACGCTTATTCGCGCCCTATGGCACCAGTATAATTGCTATATCAAACAAGAGAATGTGTGCTAAAAATACTTTAAATTGCAAGCTTCTGCCTGTATTAGTTTAGTAATAACAACCATTTAAAGTTTTGTTTCTTAAAAACTAAGGGGAAAACTTGAAATATATGTTTTTTTTTATTTATTTATTATGAATTACAATACAAAGTAAATTTATATTCTAATTTTGGGTTCAGGGATTGAGCCGGGGTGACTAAGACCATAGTAGCTAGTTATTGCAGCAACAGACCAGAGCCTCTGGTGGGAATCGAACCCACGACCCCCACGCTGATAGCTGAGCACGCTACCAATTCGACTATCGGGGCGCTCAACGAAATATATGTTAATTCTGAACTAATACAGAGAGAAGGATTATATTTGAAGTATTTTTAATTTGGCACTAATACCATTAACATAGGGTGTGAAAAAGTATAAAAAATATTTTTTGAAAAATTGTATCCTTTGAAAAAGGATGAGGAAATGAAATACTAAAATCGTCAAGTAACTCAATTTGCCTATAGTTTCATGCGTCACTCATGTCAACCTGTTCGATACATGAGTAGATAAGAAAACTATCCACACATTGCAGGATATTATTCCCGTGACTGCATATTTTTCCGCTTTACCCCATCTCTGTTGGATGCCAGAGAACGAGTAACATGGAGTAATGCAAATTTGAAAAATTTGTTAAAGAAAAATTTAATCACCAAAAGTTTAAGTTTCTCTCAAAAAAGAAAACAAAAAATAGGTTTCGTTTAATTTGATGAATTCATACAAATTAAATACACAAACGCCAGAACTCACACAGCCGCAAAGAAAACAAAACAAAAAAACAGTGTTAAGTGCAAAGCAAAAAAAAACGAAAGTTTTTCCCTTTTGAATGGCATATTTACATCCGACACAACTACAACAATAACGGCAAGAAATTGCAATTTACTGTGAAAGTTGTCGTAGTGTGGAAAGGACAAAAATATCGGCGAAAAAATGTAGAATTAACCAAAATAAAAAGTAACGAAAACAACGCTAAAGTAACAAAGCGCGCAACGTAAAATTTCACTCGAAACTCTTTAAAAGCTAGTGAAAGGTCCAAGTGGTGAGGTAAACGGGGCGAGACATACGCGGCTGACTATTACTGCAAGGATAATGTACAGTGTTTTCGCGTTAAACTGTTCGGGTATACTCAAAATTCAAAGTAATTTTGAGAGAAAGCTTTGGTGGATAATTCGAATTGTTATATTTCAAGATACATAATGACCTGAATATGTGTCCATGTCCTTTTTGCACAAATATCACAAAATGTCATTCTTCAGAATTGTTTTTAATCGTTGGCATTTTTGGATGTAATATGAATTCGAGTGTAGCTATTTCGATCAAGTTTTTTCTTCTCACGAAGGACGATATGGTTTGGTCCAAAGGATACAATTTATCAATAATTACTTTAAATATTTATTTGCCCCCCCTCGTATGAATTAAAGAGAATCATATCTGCCAAAAATACTTCAAATTATATGTCTTCATCTGTATTATTTATCTAAGTTTGTTTAGTTTTTCCATATTTTACTTTTTAAGAGGGAAAGTTTAAATGGTTGTTAATTCTAAATTAATTCAGGTAGAAGCATGCAAATTGATGTATTTTCAGCAGATATTCTCCTATTTTATTTGACATTTCTACCAGTATCATAGGGTGTGAATAAGTATTTCAAATAATTGTGTTGTTTCAAGTGTAAACTGGACTGCCGGATGGTGTAATGTAAAGGAGGAGTACCACACTCAACTAATCTCACTATGACTATATAGGTACACATTTCGTATCCTGTGTGAGGATAACTCATCAGTGGAGGTGCTGTATAGAATGCACGTATTATCATGTTTTTTATGAAAAAATTAACATAAGGTCGTTTAATTCGCCTTCAAAATCCACCATTTGAACAAAATTCCCTCAATCACCAACATCTCTGACATTGCCACAGCACTGTGCCGGTGATGGCCACGAGTACTTACTTTACTCTGCCATGGCAATGGCAATCCGTCAACGCGAGAGTAGAGTCTGTCGCTTAGTGCACAGTAAAAATACTTTCATGGAAAAGTAATAAATAAAGGAGTGGAAAAATTTCTGGTACGAAAAAAACAGACGAAAACTTTGCGAAAATAAATCACTCTTGCGCAACAACCTAAACTTTTCGGTTAACTGTGAAAATATGTTGTAGTTAGAATATTATTTTTACTTTCGATTGTTAGGTTTGGTGGGCGAAGGACGAGGGGTGCATGAGGGATACTTCCCACAGAACAGAAGTTAACGTGAAAGGATTGTTGGCTTAACAAGTTGGCCGTATTCAACATTTAACGAATCTTTTATACTTTAAATGGCAGAATGCTAATGTAGCTTTAACATGAATTGTATACGTTGGAAGAATAAACTAGTAAATCGTATACAGATATATTTTTGAGAAGTATTTATGTTTATAATAAATTAAAGGAATTGTTATTTTTAATTTTGCTAAAATACCAAATATTTTAAATTCTATTCCACCCACATACTTTCTCAGATGTGCAGTACACTCACTAGTTCTGAGTTTTAAGTTGACCTGCATTTTCCAGTTAATTGTTGGGTTTCCTATTTCAATTTAAAGAAAGTTTTTGTTTGCTTAAAAAAAGATACATTTGGTTGAAAAAAAGTTAAATAAGGTAAATCTGATTCAAATGAACTCGAACGGAATGAACTCGAAAATAATTCCGAACACATCAAATTGGGTGTAATTGGAAATAATATTAATATGATTATATTTTTCCATAACATTACATTAAAGGAGTTGAATAAAACCAACATCAACAATATATACATTTCGTCGACACTTCCACAACGACAACGACTTCCAAGTGAAATAGTTTTCTTTAAAAAATTAAGAAATTCATAAAATTTTGGTAATTATTAAATAGTGAAATGCTCGAACAGTTGGGAAAAGTTGGAAACAATTTAAGAAAATCAGTGCGACATGAAAGACAAAAATCTAAGCTTTGTCTCGGTCGTATTAGTCCTATTTGACGCCATCACCTTGAAGGAGGAGGTTGAAAAGCTTAATTTTTTGGAGGATTCCACAAAAAGGTAATCCATTAAATAATGCGTCTATTACATTGACTGACCATCAAATCATAGCCATGAACCAGTTCAAACATATACTGTTCGTCGGAATATTCCTCAGGGTTCTTGTGATTTTTTTGAAAATCAAAATAACAGAAACAGAACAAGGTATATTGGAAGAAAATCTATGGATTAATGTAGAAGTTATTGCCCTTATTGTAGAAGTACATGTCTTCTTCATGTATGTCTAAAACAATTGTCCTTATCCTATGTAAACTTAAACCCTTTTATACCGGCTTATGAAATCCATTTCTGGTATAAAAAGTTTGGACATGAATAATATAAAAGTTTTTAAAAAATCCAGAAAAATGCTTTTAGTTTTTTCGTTTGCATTTTTTTTTTTGCTTGGAATTTTGATTCTGATTTCCATATTGTAGAAGTACATGTCTTGTTCATGTATGTCTAAATCAATTTAAGCAAAAAATGGTTTTCCTCAAATGAACCTTGTTTTCTTTGTTATGATGACAGCTATTATAAAATGAAAATTATGTTTTTATTTTCGTCTGTAATCAATTTTTGATTTGAACTGGGATAGTGTCTTGGCTCGAGACTATTTGCATCTACATTTTATAGAAGTCAATTTTATTTACAAATGGCATGGTGAACAATTATTACTTGGCTGCAAGGGAAAATTAAAAAAAAAATAGAGAATAATGAAATTACATCAAGTGTGAATGATGTGTATGTGTAACGCATCGTAAATTCAAAGTATTTTGTATCAGAAACAACACTTGCTGTATCATGGGTATTTTTACCCATTTTTTATCCTCCTTCGCCAACCTTTCAACAAATAAAATATTAGGTCGCGGCCACAAACTTTTTATTTTTCAGCGGATTACAAACATTGATAAACAAGATGTGTTGTCGTGGGGGTCATTCTTTTGATTTCCACCAGATGTTCTGGTCTGTCGTTGACACAAATTTAGATTGCATGGTATTGTAATTCATTAAGATAAAATAAATTAATTTAAATGACTAGACATACAAGTGAAAAAGGAAAATATTGAAAGAGGAATATTCATATGAAGAGGTGAAGAAACTATTTTCTAAATCACTTTGGTTGCAGTTTCGGTGGTATGATAAAAGGTATATCTGGTAGTGTCAATTTCCCCGCCGATATCATGATACATTTTCCGCTTTCTTTCATATAAAAAACAGATTTTTTTATCATTTGCCAACAATTTACGGAATTCATGTCGAAGTATATCAATGTTGTAAATCACTGCCAGGCTTCCACTTGGCTTTTTACACGTACACAGCTCGTGTTGCCGCAAAAATCACAGCAGAGAGTATGAGGACACTATTTACCACACCAAGGCAAACACACCAATACATGCTCTCTTTCTGTCGATCACCGCTGTAAAGACTTATCGACAACCGAATCATTTTGCATTGCACGGAAGTGCTTTAAAATTCTCTCGTGTTATAGGTGGCGTATAAGTAGTATATTTATTAAGGATAATAGTAGTCATTCGCACGGATGTACGACTTGCTCTATTTGCAATTTGCTTTCAAATTGTTTCTATTTCACGTATAGACATTTTGATAATAAAAATATAAAACAATTAAAAGACTAGACTGTTTAAAATGTTTAATTATCCGTTACAAAAAGCTACACACCTCTGCAAAGAAGAATACGTCCACATCAAAAAATTCGCATTGTAAATGTGTTTCTATTTTTGGGAAATACTAATCTAAGATAGTATTTAAATAATCTTTTATGCACAATGCGTATTGGCAATATGTATTTAAGCTTATGAAATTTATCTGAAAATAAAACATAAATTTACTTCAGTGCAAATATATGCTTTCAAATTAATTTGGATTAAACAATATTTAGTTACTAGAGAAAATAATTTTTATAATGAAGAGTATGAGCGTCAGACACCATAAATACTTTCCCAAGCCGTAATACTATGAAATCAATTGAGTTTTCTAGCTGCGAAGTAGTTTCTTTTATCACAGCTCGGAGTTCCTTAACCCTCCTCTATTTTCGAAATTTAATTTAAGCATTTGCCGATTTTTTCAGTTTTAGAAACAATGACATAAGAAACAACTGTACGACCACAATAAAATTTTAAGAGAGTATGAGGAAAACCTAAACAAAACTATCGGCGAAGAGATAAAAAAAAGAAAATTGCATTAAGAGAAAAAAAATTGATAAATAGCATTGAAATAAAAGGGGAAATATTGGTGATATTGCCACACCCCTTCTGGTACCTCCCACACAAATTGACATAATCTATGGTTAAACCAAAACTGCCATATCATTAATAAGGATAGTCATAATCAGTTGCACTTTTATATTTGAAAATGATTAATGAATGAATGACATTAATTTTATAAACAACATTATGAAATCCGTTTCTGGTATAAAAAGTTCGGCCCTGAATAATAAAAACTTTTTAAAAATTCCAGAAAAATGCTTGGTATTTTGATTCTGAGAGTGAGTCGGTGATATAAGTCCTTTTAGCCGACGGAAACTAACTTGTTTTAGGCTTTCTTCAGGATTACCTGATTACCAAAAACGCATATATCCAAACAAATTTGTGATTACTGTTGTACCAGAATCGGGTAATCTCAACACAGAAGAAATTATTTTTGATTGACGACTGTTTTATGAAATGGGGATGTTATTTCAAAAGAAATAACTACCAAAAAATTAAAAGTTGTTGTTTCGCTCAATGTGAACGCATTTTGAGGGTTATTTCAGTTTTCATTTGGGTGTTATTTCCAAGGAGGCATTTTTTCAATGTATGGAAATTATTTCAAATGGAAAAAAACCTCAAAGTATGATAGATGAAAATTTCTACTGGGGCGTGGTATCTACATTGCCAACATATGGGACGTAAGGAACATATGGAAGTTAAGGATTTTTTTCATTTTTCACCAACAAGTCTTGCTTCGCATGAAGAGTAGATAACTTCTTGTATAAGTTAGTAACCGATTTTGGAGGTTACCGGTTCTTTAAGGCATTTTTCTCAAATATTGTGCGATTTTCTGTAAGATGTATTTTGACTATTTGGACGATACCCAGAGGCAAATCAGAAAGCACAACTTTTTTCATTTTAGCCAATAAATTTAATCTTCACAACAATTGTTTATTTTTCACCCAAATAACTAGCTGTCATAAAGCTTGCTCCTTGATTTAAATATTGCATAAACAGTGAAAACAGTTTCGAAGAAACAGAAAATAAAATCATAAAAAAAATTATTTGATTTTTGTATTAAATGGTAATTGCCTGATTGAATATATAATATAAATGAATATTACTAACTTTAATTTGACTTTTGCCCTGTGGTAAAATGTGTTCACTAATAAAGAAGTATATATGATGTTAAGTTAACCATGTGTATTGAATATGCTGCATTTCCTTCAAATCGACACAAAATTGCCTACAAATGCATAAAATAACCTCTTTTAACCACTAAATATTAAAACAAAAAAAAACTATAAGCTTTATTTATGCCACCAACATAATAACTAATCAAATATATATCTACAACAAATGTATGCGTGTGTGTTCTAATCAAGCCAATTATAAAGTTTTATCAGATCATGAATCACGGAATGCTCCTCTAATCTAACAAAGCAATAATAATAAAAAACAAACCAAACCAAATAGACAACTAAAATGCAAAATCTGCACCCATTGTCTTCTCTGTGAATGATCAAAAAAAATGTGACTAACCAAAGCAAACAACCAACCAACCACCACCACCGCCCCACAACTACCACGAGCAATCAGCCAATGCCAAAAATCCCATCATCATTATCATCATCAGCATCATCATGAATCATGAATAAGCACCACCAATCAACATAAATAAAGTAATAATCAAATAAATCTATTGTGATAACAAAAACAAAAACTAAAACCAAAGAAAAGTATAGTCTAACCCGAAAACACCCAACATAGGAGTGATTACAAAGAAAAATCAATTCAAACAAACTGAACTATTTTGTATTGTTGCATAAAATTTGTTATATTTAATAATAATTATGTCTCAGGTTGCCCTATGTTGCATCTTGCTCCAAATTTATCCAATTCTAGGAATAGTAGGATTCTATACACTGAACGAATTATCTTCATGCTATTTATGATTTTGTCTTAACCTCAGTGAAAATTTTCATGAAAAAGTCGCCAAAGAAACACTTCATAATATGTATGAAACATCTGTCATAAAGCACAAATCAATGAAAAGTGTCATAGATTTTATGAAACATTTCTTAGAAACTATGAAATGCAGTTCTTCATTCGATGAACTTTTGTCATACAAATTCATTATTTTTCATAATATGATTTATGAACATTTTCATAGATTTTATTAAGAAAATTCATTATTTTTTATGAAGACATTTCATAAAAACTATGCAATCCTTCATTATATTTATGAAGACATTTCATAATACAAATATTTGTGTGTTCATTCAATCGCCTGTAACTCCTGAAATACTTTACCGATTTTAATGTGTTACACTTCGTTTTGAAGGTAATTTCAACTACTTTTAAAAAATTTATGTGGTGTGTTATAGAAGGGTTGGATTTTTTAAAGTTATTTCAATTTTAATTCTTTTATTTTGATTTTCGAAATGATTTCACCAATCCATTTTGTTGAAACTTTAAAGTAGTGTGCTTAAGTCTATTTTTAAGCGACTGTGTGAGTTCTGGTTGATTTTGTAAAAAAATTCGTAACAGAAGCCATCATTGCACCACTTTCAAACTCACAAGTCGCTTAAAAATAGACTTAAGCACACTACTTTAAAGTTTCAACAAAATGGATTGGTGTAATCATTTCGAAAATCAAAATAAAAGAATTAAAATTGAAAAAACTTTAAAAAATCTAAACCTTCTATAACACACCACATCAATATTTTAAAAGTAGTTGAAATTACTTTCAATGAACACAACTTTTGAAAAAAAGTCGTATTTTTTTCACTGTTAAATTGGACATAACTCGTGGAAAAAAATTAAATTTTTTTGCCCAAAATACGTATACAATATTTTTATGAGAAGAATACATACACAAACTTTCAAAACAATCGCAGCTATCTAGGTCAAAACCCGTACCGCTTGACATGGAATGACTTATATCCATTTGCTACTAGAACGTCATGACTCAAAGTAGTATTTTATATATTTTTTGGCAAATGCGAACGAAATTATTGATTTCACTTAAAACAATATTCTCTAGAAGTCAACTTAAAAATACAAAATAAAGAGAGACCCATTGTGGGCCAAATCAAGAGTTACCAATCAATCAATTTTATTTTTTTTTAACAAATGAAACTTTAAACCAGAATGTAGGGATGGCTAACTGTGGAGCGCATTACACCATAAACAAAGAAATAGTTCCTCAAATCAGAAATATAACATATTTTATGCAAATCGAAGAGTGGGTGACGAGTTCACATTTGAATTTGTATTTTTCTTGGAGTTGCTCTTAAATAATCCACGACCGAGTTTTGATTTTTATTTTATGATTTTCTTTTTCTTTACATTTTTTGTTTTCTTCTTCAATTTGAAAAAAAAACTATTAATTTTAAACAAACTACAAACAACGACAACAACAACAACAACAACAATTAAAACAAACCACAACAATCCTGCAAACTGCACCACCACAAACTATGATGACGGCAACGGCGGCAACGAAATGGTTTACATTGAATATGAAAAATAATAAAAAAATATTTATTTATTTGTGTGTATTTATGTGTGCGCACTCCCAACAAATATTTAATATTACATACACACATCCATACAAAAACGCACACACACACATATTTGCACTGTTCAAATAGTAGAACCGTAATCCCGGCTAAGAGTTCAAAGCCAGCACCTACAACGAACACCAACACCACCACCGCCCCAGCGGCGACAAGGACAATAAGGCCACCTTCGGTAGTGGCAGTACGGCCCAAACAAGCATTAAAGCCAAGCGAAAATGTTGTAAGACAAGAATCAACAACAAAGACGACGACAACAACAAGTGCAACAGCACAACCTCCACAACAGAACAAAGCGCCAAAATTGCGAGCGCCCTCAATAAAAGCAACAGCAGCCGCAACGAAAACAAAAACAACGAAAACAACAACATCACATATACCATTCAAAGATGAAAAACCGAGTGCGAAACCAGTTAAGTTTAAGCCTCAGGCAGTCGTCGTCGGCACTGCCACCACCAGCACCACAACCACCACCTTGTCATCGGCACAGGTGCCTTCGGAAGCGCCCCTCTCACCCACGTCAAAGAAACCTTCATTGTTGCCAAAACCAAAGGTTAAAGTTGTTATACCACCCGCTCTATTGCACAAGCACCAACAACAGCACCACGAACAGGAACAGGAAGCCGATGAATCTAGCTCATCGCCCTCCAGTCGCATACCCGTGCGTTCTTTATCGAATCTTGAAAAGCGCGCCCTACAAGCTGTGCCAGCACCAGCCGACTCCTCCACATCCCCTAAGGATGCGAAGAAGAGCCATACTTTCATAAAGTAAGTTGTAGCAAAAACGCGCCAAGCAAAAAATCATCATCCCATCATCAGTTGTTGCTCCTTTCCGCCATCCCTGCTCCGCTGGCAATATTTGTTTAGTGCAAAGAGGAGTATACGGCCACGCCCCGTCCCGACCCATCACCACCATCATTATCATTAACTCACCGACCCCGCTCCACCACCATCATGATTATATCACATGAAATCTAGAGTAGATATATATGTATGAAATCCTTTTATGTAGTATAGTATCCTCGGTGTTATCCTTTTATCGTTTTACCTGTTTCTGTATTGAATTACGAGTTGTAATGCCCATAGCCGGATCATTACCAGGAAATCTGCTTGCGGATAACGTGGTAACAAAGTAGATGTTCCTCAGCTAACCCGATTTTAGTATATTTTTTGTATACGGGGCATGATACAAATCCCATTCGGAATTGATTTCATACCGTAGTAACAAATCCGAACATTTTTGTTTTATCTTCTACATATTCCGAACAATTTTGTAAATCAAAAACTTATTTTTATATATTGAATAGAAAATTTGATAATAAATTAAAATAAAAACTCTAATACTTAGTAAGTATTGCTTTGAATAATACTTTTAGTTTGCTTCAGAGTAATATTTTGTGGGTTATATATTTATATATTTTCCCATAGTTCCTAGAACGAAATTGAAAGTGGTTTCATTCCGGAATAAAAATTCGTTTTGCATTTTCCATAGAAGCAAAATTCGTATTTCATTCCACGTCCGATCAGAATCTGTGACAAGTCCCTGAGCCTGTCCAATATACTAGTCGTTCTTTTGTTAACTTGATCTTGGATCTAACATTTAAGAGTTATAGTGGAGGGAATCTTAGAACAATCTTTGAATCAACTTATTTTAAAATCTTTCCTAATCACAATAATGTATACTATTAAGCCACATAGCCAAATCCACCCATACGAACATCTCTCAAATAAGTAATTCTGACATTTATTTGTCATTACTTCAATCTTGGTGGTACCATAGTTCAAAAACTATTTCAAGGCCTGGGCGAAAACTTCACATTTGAAAGTATATCCCATCACTATGAATCTCGGTTCAATTTCAAAAAATATTTCAAGGCCTGAACGAAAACTTCACATTTGAAAGTATATCCCATCACTATGAATCTCGGTTCAATTTCCTAAATCGGCGCTAAAATGTAAGCAATACTTAGGATCCATTGTACGCTGTACACTCCGATAGAAATTAACTAATATCGATCAATAAAATTTAATGAAACCGTTATAAATTGAATAATTCTCTTATAACTCTATTTTTGGTTTTTGAGTAATACCACTGTACAACACAAAATAAAATAAACTTCGGCCATCGGATTCTGGTAGAGTGGCGCAAAATATATGGGTGTTTCTACGTAAAGTGACCCTTTCACACACTACATTTCAAAACCAATTTAAGAATTTATAATCAACATCAATAAGCACAAGTATTTGTATACTTCTCAGCATATATGTTTTTGATTATATTTCAAAAAGTAAAAAAATTAAAAAATGAACAGACTATTCATTCCTTACAATTAAAAAAACATATTCGTAAAGTGATGTCGCTTATCAATACCTTAGATGAAAGTGTATGAACTACTTTTGACTCATGTCATATAATAACATTACAGAATTCGAGAAAGTAAGTAAAACTACAAGATTTTCTTCAAGTGTGTGACCGTGACACTATAGTCTGTGGCATATCTCCAATATTAACTCATGGAATATATTTAGACATTTTAAAAAATTTAAACATATTTAATTAAAAGTGTCACATCCGTTCCATGTTACCGTCATATATATTTATATCAGGTGATTAATCGTGATGAAATAAAACACATAATTTTGAAACTGAACTTAAAATATCAATTATCGGTTAAAAGAACAATTTATGGCATCTACTGTTTGAAAATGCTATCGTAAATAAGAGGTGGTCCATTCGGAAGGTCCGGGCGACACGTTCGAGCATAGCGACTAGTATCTCCCATTCAGTGAAAGTAACACGCAAATTTAAGTCGCCCGGCTTCAATTATTGCAGAAGTTGAATTTTGTACGATTTAATGCCGAGATCCTTGCCAAGTTGTCGAATAGGACAAGCCAAACTGCTGAGAACGACGACGAATCGATTCGCTACGGCCTTCGCGTACACTCTCAGCTACCGTTGTTATATTCTCTTCGCTGTTCTTCGTAATACAACTGAACTATTTGGAGACGCTGTTGTGGTGTGAGTCTTTCCATCATGACTTGCCAAACGATACTGAATAAAAATGACGATACTGAAAATAAATGATACCTCACGATTAACCATCCGATACATATATCGATGTTTTGCAATTTTCATATAAAACTATTAGGTTGTCTCAGTTTGGCACATTTTTATGACATTACAAACATGTTACTCTTACATTTTAGGTATATGGTGTGTTTCACATATGTATGTAAACATTGTGGGTAGCTCCCAACAACATGTTGTATGTTCTTCTCTAAAACATTACAAGAAATATTTTTACAGAACAACTTCCCCCCTTTCCACAAAAGTCAAATAACAAACGCAACATGCTTACCGTGGGCTGCTTATAACAATATGTTGCCCACAACAAATAGTATTCTTTACATTTATTTATCTAGCAACATGTTGGTAGCAACTACCAACGTTTATATTTGTGGTAGAGCTATATGGTTAAATTGAAAAGTAGGAGGTTTAAAGTGTTCTACAAAAATGTTCCCCGAAATGTTTCACATAAACATGCATACCACACCCTATACTTTAAATCAAAGGATAACATGGTTCCCTAATTCATGTGCAAAAGGGTGGACGCTTGAATGCCCACTTTACATTGTTTTATACGTAAAATTTCGAAACGCCTATACATGTACTTTTTTTGTCCCCATTTTTGGAAACTCTACCATGATCAGTTGGCCGATTATGTTATCCTTCGTGGTTTTCTGTGCAATACATTTGAGAATGAATTTTATTCAAATTTATGAACTCCATTTTCCTGAGTGTGATCATAGAAATGGCTTAAACGGCATAGTGAATACGTTACGTCTTTCGTATCAAAAAATATATAGCTTCCTACCCTACAAGGTAAAAGAGTAAAAATTTACTTTAAAAATGATATGAAATATTGTGGAAAGCAATGTGTCACGGATTTGCTCGAATCTCCATGTGCTTGATCCCTTAAGTGAAACATTTTGAATAAAGAAAAACATTAATTTCACCCCTCAAAAGTTTTTCCTTATAAAGTTCATTACTTTCAATGTTGATATCTATTCAACAGTTCTACAGAAAAATTCTTAAAAATATTTTTTAGTTAACAATAACTAAATATATATAAAGACATTTTAAAAACACCGCTTAAATTTTTTAAAATTATTCTGCGGCTGAGTATATTAGGACTGGTTTTCTTTAAGCCGGGATAAGAAGCTGTGATAACGGAAAAAAATAAATAAAAAATTAAAATTGCACTCTAAATAAAAAATCTAAGCTATCCAGTCTTAATGAAAAACGGTCCTATTATTCGCCAAATAACAAATAAATATGCATGACCACCTACTTACCAAACACCGGCATTAGGCGATAAATAAATCAGAATCTCCATTCAATGGATAATTTGACAATCTGTTGAGTTTGAGAGTGTAAAGCAATGATGAGTGGCATAAGATCCGAAGTATGTTTGAGTCGTGCCCTTGTGTCCGTCCGTCCGTCTGGCTGATTTACACAATAACTTTTGAAAGGAGTTAAGGATTTTATTCAAAATTTCATATATTAATATTTTCCCAAATTTAGTGAAATATAAACACCCCTTTTGATAGCGGACACACAAATTGGTCGTATTCCTATGTTAAATCAAAACTAATGAGTGATTCCATTGGAACGGATGTGACACTTTTGCTTAAATATGTTTAAATATCTCGCCTATTCATTGACTGAGATTTTTACTATATTGCCAGTTGAAAACGTCAGGTTATTCGGAATATTATTGCAAATATAAATATGTATAAATATAATATTGGAGATATACAAAAACTAGAGCGTCACTGGTGTGACCTTAGCTTAGAAAATCGTAATATACATTCATCTAAAGTATACGTTACCGACATATCTTTATGAATATAAAGAATATAGGAAGTATATAAATTGTAACGGGCGTGACATTTTGACGGAAATTCTGGTACGACACCAGTCTATAAGGACTGGTGTCGTACCAGTGGTGGAAAAGGAAATGATCAGAACTATTGTTGTCATTATTTTTTTAAAATATGTATTATTAGAAGTATAAACATTAGGAAAGTTTATCGGTGTTTTTTTAAATTATAAATTAATTTTGATTTTTTTTTCACTTTACGTGGAATCACCCCAATATAACTTTCAAATAGTTAATGCACATTAATTATATTAGGATGTTTGATTTTTGCTTTTATAACTGTTTAGAGCGTACGAAATATGGGCGATGTTGTCACAGCCCTTTTCACTAATCCCATATAAATTCCATAATCTACGTAATATCATCATCCGTCAATCATCCTTGTAGATGTTATAGAAATATAAACGGGTGGTTGGTATTTGGCTATATGTTTATTAGAGAGGCTTCAAAATAGAAGTAGTGGATGTTCCCGACTAAAATGAAAGATTGGTTTGTTTTATGTGTTCTCCCAAAATATTTCGCTTTTATCAGTGTCCGTTATAAAAAATGCAACAAAAATTGCACAAAAATGTTAAAATTCTTCCATCTATTCTGAGTTAAAATGCAAGTTTTAATATGGTTTGATAAGGCTCGGGTCGGATTTTAATTTCTAGCGGTTTTTTCTCATCGTGAATTTTATTCAAGAAAACCCAGATTTATAGAGGTTATTTTGAACGCGTCCAGCTCACGAACGGACACTGACAAAAGCGAAATATTTTGGGAGAACACATAAAACAAACCAATCTTTCATTTAAGTCGGGAACACCAACAACATTTTTTTCCTTCCTCAAAAAAGAAGCCACTCTAATGTTTATAGCCTCAAATTGATTTAAACTTTTCTTAATTTAAAACTAATATATCTTTCGTATTTATAGTAAAATATTTCCTTAGAATAGTTTATCTGATCGATTAAAATTCCTTAATTAAATATTTAAGGAAAATTATTTTCTCAGAAATTGTTTCAAATCCTTAGAATTTCCTTTAACATTTTAATGATTGGAAACTATTATTTTTAAAAAATTTAACTTTATTGATTTTTAGTCATACACCAAATTGCACTTTAAAACTCCTTTAGATCCTGTAGTTAAATGTTTTTCGTTGTTGCTTTAAATCTTTCACTCTCTCCCTCCTCCTTTTTCCATTTTGTGAAATTCATTTGAACTTGCACCAATGTCTGATGTTGTGGTGCAGCAACCGCACCACCACAGCACACTTTTCCTACAGAGGAAAATTTCTATAATTTTCCTAATCCAAGGGTAAGCATTCGACGTCGTCGTCGTCGTATAAACACCACACAACACTTTTTGTTCCGCAGCTAGTTTAAGTTCCCACCTTCGCCGTAGTATGAATGTCGGTTGGAGTGGTGGGTGCCGTATACGTTTAGAATAAGTTTGTGTTCTTGCCACTAGATACACCACCATCAATGTTGTATCCACTCACCTTGCCTCCTACACAACCAACTGGAGAACAGGATTTTTGTGTGTTAAATTAGTTTTAGGTAAATTCTATGTTGGCTAAATGTCGGACTGGCACGCAAATCAAATCATTTTTGTATGTAAATTTCTTACTGTGTAATTATGTGGTTTAGTGCTACTCTATAAGTTAAATTTTAGCCCCGTTTTTGTAGTTTTTTTATTTTTTTGCATTTCTTTTCTGATTTTTTAGCTTTGATTTCTTTCTAAATCACCTGACACGTTCATGAGCTCTCCCTCTCCGCTCTATGGAATTGGAGGTGTTATTTAGTCAAAAGATATTCGTATTTGTTCTTTTGTTTTTTTTCTTCTTCTTCGTTAATGGTGTCATAGTTCTTGTACCTACATTGCGTAGTAGTTCTTAAGTTTTTTTATGGGTTTTGGCTTTTAATTTTCTTTGTTTCCAATTTTCGAAATTTTCTTATCATGATTTCAAATTGCTAACATGTTATTATATTTATTACAATAATTTCTCTTTTTGCCTTCCCTGCCACCCTCTTCTGTGTCGTTTGTCGTTATTGTGTGTGTGTGTGTCCTGTAGTGCTGAGAAACGTGCCTCTTGGCGTGCGGCCCGTTTGCGTTCGTTGGAGAAGGGCGCTGTGGAGGCTCAAACTGTTATCCAGAATATGACCAGAATTGCCGATGACCTGTCAACTGAGAAACTTCCAACCGAGGTTAGTATTTGAGTTCATTCATTTCATTTAAGCTTTTTACTAACGTTTACATTTAGCCTTAATGTCGCCACATTTACACCAATTAAAATTAAATTGAATGATAAGAGAGGCGAAAACACGAGTGTTTTTTTGGCGTGATGGAATTTAGACAATGAATTATTTTAAATGCTTCACTATTTTAAGTTTTTAGCTTAAACTTTACTACATTAGTGAAGGCTAACACTTGTTCCTTCAGAGAGTAGAGATTTCCGGTAATAGTTTTTATGTGACCTTGTTATACCCTACACCACTTCGTGGTCTTTTTTAATATGAACTATTTATTTTTAACAGGTAGTAAAATCAATAAATATATGTGAAAACTTTTGCTGTCAGTTATCGAATTTTTATTAATTTCCATTTTTATCCATTAAATTTACTCAAAATGATTTTGAAATGATATTAAGCCTTTGTTTAGATTTAACTGTTATTTCTGTCTCAAGTTCATTGCAAGAACAAAAGCTTCCTTGTATTAACGAAACGATTTCACTAATTTTAAGTACTAGTCACCTTGAAATTATTTTTTAACATTAGAATTAGGATTTTTGGATAGTTAAAACGTATTTTCTTTCTTCGGCTTTAGAGAAGGAGGTCGTAACACCGTGAGAACATTTTTCAAATTTTTATTAGACCTATACATATAACCCTAGAGATCGTATGTAGAAAAATTGTACGCTCAGTTTTCCATTTGGTGATATTTTCCCCTTTTTATAGGACTTCCAAAAGATATAGAAGTTTTAATAATTTATTTTCGTACTATTGTGAGTATTCTTCATGCCCAGAAAGTACTGTCGATCCCCAAAATAAAAATAGTCATAATAGCCGTTTAACATATTCGAGAAATACGGGTTTAAAATGATTTTGCGAAAAAAATGGAAAGTTTTTAAAGGTGTCCCGTGAGGCAAAATCAATAAACGTAGAAATTACTTCAAAATCTGCCGTGAAACTAGAAACTCATAAATACAGGGTGGCCATTTACAATTTTAAATTAAAATCGTAATGATTACTTTTCAAATTTCTGATTTTATTGGAAAGATTGAACTTTGTCATTTAATAATGGAACACACTTACATTCATAAGACTACCACGAAGGGCTCGGCAGTACCTCATTCTATCAAACCATTTTTTTGTAAAGAAGTGCGATAAATGTTCAGTTCCCGAGAACGATGACGAGTTGATGTTGATGTTCTTGGACATTCTCTGCCACGGCAGCAATGCTTTGGATTTAATGTACTGAACACCTGTTCTCGTTCACCTCGTTCTTGTGGTTTGTCCAATAAAGATTCATTTTCATGAACTTGCTTCACAAATTGACGCACAAACAAAAACTCTTCCCGAAAAATTTCCACGTAAATTTCTCACAGTTTGCGTTAAAGACTTACTACTTTGGAAGTATGTTTTCAATGTTACCCAATTTTGTTCGAAATTCAAATAAAAACGAATGTAAAATTTTAAATTATAAATGACCCACCTTATAAAGCGGAATGTTTTTTTTTTTTATTTTATATATTATGAATTACAATACAAAGTAAATTTATATTCTAATTTTGGGTCCAGGGATTGAGCCAGGGTGTCTAAGACCATTGTAGCTAGTTATTGCAGCGACAGACCAGAGCCTCTAGTAGGAATCGAACCCACAACCCCCACGCTGATAGCCGAGCACGCTACCAACGGAATGTTTTTTGTGTTGCCTTAATCGAGGAGTTACGTTTATCGAGTGTTGCGATAATCGAGGTCGCACTGCATATACATTTGTATATAATATCAAAATGTATCTATAGTAGTTCTTCGAAAAGGGTGCGTTCACAACCGAGAATTTTTGTTTGTTTTCGTTTTATTACGATTTTTACGAACTTTAAATTTAGGCTTGAAAAAAATATTTTTTTCGCCACGACTTTTCTTACGACACTACTTGGCGCTGCCATGAAGGTTACCAGTCCCGAAATATTGTATTCCGACAGGTTCAAAAATAATTTTAGATACATTTTTTGGTAATTCAAAAATCTCTGGAACTAGGTTTTCAAAAAATATCAAAATTGTTTAGTTTGGAAACAATAATTTAGTGGTTCAAGAACTTACAAAATATATTATTCTCCAAAAGAAAAATATATTTTTGCTATAGAATAAAAATTATTAATTTATGGAATATTTCAAAAAAGTAAAATTTTCTTTTTTGAAGAAGGACGATTTAAGTCCAGTAAATACCAGTTTTTGGACATTCATGTGGAATGTATATTCTAAGTAAAATGTCAATTCGGCAATATGTCGTACTGTTTCGTGTAGTGAAAATTTTAATTTTTTCAATTCATTTTTAAGGAAAATTCAAGATATGAAAGTTGTGGTTGTGGTAATTATTTGTCATTGTAGTCTTTTTTCTCTTTTCTTTTTAATTTTTTTAATATAAGAATATAAGCGTTCCGCAATCCAAGCGCTCGTTATATAAAATATACCTTCGTAGAAGTATGTACGACGAAATTGAATATCAGCAATAAGTTTAAAATTGTTCAAGAACGCCAAAAAAGGAAGAACCAAATAGAACTTATAAAAGCCTTTGACATTTCAAAAGCAACAGTATCACATATACTTCATAAGAGTGATTCGATATATGATGCATCATTTGAATGGCAAGATAAATTAAAAGATTAATAAAGTGGAATTTCCATAAGTGGAAGATCGTTGTGCGACTTGGATAAAAGTTTGTGAAAGTAAATGTATTCCAATATGAGAAATCGCTATTAACCCTCTCATGACCAATGTTGCCTATAGGCTACATGTGAGTTTGTCCTATAAAATCTTTAAAATCACATATTTATTTTTGTTTACATACGATGTAACAATATTTGAAAGGGAACCAACAAATTCGGTAACTTTGGTTTGCATATGAAGGTGAAAACAAAAGTGAAGTCTCAAATTTCAATTGTTTGAGTTTCGTGTAATTCGAAATTCTTCTTATTTTTATTGGATTTCTTCGAGTACAAGAAAAACTCTCTTTGTAATTCGAAGAGATATATATCAAAGATTTTTAAAATGAAGAAACCATTTAAAAATATTTTTTGTTTAACCGATTTCAGCCGTATAATGATTTTAAGAAACATCCTGTTACTCATGTCCTGTATAAATTAGAACCCCAAGATTGTACAGAAATCATATTTAGACCCATATCTCATCAAAAAACATAGTATTAAAATTCGGACATGAGAGGGTTAAAGGGAAGGCTTTACAGATTATTACATCTACAGTAATATCTCAAAACGTCAGTAGCTTTGCCTCTTTAAGTGGGACAACCGACAAATTACCTGGATAAATGAGAAACTGGGTTAGTGGGAAACCTCTATAACTTATCCTTGTTCGACTGTATAATTATGTTTCTAAGGGCTTTTTCTAATAATTTTTATATCACATAAAGCTTTAGTACATCTAATTGTAGGAACAAGGATTTTACAAATTGTTGTCACGCCAAAAAAAATAACACTCGTTAAATGTGAAATTAAAATTGCCAATTAGCTTATTAAAACCTAACAAAAAATTATTAAAATGACAATGACACGCACAACTAGTATTTAATTGTAATTGAGAGTTCAAAAAAGTCTCCTGGTTGAGATTTAAATTTGAACCATCTATGCCTTTATATCTCCATCTAACAATCTAATTCAATTCTGGTGTAAATGTGGCGAACAGTATTATTAACATGACCAACATTATAATATGGTGTTCACTATTTCTTTTAAGCATCTCGCAATCATTCATAGTCCACTCTCTCATACATTTAGATTTTATGTTTATATCGAAATGTGTGTCAGTTTGGTTATTTAACATTTGTTTTCCCCCTCTCCTCTGTCTGTCAGTATCTCATTTACACACTGCTTGTTTGGTTTCTAACCATTGATTGATTGATTGATTTTACTAAAAAAACGAATAAAATAAACCAAACTAATTTTTCCCTCTAAACGCTTTAAGCCAACTAACAGCAACTGTTTTTCACTGTCACCAACAACTCGAGAGCACAGCTCCCACGCTTTCCCCGCACACTACCTAGTGGGTGGGCGTGCGAGTGATGTGGAAATATTTATATGTAACACTTTTCCTTGATTTGATTTGTTCGATTTTAGTTTTTTTATGACATTAAAATGTTTCGGTTGTGACTTGTGACCGACCGACCGAGCGACCAGTCATCATTTTGAAATGTCACACTTGGAAAAGGTTTTACTCGGCGAACGAACGGAAATTAAATCAGTTTTTGTTCGACTTTTAGAAAATTAATACAAAACGACGTTGACATGACGATGATGATGGCGGTGCTGATGGCATTACGAGAAATGCTGATTGCATAAAAGATACTTTGTTGATGTCCTTATAACTTGTGCTATTTATGAAGAAGATGACGAATGATATGTGACATTGAGAAATTCTCGGTAGTGGGATGGGTAATGACATTGCACAGTGCAGACAAATGTCCGTCGTTGGTCGGAATAATTCATACAATACAACTACAAAACGCTATTTTATAAATAATTGATATTTGATTCTTTACAAAGGCCTTAAGTTACATGAATGTAATTAGACATAGTGAATTACATATTGTGGTGGCATTCATTTCGCCATAATTCGATTAGCAGACCAACATTATGCGGCTGATTGAAGATAAACATTTACTAACGACATAGGTTTATTTAATTAAAAACTAGATAATCAAAGGAATGCTGACACAGACATTTGATTAGAGTTTGATATTTAAAGAGGTACCAACGATAAAGGAAAACTTACAAAAGTTGTAAACATTTTTTTCTTATGTTGATTTCGTATAAGAGTCATTTCATGTCAACACTGTTCAAGAAATTAAGATTTTTTGAATGGAACAGAATAGCGACCATATAATTCTGAAAGGGCATGTTGAGCAGCTGGCCGGATTCGTTGAATAGATCGCGAAAAAACTACAAAACAAAAATGTCATGCATTCAAATAATTTTAGCCATATCTCCCGCAAAAATGAAAATTTTGCAAAAAATCCGATTTGCATTTTTTCCGTGCTCTACCGAAGTACCCATATTTTTGTCGAAAAACATAGATCTTCAAAAAAAAACATTGACCAATTCAACCAACAACTTATACAACGAAATTACTACGTTGTATAAGTTGGCGTGTATTTTTGCTATTTAAGCGGGAAGAGCATTATTTACATCTATGGTGTCTTCGGTGACTCCCACTGAAATTTTACGACAAATTTTTTCCTAGAACATTTTAATCCTTAAATGTCCTTTTTAAAAGCACTTTTTTTGATTTTATCGAAAAAATATCTTCCACAAAAATTATCCTCACAAAATTCCACAAGAATTCTCTCAGACATTAACTTGCAACACTTTTCTCACTTAGTATAATGCTCCCTTCGACCAAAAATGAAAACTTTGACCCACTGTAAAAAGAAACTCAGACCAGCTGGACTATAAGATTATTGTGCACAAAGTGCCCTTTCAGAATAATAGGGTCGCTGTTCTGTTCCATGCAAAAAGTCTTAACTTGTTGGACAGTATTATGAACCTCGATAGCTTAGACTGTTTTAACAATTAGCGTATGCATTCTTCTCATAAAAATTATGTGTACGTATTTTAGGAAAACAAATTTATTTTTTTCAAAAAAAAACAATTTTGTTCATTCAATCGCCTGTAACTCCTGAAGAACTTGGCTGATTTTAAATAAATAATCCTTGTTTGTCATTTTTTATTTTATGTTGATTTTCGAAATGATTATTTTTTTAACTTTAAAGTATTGCTCATAGATGTCTTTTTATTGACTGTGTGAGTTTTAAAGTTGTGGAATGATGATTTCTATTTTTTACGATTTTTTTTTCAATTTTTTATAACAAAATTAACCAGAATTTCAATAAGAAATCTTCAGAATGATAACACTGTAAGACAATTTTAAATTTTTTCTATTGGACCTGAGCAAAACCATATACATATGAATCTAGAGATGGTGTGTAGAAAAACTGTGTACTAAGTTTTTCATTGGGTGATATTTTTTAAAGGACTTTTAATTCCCAAAAGTTTTAATAATTTATTTTCGTACCTTTGCGAGTCCTACAATGGCGACATGGATATCTAATGAAGGAGAGGAATACCTGTTAAAAATATTTCAAATTTCATGTCTCTTTCTTTATTAGTTTAGCATTACCAATCATTTTAAATTACGCCCCCTTGAGGCGAGTATATTTAGCATGTATTCTTATCTTTCATTTGATATCCATAACGTATTTGTAGGTCTCGTAAAACTGTGAAAATAAATTATTATAACAACTATATATAAACTAAAAAAAGACGAAATCATTACATTTTGAAATGTTAAATATTGGAATATAAATGACTTCACTGCCTCTACTTTTTGTGAAAATAGTTTAACACAAAATATGTTTTTTCAGAGCTACAATTTTGAAACTCTCTTTACATGACTTTTAATTTCCAAAAGTTATAGATGTTTAAATAATTTATTTTCATACTTTAACGAGCCATACAAAGGTGATATGGACATAAAATGAAAGATAATAATATCGGTTAAAAATACTTTAAATATAATGCTTCGGCCTGTCTTAGTTTATTGTTAACAACAATTTAAAGTTTCCCCCTTATTTATTTAGTTTAATAATCTTTTAATATTTAAGGGGAAAATTTAAATAGATGTAATTGCAAACCTAATACAGATAGATGCATGACATTGTTAGTATTTTTAACAGATATTATTCTCTTTCATTTGATACTCATATTATATTTGTAGGTCTCGTAAAACTGTGAAAATAAATTATTAAACTAAATATATCCCTTGGAAATAAAAAGCCCTGTAAAAAGGAGAAAAGATCACCAAATGAAAAACTGAGTACACAGGTTTTCTATATACGACCTCTAGTTGCTGGTGTATATGGTCTTGTTCAGGTCGAAAAAATACTGTCGCACGGTGTTATCTTTTAAGTAGTTTATTGACACAAGGCTTAAAACCATTAAATATCTAAGAAAAAGTAGTTGATGATTTTTTTTAATTTTTCATTTTTTGTGGCACTGCAAAAAAATAAAAATAATATATTTTTCTTGGATTATTCATGTTATAAGTGTTAATAAATTACTTAAAAATTATCATTTTAAAGATTTTCTACTGAAATTTTGGTAGATTTTGCAAAAAATATTTTGAAAAAAAAAAAATCGTAAAAAATAGAAAGCCATCATTTCACCACATCCAAACTCACATATTTACTAAAAAAAATCATCTAAGAACCCTACTTTAATATTTCAAAAAAAAAAAAAAAAACATGTAATTATTTCGAAAATCGAAATAAATTAAATAAAATTGTAAAAAATCTAAAGGTGCGTTTACGTCCACTTAAATATCTCAAAAATAATTGAAAATATCTTCAAAACAAATGTGTGAGTTTGGAAGGGCTCAAATGATGGATTATTTTTTTTTTACATTTTTGATTTGAAGAAAGTATTAATCCGACGATTCCTCACTGAAACTTACAAAAGTTGTAAACATTTTTTTCTTATATTAATTTCGTATAAGAGTCATTCTATGTCAACACAAGGTTTAAAAACAATAAAAATCTAAGAAAAAGTAGTTGATGATTTTTTTTTAATTTTTTGTGGCGCTATCAGAAAAATAAAAATAATATATTTTTCAATTATCTATTTTTTCTTGGATTACTCATGTTTTAAGTGTTAATAAATTACTTAAAAATTATCATTTTAAATATTTTCTACTGAAATTTTGGTGGATTTTGCCAAAAATATTTTGTTGTTGTTTTGTTTTTCACTTTTACTGTTTTATCTCAGACGACTATTCTGCAATTACAGATCCTTTTATGGACGTTTATGGACTGTTTTGTGTTTTCTCACCATATCTCTCTCGTCATAGTCAACAACGTCATAATTACCTTTCAATTACAGTCAACATTTATTGTATCCTTTTGTGTCTCTATATCTCTGTCTGTTTCTCTACCTCTTTCTCTCTTTTTGTTTCTTTTTTTTCTCTAAAGCAGGCCAAAAAAATTGTTTTTCCAAAAATTGCCATTAAATCTAGCGACGGTGCGGTCGTGATACGTGAACGTGAAAAGATACTCGGCGAGAAAATCGTCCGACGCACTGAGGAGGTGCCCTGTCCCATTACGGGCCGTCCTCAATTGCGTACAGTCGAGTACATAGAAAAGATCATCGAAACCGAGGTTAGCATTTGGATTGGTGGGAAATTGGCTTCTTAACGTACATACATACATACCTACCATACATACAAACTTACCCGTATATATTTCGGGGCTTCTCCATTTCGAAATTTCACATTTATTTCGTTTGTTTGTTTGTCTCCTCTTCTTATTCTCCTACTACTGTTTTTTTTCTTCTTCGGTAAAAGCTTTTTTATCGTATTTTGTTGTTTGAACATGTTTTCTGTATTTCGAATTGTTTGATAAGCACCTATGTTTTCTTCATTTTTTTACAAATATTTTGTTGTTGTTATTTGGTTTTGTTAAGAACATTGGACAAATATGTGATTGGAGGGAGCACAGTGTTTGGAGGGTGCGTTTGTGTGGAAAATACTTTAAGGTCATTTGAAAAATGGTCAGAAAAAAAGAAAAAGTTTGAAAAATAACCGAAAGTTAGAGCAGTTAGAGAGATGGCAAATGTGCTATAGTAATGTTCGCCGTTTTAAACATTAATAGCAAAAAATATTAAGATGGTTGCTTTAAAATCACTCAATTGCAATCGTATAAGTTGAATTAAGGCTAATTTTATTTTTGTAGTAGTTACATAATAAGAGTATGAGTAATATTATCCTCAATAAAATTATAGCTCATACGCCATAAATACGGTCATGTCACCGTTTTTTTTTCATATTTTATTGCTCTTTCATTCAATCTTCGATTGTTAGTGTTTTTAAATTGATAATTTAAATTAGAAATCTGTCATTAAAACAACATTTAACATATTCAAATTTGGTTTATCCATTTTTTACTAGGGCCGAGTATTTCATATCAGATTTGTTGTGTAAACTAGGATAGGTCACGAAAGTAAATTGATGCGGACACCTCCAAAAATGAAGATTGGATTCTTAACTGATGAGCTGCGACATACAGGGTGATTTTTTAAGAGCTTGATAACTTTTTTTAAAAAAAAAAACGCATAAAATTTGCAAAATCTCATCGGTTCTTTATTTGAAACGTTAGATTGGTCCATGACATTTACTTTTTGAAGATAATTTCATTTAAATGTTGACCGCGGCTGCGTCTTAGGTGGTCCATCCGCTTAGTCCAATTTTGGCATTTCCACGTTTTTGAGTAACAGAGACCCAATTGGTGCGAACGGCGACGAATCGAAAATTGGTGGTCATCATTAACACTGGCCGATACAGCTGCGATATTTTCTTCAGTTCGCACTCTACGTAAGCGTGTTGGTGGTTTAATGTCCAACAATGTAAATTTGGTGCGAAATTTAGTCACAATAGCCCGAATAGCCGCTTCAGTGGGTCGATTAAACTGACCATAAAATGGAAGCGCGCAATGAACTTTCTTAACAGAGCACGCATTTTGATAATAAAATTCAATAATTTGCAAGCGTTGTTCGTTTGTAAGACGATTCATGATGAAATGTCAAAGCATACTGAGCATCTTTCTCTTTGACACCATGTCTGAAATCCCACGTGATCTGTCAAATACTAATGCATGAAAATCCTAACCTCAAAAAAATCACTCTTTATTTCGTCGCTGGGTCAATTTGTCTGTGAGCTAAACGTTCCTGAAAACACCTCTAAAAATCATGTTTTTCTCGTGTAATTTTTTATGTTGTATAGGGTCCGCCATCTAACGTTTTTTTTCAACTATTCAACCGTTGGACTATTATTTGTGGGGTGCCCTCAGCAGCCATTTGAATGAAATTATTTTCCATTATTAACCGGAAGGATTGTACTTTCAAATAAAAAAAGAAATTTGAGAAATTACAACATATATATACAACATTTTTCCTGAATTTATATACCTTGAAAACACTTTAAATATAAATATGTATTCTTGATTTAGACTAACTCATTGGTAGTATTATTGGATGTTTAGATTGATTTTTTTTTGTGGTTTTTAAAGTGACAGTTTCTGGGAAAAATTTTGTAAATAGAAGGAATCAATACCTTTCCAATAATACCTAAATGATGTATATCGGACAAAAAATGACGTTTCCGATTTCATTTTTGTAAAATAATTTAATACAGGAGATGGATTTCAGAGCCAACATTTTCAATCTCTTTTTTACAAAAATAAGCGATGCGGCGTCAATTTCTTTCCGATGTTCTTCATTTAGGTATCATTCGGAAGGTATTACCAGCAGCTTTTTCTTTTTTATAAAATCCAAATACAAAAATGTTTGCAATTGCCACAATGAAAAAACGCTAAAAATTACTATAAATGTCCAATAATTCGATCAATAAGTTACTCTAAGACAAGAATCGGAATGAATATTTTAAGTGCTTTCAAGGGTATAAACGCGGTGTCGGTGTTAGAGGTGTTTTCAGGAGCGTTTAGCTCACAGGCGGCTTGATGTAGAAACGAAATATTTTGCAGATCATCATTAAACAATCCAAACTTTATTTTTGTGGAGTGACTGGAAATTGTTTCTGCATTTATATAGACCGCAATTCAGCGTAGTGTAGAATAGTAAAAATGTTGGATGTAAATTTCAATTCCATTTTTAGAATATATTATATATTATATTATATATTAGGCTCAGTCGCGATCCATACAAATATAATAATAACTTCCAGTCACCCCACGAAAATAAAGTGGATTGTTTAATGAAGACTTGTAACATATTTCATCCCTAGATCATGTCGTCTGCGAGCTAAACGCTCCAGAAAATACACCTAAAAATTATTTTCTTTTTATGTCGCACTTTTGTCACTTTTTCTGAATTAATAGACCCTTGAAAACACTTTACTTTTACTTGCTGTAGAATAACTTAGAATAAAATAACTTATTAGCTTATTTCATTTCCAAAGGATATATTTGTCTTAAAAATTTATTTTCGAGAGCCACATACTGGCCATATCAAATGAAAAAGAAGAATATCTGTTAAAAATGCTGAAAATCGCCTGTCTCTATCTGTATTAGTTTAGCAATTACAACCATTTACATGTTTTCCCTTAAATGGTTAAAGATTAATAAACTAAATAAATAAGGGGCGAAACTTGAAATTGTTGTTAATAATAAACTAATACAGACCAAAGCATTATATTTAAAGTATTTTTAACAGTCCTGTAAAAAAGAAAAAGTTTCCGTAGTGCTCTTTTTCGTAAAAAGAGTTTCAAAATGTTGGCTCTAAAAAAAACATATTTTGTGTTAGACTATTTTCACAAAATATGGAGACATTGAAGTCATTTATATTCCAATATTTATCATTTCTAAATGTAATGATTCTATTTAATTTTCATAAGAACATTCCAAGAAAAATTAAACGTTCAACAATACGATCAATTAGTTATTCTAAGACAAGAGTAAAAGTTTATATTTAAAATGCTTTCAAGACCCATTAATTCAGAAGAATATTTGCATCAAAAGACAACATTAAAAAATTACACGGGAAAACTTGATTTTACGGCTTCAACAGTCCAAACTTTATTCCTGTTTGGTGAGAACGTCATTTTCTCCTCATTTTCTCAGCCAACAAAAGCAAATCCAGAAGAAAAGATCCGAATGCGTTCCCAAATGGTATCAAAATTGTCATTAAGTAAACATGTGCCTTTAGGTCGAACGGCAAAAGTATTAAAAAAAATAAAAAATATTTGAAAAGATTCAAAAAGTCTTCAGTTTTTGCTTGTATGATAGCTTACATATATTCGAGAAGTTTAAGGTATTTTGAAGAAAATTTATGGATAAAAAAGTGAAATTTTGAGTTATCATATGAAACCCCCAAAGAAAAATCCATTAACAAAATTTTGTTTTCACACTCGAAACCATTGCCACAGCAACAGGCATTTTTCACATTATCTTTCGTTCTCCTTTATTAGGAAATCACAAACTGTATTAATCCGGCTATTGTATCCTATCTAACATATACTAGTCTATCGTATTATGTCTTAAATACATCTAAAAAGTGTTTTAAGCCGACTTCGTCTAGTTAGTTGATATCCCATTTTGTCCACACAAAAATAGAAACCCCAAAAAGATTCCACTCACTGTGCTCTACATTGTCTTCATATTGCGTTATTATATTTGTAGTTTCGTAGCCCTTCACATATCGTATTCTAGACTGTATATGGTAGTTGTTGTTCTTTTTTTCAACTTGTAAAAAAATCAATTGCAAAATAATCTTTAAAATAATTCGCTCAAATGGGCAAAATTTTAGAGAAAAATTCACTGGGAAATTTAGTATTGTGGTTAGAATGGGTAAAAATTCTGTCTGCGTTGGAAATGACGACGATTTATAATTCAAACACATAGCAAAACAGCTGTAGATAATGGCATTAGATATATATATATATATATATATATATATATATAGTAGAAATAGACAGTGGAGCAAAGAAAAAAATTAAATGCACACAACAGCTTTATTTACGATTATCGTTTAGATTTACTTATCATAGCTATATATGTATGTAAGTATATAGCTGTAGATGTGTTTGTTGGTTTGTTTCTATTTGAACATTCATTCAGTTGTGCGGCAGTTAAGTCACACCAGCACAAACCAAACAACCAACACCCACTCACTTACACACACATACACACACGCACATGCATACGCACGCCAAAGCATCATGAGAATTGCACAAACAATCGCACTCCCTGAATGGCGGTATGTGTTGGTGTGGTGTCGCCCACACAAACACTCGCACTCAAAAGCCCATGCACGCCCCCGCACACACATAGATATATACTTACACCCATACAAATGCACGTTGCTGCCACAAGAGTATCCTGACGCAATCCACAGGATGCTTCAGCGTAGATTTGAAATGTTTTTGTAAATAATTTACACAAAGTTTATTTTGGCACGAGATTTGTTTTCCTTTTTCGTTTTCGTATTCTCTTCTCTTTTGTTTTGTATTTGCTCGTATTTCATTGTTTTTATTATTATTGCTAATTTTATTGTAAACGTTGTTGTTATTGTTGTTTTATTCCCACGTATTTACACTATAGCGATAAAGTCTGTGTACATTTGCATACAATTCATTTCCTAGGTCTGGGAATATTTATCCCTGAGGGAAATATTTTTAAAATATTAACCTTTATGTAGCAAAACTGCTCTTCTGTTTTTATTAGAAAATATGTAAATCATTAAATTACTGGATACCTAAAGTCAGACAGAGCTTACTGTATGATATCCTCTACATCACTCTCTGAACTTTTTTAAATGAATGAACTTTTAAAAATTCGGATTATCAAAAAACAAATCTTATAAAAAATTGCTGATGTCAGAAAAGATCCGAATATTTATGAATATTTATATCACAACAGTGCAATTTTACAGAAAAATAATGAAAATGTGAAAAGCTTAAAAAAGCTGCCTTGGAGTCCTCTCTATTTTTTGAAAAATTAGTTTTAGGAAATAAGAGTACGTAAGTTCGAGAAAAATGTTGGGGCTCCAAAACAGTTCTTCAAAAATATAAAAATAATGGTCGAAATCATGATCGTGGTAGTCTGCAGCCAAGTAATAAATGTCACCATGCCATTTGTAAATAAATTTGCATTCTATTAAATATAGAAGCAAAATGGTCTTGAGCCAGGACAATATCCCAGTTCAAATAAAATAAAAAAATATAAAAATATAAAAATATTAAAATATAAAAATATAAAAATATAAAAATATAAAAATATAAAAATATAAAAATATAAAAATATAAAAATATAAAAATATAAAAATATAAAAATATAAAAATATAAAAATATAAAAATATAAAAATATAAAAATATAAAAATATAAAAATATAAAAATATAAAAATATAAAAATATAAAAATATAAAAATATAAAAATATAAAAATATAAAAATATAAAAATATAAAAATATAAAAATATAAAAATATAAAAATATAAAAATATAAAAATATAAAAATATAAAAATATAAAAATATAAAAATATAAAAATATAAAAATATAAAAATATAAAAATATAAAAATATAAAAATATAAAAATATAAAAATATAAAAATATAAAAATATAAAAATATAAAAATATAAAAATATAAAAATATAAAAATATAAAAATATAAAAATATAAAAATATAAAAATATAAAAATATAAAAATATAAAAATATAAAAATATAAAAATATAAAAATATAAAAATATAAAAATATAAAAATATAAAAATATAAAAATATAAAAATATAAAAATATAAAAATATAAAAATATAAAAATATAAAAATATAAAAATATAAAAATATAAAAATATAAAAATATAAAAATATAAAAATATAAAAATATAAAAATATAAAAATATAAAAATATAAAAATATAAAAATATAAAAATATAAAAATATAAAAATATAAAAATATAAAAATATAAAAATATAAAAATATAAAAATATAAAAATATAAAAATATAAAAATATAAAAATATAAAAATATAAAAATATAAAAATATAAAAATATAAAAATATAAAAATATAAAAATATAAAAATATAAAAATATAAAAATATAAAAATATAAAAATATAAAAATATAAAAATATAAAAATATAAAAATATAAAAATATAAAAATATAAAAATATAAAAATATAAAAAATATAAAATATAAAAATATAAAAATATAAAAATATAAAAATATAAAAATATAAAAATATAAAAATATAAAAATATAAAAATATAAAAATATAAAAATATAAAAATATAAAAATATAAAAATATAAAAATATAAAAATATAAAAATATAAAAATATAAAAATATAAAAATATAAAAATATAAAAATATAAAAATATAAAAATATAAAAATATAAAAATATAAAAATATAAAAATATAAAAATATAAAAATATAAAAATATAAAAATATAAAAATATAAAAATATAAAAATATAAAAATATAAAAATATAAAAATATAAAAATATAAAAATATAAAAATATAAAAATATAAAAATATAAAAATATAAAAATATAAAAATATAAAAATATAAAAATATAAAAATATAAAAATATAAAAATATAAAAATATAAAAATATAAAAATATAAAAATATAAAAATATAAAAATATAAAAATATAAAAATATAAAAATATAAAAATATAAAAATATAAAAATATAAAAATATAAAAATATAAAAATATAAAAATATAAAAATATAAAAATATAAAAATATAAAAATATAAAAATATAAAAATATAAAAATATAAAAATATAAAAATATAAAAATATAAAAATATAAAAATATAAAAATATAAAAATATAAAAATATAAAAATATAAAAATATAAAAATATAAAAATATAAAAATATAAAAATATAAAAATATAAAAATATAAAAATATAAAAATATAAAAATATAAAAATATAAAAATATAAAAATATAAAAATATAAAAATATAAAAATATAAAAATATAAAAATATAAAAATATAAAAATATAAAAATATAAAAATATAAAAATATAAAAATATAAAAATATAAAAATATAAAAATATAAAAATATAAAAATATAAAAATATAAAAATATAAAAATATAAAAATATAAAAATATAAAAATATAAAAATATAAAAATATAAAAATATAAAAATATAAAAATATAAAAATATAAAAATATAAAAATATAAAAATATAAAAATATAAAAATATAAAAATATAAAAATATAAAAATATAAAAATATAAAAATATAAAAATATAAAAATATAAAAATATAAAAATATAAAAATATAAAAATATAAAAATATAAAAATATAAAAATATAAAAATATAAAAATATAAAAATATAAAAATATAAAAATATAAAAATATAAAAATATAAAAATATAAAAATATAAAAATATAAAAATATAAAAATATAAAAATATAAAAATATAAAAATATAAAAATATAAAAATATAAAAATATAAAAATATAAAAATATAAAAATATAAAAATATAAAAATATAAAAATATAAAAATATAAAAATATAAAAATATAAAAATATAAAAATATAAAAATATAAAAATATAAAAATATAAAAATATAAAAATATAAAAATATAAAAATATAAAAATATAAAAATATAAAAATATAAAAATATAAAAATATAAAAATATAAAAATATAAAAATATAAAAATATAAAAATATAAAAATATAAAAATATAAAAATATAAAAATATAAAAATATAAAAATATAAAAATATAAAAATATAAAAATATAAAAATATAAAAATATAAAAATATAAAAATATAAAAATATAAAAATATAAAAATATAAAAATATAAAAATATAAAAATATAAAAATATAAAAATATAAAAATATAAAAATATAAAAATATAAAAATATAAAAATATAAAAATATAAAAATATAAAAATATAAAAATATAAAAATATAAAAATATAAAAATATAAAAATATAAAAATATAAAAATATAAAAATATAAAAATATAAAAATATAAAAATATAAAAATATAAAAATATAAAAATATAAAAATATAAAAATATAAAAATATAAAAATATAAAAATATAAAAATATAAAAATATAAAAATATAAAAATATAAAAATATAAAAATATAAAAATATAAAAATATAAAAATATAAAAATATAAAAATATAAAAATATAAAAATATAAAAATATAAAAATATAAAAATATAAAAATATAAAAATATAAAAATATAAAAATATAAAAATATAAAAATATAAAAATATAAAAATATAAAAATATAAAAATATAAAAATATAAAAATATAAAAATATAAAAATATAAAAATATAAAAATATAAAAATATAAAAATATAAAAATATAAAAATATAAAAATATAAAAATATAAAAATATAAAAATATAAAAATATAAAAATATAAAAATATAAAAATATAAAAATATAAAAATATAAAAATATAAAAATATAAAAATATAAAAATATAAAAATATAAAAATATAAAAATATAAAAATATAAAAATATAAAAATATAAAAATATAAAAATATAAAAATATAAAAATATAAAAATATAAAAATATAAAAATATAAAAATATAAAAATATAAAAATATAAAAATATAAAAATATAAAAATATAAAAATATAAAAATATAAAAATATAAAAATATAAAAATATAAAAATATAAAAATATAAAAATATAAAAATATAAAAATATAAAAATATAAAAATATAAAAATATAAAAATATAAAAATATTCACTACCGCAAGTATGAATTTGGAAAAAAACCCTTTTTTTAAATGAGTGTAATATCTAGAATACTCTTTCATATTTTCACCATTTAGCGAATCCTGGGTTTTTTTTTCAGTTTCGACCCAACCGATCTGCTTCTAAACACATATGTTGAAACCTTTGAACCTCATTTCATTCATCAAACAGACGGATGGTCAGACAGACATGGATAGGTAGATCGTCGTAGAATTTTACTATGACCCATATAATATATATATTTTATGAGTTTTCCCATGAATGTTTGAATGATTTTTGAATAAATTTTTAAAACGCTTAAGCTAAAATAATAAGGGATCAACATTATTCATTGAAACGTAGTTTTTAAAAAATTATCAGAATGCCGACACAGTTGGAAAACTATTTTTAAATGAAGGTGTTAGTTTGCTTTACTATCCGGCTACAGATATTAAAATATTATTTTTATACCGATGTTTGTTAGAATGTCGCTGAAGTCGAAATGTGTGTAGACTTCATCTCTGTAGTGTAGGTGCACCCGCATTGTCCATCAATTTATATTTATAACACAACTTGCTGCACAACGGCCGGAGATTCTTTTGAGGTCTAGACTCGGGATTATGCTTATCCTTGTTCTTTGAATATACGACGTTTTTGATGCTACAAAATCAATCTCTTCCAAATCAAATATTTCATAAATAAACACGAGTGTAAATATAAATAAGTAAAGGAATTCAAAGAAGGGCAATAAATTTTTCCATAAAATTTATTAAACTTGGAAAGGACGCATTCTCAAGTGAGGAAAAATACTTAAGAAAAGTCTTAAAGTACTAAGGATTTTATCCTGTAACCCGACCAAAAATATAATCTATCATCACTCTGATTTTATACAAAAGAATTCAATATTGCAGTGGTTGGAGCTACTCACAATCAATGAGCTAGGTATCCTTACTTAATGAAAATTTTCGAAAAATTTACTTTAGTGGGAAGCGGGACAAAAAGAGGTAAAAATGGTACCAACCGAAGCTGCACTCGTGGAATTAGGTGTGTACACTTCACTGACTACGTAGACACGTAACTTTAAAGGATGATGGGGCAAGCGGAAAAAAGGGATAAAAACGGTACCAACCAAATAGTTGCAGCTACAATCGTTGTACTTTCCTATCAGTGCGTCGATCTTAAAAATGTTACATTTTCTGGGGAATGCTGGTGTAAAGGATGTTAGAGTTCATCAGAATGATACCAATCGAAATGTTATAGTTTGAATCGTGAATGGATTTTACGAAATTTGTAGTTATATGGGAGCAGCGAGACAAAAGGGATAAAAATGGTACCAACCAAATAGTTGCATCTAGAATCACAAAATTCGGTGTCTACATTCCTTGGACTACATAGACGCGCAATGTAAATTGATTTGTTTACCCTCCACCATGGGACGCGAGAATACTATGAAGTAAATATTTTCTGATCATCATAAAATTCTAAGACGACCTAACCTGACCGTCCATCCGCCTGTTGAAAGGTTGCTAGCATCTAAACGGAATTTTCCAAGAATAGCCTAAAAGTTTTAGATCTATTCGGATTACAAATGAGCGAAATGATCCAGAGGCAAACCACCAAAGGGCTGGACAAGAAGTCGTGAAATTCGGTATACCGTGTAAACCCGTAACATAAAATGCGCTGACTGCGAATACCCGAAAATAAGACACTTTCGTAATTTTAGTGTGTAAATGGGAAAAAGTTGGAACATTGGATGCATAGTACCCAAAATACAAACTGGTAATTAATAAAAAGCTGTTGTTTTTGGACAAAAAATGTAAAAAATAGACTAGTTCCATGTGAAACGCAACAGAAAGTTTCCTTCTGTTCTCCCGCTTAAATGAAAGTTTGCAAATTTGGACTCTTTGATAAGGCGATTTACTGATTCTCAAAAATATGAAATTGTTGACACTAACTTTTTTGTGATAGAATAGATAAATAAATATTTAAACAATTGTCTCTAGTTTGATAGAACATTATCAAATCTTAAAAAAGTATATTTTTATACACTCCACGAGAGTATTATGGCTTTGTGCATTTGTTTGTAACACCCAAAAGGAAGCGGGATAGACCCATTGTTAAGCATACCGATCGACTTAGAATCACTTTCTGAGTCGATTTAGCTATGTCCGTCTGTCTGTCTGTCTGTCCGTCTGTCTGTCCATCTATTGTTGTAATCAAACTACAGGTCGCAATTATAGTCCGATCTTAACAAAAATTGGCACAAGTAAGTTTTGTGGATCAAGGACGAACGCTATTTAATTTGAATCAAATCGGTTCAGATTTAGATATAGCCCCCATACAAATGTCGCTCCCGATTTGACATTTTCCGCTCTAGAAACGACATATTGTACCCGATTTTCTTTAAATTTGACACAACATCTTACAATCCAACTAGAAACACCTATGCAAAAATTGGGTAAGATCGGTTCAGATTTAGATATAGCTCCCATACAAATGTCGCTCCCGATTTGACATTTTCCGCTCTAGAAACCACATATTGTACCCGATTTTCTTTAAATTTGACACAACATCTTACAATCCAACTATAAACACCTATGAAAAAATTGGGTAAGATCGGTTTAGATTTAGATATAGCTCCCATGCAAATGTTGATCCCGATTTAATATTTTTCGCTCTAGAAACCACACATTGTACCCGATTTTCTTTAAATTTGGCACAACATCTTTTAATCCAACTATAAACACATATGCAAAAATTGGGTAAGATCGGTTTAGATTTAGATATAGCTCCCATACAAATGTCGCTCCCGATTTGACATTTTCCGCTCTAGAAACCACATATTGTACCCGATTTTCTTTAAATTTGGCACAACATCTTATAATCCAACTATAAACATCTATGCAAAAAATGGGTAAGATCGGTTCAGATTTAGATATAGCTCACATACAAATATCGCTCCCGATTTGACATTTTCCGCTCTAGAAACCACATATTGTACACGATTTTCTTTAAATTTGGCACAACATCTTATAATCCAACTATAAACACCATTGCAGAAAGTAGGTAAGATCGGTTCAGATTTAGATATAGCCTCCAAACAACTGTAGCTCCCGATTTGACTTTTGCCGCTTTAGATCGATTTTCTTTAAATTTGGCACAACAGCTTATAATCCAAGTAAAAAACCTATGGTGAAAAAGGCTAAGATCGGTTCAGATTTAGATATAGCGCAAATACAAATGTTCCTCCCAAATGTTTAACCGATTTTGGCCTAACTATACGAATTATATTTCACCTATTTCGTTCCAGATTTCAATATACTCCCATACAAATGTCCTTTCCGATTTAACATTTTTTGTCAAACACACACATTTACAGGATGCAAAAATCCTGCCCGTTTTCACTTTTTCACCGAATTGAATTGTATTCTGATAGAAAGTGGAGTGTATCATAGAGTCGGCCCCGCCCGACTTTAACCTTTCCTTACTTGTTTTATTTCCTTATATTTTTTAAATATAAATTTTATTAAAAGTTAATGTGTGCTTTGGTACTTACGCTATTACAATTATAAACATGATTGCAGTCGAAACTAAAAATATTTAATAGAGCTTACTTTAAGCTGACTTACACAAAAATGGTTCCCGACTAAAAGTAATCTTTGGTTTGTCCTCCCCAAATATTTCGGCTTTATCACAGTTTATTCGTGAGCACGTTTTTTTACAATTTCAATGATATAACTTCCATTTTTTTTTCATAGATCGATAACAAGTAAGGAAAAGCTATGTCGGGCTGGGCCGACTATATGATACACTCCACTTTCTATCCAAAAACAATTCAATTCAGTAAAAAAGTGGAAACGGGAAGGATTTATGTATATTTCCTAATCATAGGCTAAGATGACCTGACCCAATTTGTTAAATCGAGAAGAATATTTGTATCGGGGCTAAATCCAAACATGGAATGACGTGACTATAATTTCACAACATATAAATCTGAACCGATCTGACATATATTCACCATGGGTGTTTCTAGTGGAAATATAATATATCTTGCCAAACCTGAAGACAATCTGATACAATATGTGGTTTATAGAGCGGTAAAAGTCAAATCGGGAGCGAAATTTGTATGGGAGCTATATATAAATCTGAACCGATCTTACCCAATTTTCGCATAGGTGTTCTTGGTTGAAGTATAAGATTTTTTGCCAATCTTGAAGAAAATCTGATGTAATATGTGGTATCTAGAGAGAAAAGAGTCAAATCGGGAGTGAAATTTGTATGGGGGCTGTATCTAAATCTGAACCGATTTTCTTCAAATTAAATAGCGTTCGTCCTTGTCCAGAAAATCTTCGTTATAGTTTAGTTCGTTTCGTTTAGTTCTGGCTACAATTACAAGAATAGATGGACAGACAGACGGACATTGCTAAATCGATTCAAAAAGTGATTCTAAGCCGATCGGTATAATTAACAATGGGTCTATCTCTCTTCCTTTTGGGTGTTACAAACAAAAGGACATAATACTCTCGTGGAGTGTATGAAAAGATGCTGATCGCTATTTGTGAATATTAAAATTTCTTTGCCCATTCTCAATGGTTACCATTTGAAGTAAAATTTGATTTGAACTGAGGTATTCTCCAAGCACGATACCATTTTGCATCTATATTTTATAGAATGCAAATTTATTTACAAATGGCATCGTGACATTTATTACTTGGCTGCGCACTACCACTATCATGATTTCAACTCTGTGAAAGGTTTCCTCAGGTGGCTTCGCAGCGACTTTTCAACAACATACCCGACCGCTTTAAGTAAATGATTCTCATAAACGATTGAGAAGCACAACTCACTTGCCGAATATATGTTTAAAAAAGCACATCAAGTAATAAAGAAGACACGCCACCTTACAAGCATGTCATTGAGTTGCATACTTCTGCCGTGCTAACGTTCATTTGTTTTAATTATACACTCCACGAGAGTATTATGTCTTTGTGCATTTGTTTGTAACACCCAAAAGGAAGCGATATTAAGTTAAGGAAGTTAATTATACAGATAGACTTAGAATCACTTTTTGAATCGATTTAGCAATGTCCGTCTGTCTGTCTGTCAATCTATTGTTGTAATCAAATTACAGGTCGCAATTATAGACCGATCTTAACAAAAATTGGCACAAGTGGGTTTTGTGGATCAAGGATGAACGCTATTTAATTTGAGGCATATCGGTTCAGATTTAGATATAGCCCCCATACAAAAGTCGCTCCCGATTTGACATTTTCCGCTCCAGAAACCACATATATATTCCAACTATAATCACCAATGCAGAAAGCGGGTAAGATCGGTTCAGATTTCGATATAGCCCCCATACAAATGTTGGTCCCGATTTGGCATTTTCCACTCTAGAAACCACACATTGTACCCGATTTTCTTTAAATTTGAAAAACAGCTTATAATCCAACTAGGAACACCTATGAAGAAAGTGGGTAAATCGGTTCAGATTTAGATATAGCCTCAATACAAATGTTGCTCCCAAATGGTTAACCGATTTTGGCCAAACTATACATATTATATTTCACCTATTTCGTTCAAGGTTTCAATACAAATGTCCTTTCCGATTTAACATTTTTTGTCAAACACATTCATTTACAGGATACAAAAATCCTTCCTGTTTTCACTTTATTACCGAATTGAATTGTATTCGGATAGGAAGTGGAGTGTATCATATAGTCGGCCCCGCCCGACTTTAGCCTTTCCTTACTTATTTTTGCGTTAGATTTATTTTGGCCTGTAATGAATATATGATTTAAACTGGGATATTCTCCTGACTCAAGAATATTTAGCATGTATATTTTATAGTACGCAAATGTATTTACACAGGACGTGATGACATTTAATATAAAGGTTACGATTTTTTAAATTATCCTATGACAAAGGATGAATGTCATATTTTTGAAAATTGGTAAATGAACAAATTAGCCAACTTTCATTTAAATCGGAGAACACAAGGGCAATTTCTGTTCCGTATATCACGATATTATTCAATAAAAACTAAATACTACAAGTAAGGTAGATGAGAAAATTTAGCGGCTATTTGCGAATAGGCCATGATATTGAAGTTTTCCCCTTCGAGTTCTTCTGAATATTTGATATTTGCTTTCTACGACTGCAGGGTTGATGAGCGGGATGAACTACTAGACATACGTTAATGATTTACACATTTTCATTCTGCAGGCAGGACATTCAACCGATTGACAAATATTGTCAATATTTGTAGATAGTTTTGTTATTTTTTTTCGGATACATTGGATGCTACAACCTAAAGTTGAAATCATTGAACTATCTTCGAAGAACTCGATATAAAAAATTTAATACGTTGCCTGATTCGATAGGAAGACATTACGTCTTGCCATTATCTTATCTAATGCCAGCAGCCTTGTGCCATTTTCTTGAATCCTTCTGAGAATTCAAAACTTAACTTTTAAATCCTGCCATAATTTCCTTTTTGTTCTACTTTCTACTGTTAACTTTTGACCTTTCTTCGTTATGGCCAACTTGATGTCAGGCCTTTTGAAAGTTAAAACTCAGACACCAGCCTCCACCTGAAATCCAGCTGGAAATAATCGTTGGACAAACATTCTAATTTTGTTCATTAAATTAACAGAAATTGACCTTCTGCCAAGACCTTTTTGTCGACCAAGCGAAAAGAAAAACCAAAATCGTTTTTCGTTCAAGAAAGCAATCGTATAAAACATAAACACAAAATTCCAAAAATTCTTAAATTTTATCGACACATTCGCCCCTGCAGACAGGGAGAGAGTGAGAATAGGAATGTTGCACATTAGACTTTGTGGTGATGTCATGCATTCAGCGGACAAATTGGAGCAGAAGCTTGTCCCAATGGCAGCAGAAGCAGTTGTTGGCTAGTGGCTGCTGGCCGATGCTACACCACCAAATTTGCTGTGAACTACCGCCTCGGAAGCATATCGTCGTGGGGAAATTGAATAGCAACGACGACGTTGTTCTTTCAGTTCTCTGTCCGGTTTTGCGTTTTTTCTTCTCTATGTGCTCGGTTAAAGATTTGTTTTTTTTTTTCATCTTGTTTTCTTACATTTACTCATTTTGCTTCCGGTCACAGATATTTGCTGTTTCTGTTGCCGTTGCCAGGAGTGTGTGCACAGAAACCGAAACACAAACAACAACAACCATAGTCAGCAGCCAGCCAGTGAATATCATCCTTACAAGGATATGCTGTATAATATTGTATTACATAGTCGTCGGGTTGTTCTTGTTATTCTTCTGCCGCTTGGTTATGTTAAGGAATTTTGCCTTGTATTGTTTGATTTTGTTTTTGTTTTTGGTTTTTTTATTCTTTCTTTGCTCTATGGTTGTTAAAGCGACAAGTTTGCTGCCTCGGGACAACCAGACGGTCTTAGATTTAACATGTCCTCCCTTTGTTATCCTTCGTCTTGGTTGTCTTCTTCACTTGAACAGAACACACACACCCACACACACTTGTACATAACCACAAATAATACTCCAACATAAGTTAAGGTCCTTTAAACAGTCCTTCAAAATAAAATTTCACTCTGTTTTTCATCCATACGGTCGGTGTATGTGTGTGTGTCTGTTTGCCAACACTACCTCACATCCACAAAAAGGACCTTCGACTCACATACACTCACACCGAAACTTTCTTGAAGGAACCTTAAAACAACATTACGGGAGTTTTCTAATCTGCCAGCTTGCAACGTGCATAGCAAGGACTGTTGCTACAGTCACACAGTGGTTCTAAACAAATCAAAACTCAAAACTCGAGACACATAAACTTGGAAATTTTGTGGCCGGAAGGAAGTGCCACTACATGTTTTGTCTAATGTGTTACGGTCACGTAAACACGAAAATGTCATTAAAAGTTGTGGGGATTTTCTGTCGACGCATAAACTCTGACGTCTTTAATAGAACTGTGAAAGACCATCTTGAAAATAACGCTTCAAACAATTTCCAAATGTACATGTTGTCTTTACTTTGTCACTTTAATCCGTCAAAAGTTTTTTTTAATATTTCTTGTAATTGGAGATTTTTTGTAATATCTACTGGGATTTAGAATCTTCACTTCCAGCAATTCGCTCGCAATTAAAGTTAGCATTAAAGCTTGGTATGCTACAGTAAAATTGGTCAAGTACTTCAGAAGTTACAGGCGATTGATTGAACACACCTTTATTAAAAAAGCGTAAAATTGGTCATAACTCGTGAAAAGTATTTTTTTAGAAATAAGGCAAAAATGTTCACCCTTTGGAATGAAATGACGCTCATGCACGAAATATCATAGAAAACTCAATTACTGATTCAGGCCCACTTTTTATGAAACTGATATTAAACATTTTTAGAGATATATTTTTATGTTTTTACTAAAATTCGAATTTTCGTGGAAGGTCCATTAATATTTATACTCTCATTTTGGAAATATAAGTCCAATTGTGCTCGGTTATATGTTCAATTAGAGGTAATTATGCAGTTGTTTAGGAACAGACGTGGAAAAATTAAGAAAAGTTGATTTTTTAAGCAGTTTTTTTAAGCTGACACGAAAAATAAAAAAATATTAACTAAGAAAAAATTTATATTTAAAAAGATTCATGGAAAAATAAAATATGAGAGAGAATGTTTTAAAAACATTACATTTTATTTTTGTTGAAATGACACAAAACTCCCCTTTACAAAATAGAAAACAAAAAAAATTATTTTATTTTCTAATAGCGAAGAAAACGAGGCATATTTATCTATGGATAAATGTAGAAGTTATGACCCTTTATTTTAAACAAACAAAATGACCTCTATAGAAAGGATCATATCCTCATACGGTCATATCATATCATACGGTGGCCATTAATTCAATGAAGAAATAGTTTACACTTTTTTATGAATTGTATTAATTAATATATACATATATATATTATATAAATATATATATATATATATATATATATATATATATATAAATATATATATATATATATATATATATTATATATTATATATATATATATATAATACAATACATCTTTTCACACACCATCTACACCTTTTCAACAATTATTTTTAATACTTATTCACGCCCAATGACACCGGTATATATGTCAAATTAAAGAAGAGAATATGTTCTAAAAATACTTTAAATTTCAAGCATCTCTCTGTATTAGTTTAGTGTCAACAACCATTTAAATTTGTGTCTCTTAATAAGATATAAAGAAGAGAATATGTTCTAAAAATACTTTAAATTTCAAGCATCTCTCTGTATTAGTTTAGTGTCAACAACCATTTAAATTTTTGTCTCTTAAAAAGATATGGGCTAAAATTGAAATAGATGTTAATACTGAACTAATACAGATAGAAGCGTGATATCTGACGTATTTTATATAGATATTCTCCTATTTAATATCATAGGGTGCGAACAGGTATATAAAATAATTTTTTGAAAAATTATATCCTTGGGAACTTTGTAGTTCTGCGAAGGGGCACCAGAATGAGGAAATGGCAAACTAGAAACGCCAAGTATCCATTTTGCCCTATATCTTCCGATTCAAGTGTAACGATTTTTTTTAAATTGTCGTACGGTGTAATTAAGAAATTCTCATCCTTAAAGGATGCGTAGTAGAACAATTAATTGGTCAGTTTACAGACTAGGAATTTACCCATTCATAGAAAAGTCCACAATAAAAAAACTAAAATTAACGCAATATTATTCAACCAAAAACTTGAAACTTGATTTTCTCAAAACTCCCAATTACCCAATAATAGCCTATTCTATTGAGGGGACGATTTAAAGTTACCAAACAAAGTTTTACATATTATTAATTATTTGGTAAATAATGAACAAAAGACAACTTTTGTGAGAAAAATACTGTACTGTGTAATAGTGTACGGTACAGTCATAACTTCTGCATTTACACTACATCCATTTTCTTCAAAAATGTCTTACTTTCTTAATACAAACGTACTATCTAATTTTAAAGGTATTAATTTTTCAGTATTTAAACAGAAAATTAAAAGAAATTCACGATGTTCCTTGCGTCTAGAAGATCTTTTACAAATTGTTCAAGTTCAATTTCTTGCTATTAAAAAATAAATCAAAAAATATTTTATAAACAAATTGTTTTTTATTGTCAAAATCGCAGTTGTTTTCTCAATTTTTTGGTGACTGTTACTAAATCACAGTTTCCATGTGAAAGTAAAATTTGCTAATTACCTTGTTTTCAGAATGAAAATTGAAATTTTTGTAAAAAAAAGTTTAAAAAATATCCAACAGAACATTTGTATTTTTGGTTACATATCAGCTTTTCAGGGAAACATTTTTCAGTCTGCAACAATTTCGATCATTTATAATTCTAACTGTCCACACCTTCAGAGGAGGTATCAAATTTCATGACTCAAGCTACTGACGTGTGATTGGTACCATTTTTACCCTTTTCCGCCACATTGTCCTTGAATGGGCGAATTTGGGGAAAAATCTTTATTTTTCACGTCTACGCAGTCATATTAATGTACACACCGAATTTCATGGTTGCAGCCGGTAAATTTGTCGGAAGACTGACCTAGATTAAAGTGCAGGATTATAAAATTATGTTTTGATTCGCTTTCCATTGATTCCAGCAGTAGCAATAATTGTATTTTGCACCGAGAACTCCAAACGATGAGTCAAAACATTGAAAAGAGTAACCGCAGCATTCGAAATCGAGAAATGTGTTATGATTTATAGTAATGTGTTTAAAATATATATATATATATATCTAGATCCTATTTGTTTGCGATGGGTCACGGTCCATACATTGCAAAAGATATTTTCCGTTCAACCCACCCAAATAAAATTTTTATTGCTTTGTAAATCATTTCGTCCCTATGTCTAACCATCTGTGAGCTAAACGCTTCTGAAAATATCCCCAAATCATGTTGTGCTTTTGTCCAAATTTTGTTCAGAGATAATGGACCCATGAATGCACTTTAACTATAAATTTTTATTATTGTCTTAGAACAACTCATTATTGGAACTTTATAGTATTTTTGGTGATTTTTCATAGTAACAATTAAAAACGTTTTCGTATTTGTAGGGAGTTTTTTTATTAGAAATAAATAGCTGCAATCAATATCTTTCAAATGAGGCTAAATAATGATCATCGGAAGAAAAATTACTCCGCAGCGCTCAATTTTTGTAAAAAATAGTTTGACAGTTTTGGTTCTGGTAAAACATCATCTGTGTTAAACTGTTTTTACAACAAGTAAGTAAGCTTCAGTCGGCTTAACCGACTTATATATACCTTCACTCTCAGAGAACATATATACGGAAGTTGTAGGGAATTAAGGATAATTTGTGTGGAAGGTACTAGGAGGTTCGTATCACATGGTCTCACCAGTATAGAAGTTATGAAGGATTTATTATTACCTAGGATAGAGACAATTGTAGAAGGGGCGTGGTTAAAGCGTAAATATTTTTTAGGTTTAAAGTGATTACAAAAACATTTTTAAATATCAAATTGCACGTGCTTTTGGCTACCCGCATAGATGTTATGTTGGTTTTATTGCAACCAAAGTTTATGCCACTTTGTGCGGGAGGTACCAGAAGGGGTGTGGCAATTTCGCCCATATTCCATGCGAATGTAACCACTAAGAAAGCATTGCTAAATATAAAATTTTACAGTATTCCAATCATCAGTATAGAAGATATAACAGCTTAAATTGTACGTAGTGTTGCGTGATTTGTGTGGGGTGTACAGAAATGGGCGTGGCAAAACCCGTCATATTTGGTACACTTGAATTGACTATAACTACCCAAAAATATAGCTGATTCCGATTATAAGCGTGGAAGTTATATGGGATTTAATTTGACGTTGGAATATGGGCTATTTGTGTGGGAGATACCAGAAGGGGAGTAGCCATTTCGCCCATCTTCGAACATAAACTAAGTTTGGGAAAAATATTACGATGTGCAAAATTTGAATCGATTTATTAACTCTTTTCGAGAGTTATCGTGTACACCAGCCATCCGGACGGACGCAGAGAGGGTTGAAATCGCCAAAAATGGAGATTAATTCAAAAATCAAAATTTATTTTTTTGAAATTTTTTTATTATACGATTAAAGAATATAAAATTCTACATCACTACCGAAAATATCAATGACATGTGTTATTTACTTTCCCAGTTGCACTACCTTAAAGTCAAGAAATTTTTGAGATTTACGCGATAAGTTGTGAAAAGTTCAAATTGACATATTTTAAAGGTTAATATCTTTTTGCCCATTGATAAAAAGTAACACTTTGATTATGAAATCTTCAAGTTCAGTTATTTTAGAGTATTTTTACAAAAAATGTTTTAACGAAAGTATTGTAAAAATATTTTTAAAAAATGGTTGAAAATATATCTAAATTTAAGGTATTTTCAATTTATATGTGGAGTTTTAGATTTGAATTCCGTAACATACCGCCAGATGGTGAATTTCTAATTAAATTACAATGTGTTAGCTTCAATATTCCGCAATTACATGTTGCGCGTTTTTGCGCTAATTTATTTTATTAAATAAATTGTGAAAATTGCCACTCTTTATGGGTGCTTATACATTAAGTTTTATTGTACAACTGCAATTTTTAATATGACGAAAACTTAATATTTAGATATTTTGTAATGAAAAATAAGTCTTTTTATTTACTTAACACTAAAATGAAAAAATTATTTCTCATGAAAAGCAGAATGAGGTTGTAAGTTGCACAATAAATCTTAATTTATAACATCCCTATACAAAAACGAAGTGGTGTAGGGTATAACGAGTACGGAAAGACAAAAGTCGCGTGATGCCGGCTATATGATACCCTGCATCTTCTACCCTATTTCAAGAAATTTACTACCAATTCTAGATGTATTGAAATATCTGTGACAGTTTCGGACACATTCGAATCATTGTGCTTTAGGAGCAAATGTCACCAAATCTGGTGGGTCATTTGTATTGGGGCTTTATCGAACAATGGACCGATGTCATCGAATTTAACTACAGCTGTTTGTAGGTGCAATGTAATGTTATGTACCAAATGCGAACAAAATTAGGTAAACAGTTTGTTACTAGAGCGGAAAAGTCAAATCTGGAGCGACATTTGTATGGGAGCTATACCCAAATCTAAAGCGATGTGACCCACTATCACCATAACTGTTTCTAGTTGAATATAAAGTGCTGTGCCAAATTTGAACAATAACGGTTAAAATATGTGGTATCTAGAGCGAAAAAGTCAAATCGGGAGTGACATTTGTATGGAAGATATATCTATATCTGAACTGATTTGCTTTAAATTTAATAGCGTCCGTCATTGATGCGAAAAACATTAGCTGAACCAAGTTCTGTTGGGATTGGATAATAATTGCGACTTGTACTTCGATAACAAGAATATATACACGGACGGATTATTAATTTATTTTCCAGGAAAAGCTTTTTTCCACTAAATTTGTACTCAAATTGTGTTTTCTTTTACTGATTATGGTATAAATATTGCAAAAATATAAATATTACCTAACCCGAAGGCTTCCCCGAATTAATCTCCATTTTTGGCGATTTCAACCCTCTGTGGGACGGACCGACATGGCTCAAACACCTTAAAAAATCGTGAAACGGATTTGGTCCAAACATACCTAGGGTCTTAAGTCACTCCTTCAATGCGTTACACTTTTTTGTTCTGTCCCAAATGATCCTCACGGGTGTATTTATTTCGAAAGATAATTAGAGAAATGTGCAACATATAAAAAGTATGATTTTTGAGGTGTTTTGAAGAGAAGTTGAGCGTTACTTTGGAGATCATCATTAAACAAACCCAATCCTCATTTCTGAGGGTATTATCGCAGCAATTTTGCTTTCGTGGTCCAGTATGATACATACCCCTTTCAATAACAAATAAAAAATAATTTCGATCGAAACTTCTCTATATCGAATGCGATATCAATCTCCAGTTTAAGCCCTCTGTAACCCCTAAAATCGGAGAGATGTATGTGGTAACCCCTTCCAATTTTACTTCTTCCTCCCTTGTTTTTCCTTTGTTAAATCGAAATACTAATTATTTCCACATGGTGTCACTGTGTGGCGTTGCTTCTTCTACTCTTAGTTTTGTTCTGTTTACGTGCACATACCTACCTACATACACACATACACAGATATATGTGTGTACTATTTTGACCTAAATATATTATCGTCTTTAAGACATAATACCCAGCAGTCTTGGTAACTCTAGCACACGTAATGTGGACATAAATAATGTCATTTGTAATGGAACTTTTCTGTTGAGCTGAGAATACCTTTCGCATTTAAAGTACCTGAAAACATCACATAATGATGATGTCTGCTGCAAGGAAGCCTCTGGCATTTTAAGTGATTTCACAATTGGGAAGCATATTTCTGCTTTAGGTAACTCTTAGCGGAGACATGCACGAGTAGGAAGGAAAATAAACAAAGAAGAAAGAAGGAATCAACCATTAACCCGGGCAGTTATGAACTTCACAACTACACAAGTCCACCCTTTGATTGGACAAATGCATAGTATACCAGACCACATCAAGTATACCCAATTGTAAGAAATTGTATTGTAGAATATTTACCATTTATGTAATATCTTGATTGCGAACAAAACTGATTGGTTTTTCAGTTTCATTGTGGTGGGGAATAGGGGACATTTTGTGCGGGAGAGACCTTAAAAGAATGATAGGTCATCTCTCCCCTTCTAATCTGCTCAAAACGGAGCATAAGTTATTGCTGGGTTGATTAACCATCATTTTGTGAGGTATCTGAAGACAGACTGCTGAAAGAAATATGATATATGAATTCTGAATTTAATTTCTAGAAGATAATTTTGCAAATATTTTTAATATTTAATATTTTTATAATTTTCCAAATTTTATAATTAACGATCATAGGAAATGTGAAAAGAAACGAGTCAAACTGCACTACGATTAAATGGCAATGTCTAGATTTGTGTATTAGGCTGGGTCCCGGTCCATACAAATGGAAAACCAATTTCCAGTCACCCGACGAAAATAATGTTTGGATTGTTTAATGATGACTTACAAAATATTACGTTCGGCTGTGAGCTAAACGCTCCTGAAATAACCCTAAAAATCACGTTCGCTCGTGTATTTTTTTGTTGCATTTTTGCCTATTTTTTTTCAAATTATAAATCCTTGGAAGCACTTTAAATAAAAAATTGCTCGAAATATTGGAATTTTATAGTATTTTTGTTTTTCAAAATATAAATTTTTTCCTATTTGCTGGTAAATAAAGACAAAACCTTTCGAATGATGCCAAAATGATGAACATCGGAAGAAAATTGGCGTTGTAGCGCTCATTTTTGTAAAAAAAAGTTTGAAAATTTTGGCTCTGAAAAACCATCTCCTCAATTAAATTACTTCATAAAAATGTAGTCAGCGACGTCATTTTTCGTCCGATATTTGTCATTTGGTCATCTTTCGAAAGGTATTAATTTTATCTATTTTATTTTCATTGCATCTTTTTCAAATTTTTTCCAAAAAATATGAATTTTCAGCTGTTACTTTGAAAACCACAAAAAATCAATATAAACGTCCAATAATACGACCAATGAACAAAAATAAAAATTTATATTTAAAGTGCTTCCAACTTTTTCGTATTTGTTGGGAAATAAGTAGCTACAGTCAATACCACAATGATGAACATCGGAAGAAAATTGGCATTGTAAAGCTCATTTTTGTAAACAAAAAAATTTGAACATTTGGCTCTGAAAAACCATCTCCTCAATTAAATTTGTTCATAAAAATGGAGTCAGTGACGTAATTTTTCGTCCGATATTTATCATTTGGACATCTTTCGAAAGGTATTGATTTCATCTACATATTTATTTTTCATTGCAACTTTTCCAAAATTTTTCCAAGAAATATGAATTTTCAGCTGTCACTTTGAAAACCACAAAAAATCAATCAAAAACGTCCAATAATACGACCAATGACCAAAAATAAAAAAAAATTATATTTAAAGTGCTTCCAACTTTTTCGTATCTGTTGGTAAATAAATAGCTGCAGTCAATACCTTTCGAATGATGCCGAAATGATTAACATCAGAAGGAAATTGAAAAGAGTTTGAAAACCATCATCTATATTAATCTATAACACAAAAAATGGAGTCAATTATCGTCCGATATTTATCATTTAGGAATCATTAGAAAGATATTGATTTCATCTATTTATTTTTCATTGCAACTATTCCAAAATTCCCAAAAAATATGAATTTTCAGCTGTCACTTTGAAAACCACAAAAAATCAATGTAAACGTCCAATGAACAAAAATAAAAAAATATATTTAAAGTGCTTCCAAGGGTATATTTATTTAGAAAAAAGTTTGGACGGAAATGCAGCACAAAAAATATATGATGATGTGACGTGAGCTGATTTCAGGAGCCTTTAGCTCACAGACGACCAAATATGTTGCAGATGATCATCAAACAATACAAATCTCATTTCTAGGGGGTGAGCGTGACCCATACGCTCCTCCTAATACATATCCTCCCTCAACTCAGTATTATTCTGATAATTTCGCTTGTGGTGATGCTGAGGTTTGACCACAGTTAAATTCTATTTAATTCACTTTTGCTTCTAAATAGCTTCCGCCCTAAATGAAATTCTCATCATCATAGTATGGGTATAGTGGTTATCTTTACTTAAAAAAACAACAACTTTTTTGTTGTATATGTTTATAAAATTGCATGAATTCGAATAAGTTTAGAGCGTATGTAAATTATGGTTGTGGTTGTGGTGGTATTCAAATAATTTTAAGTATATTTTAGATGACATTTTCAAAGTTTTTGTTTGTGTTGAATTTTCATTTAGTTAAAATGAATATCTTTTTTATGGTAAAATATTTGTTGGTTAGTTCTGTTTTATATATATTTAAATATTACAGGCAATAAGCAATGCTATAAATATTTTTTGCCCAGTTTAAGCTTTGGAATTTATTTTTTGTTTACACTATGGCCACTTAAGCAAATCTAAGAGACTTTTGTTTTAATATTATGTATGTATTCTTTATATATATCTATATGTCTATATGAAGCATTATACTTTTAAATTATTTATATGCTGAACACACTCACAAAAATACACGCAAACAAACTCACCTATCCGCAGCCGCACACATTCTCAAGTGTAAAGCAAAAAAACAAACCAAGAATAGAAGAAACACGTAATGCAAGAATGTTGCTAATGCAAATGTATGCATATAGTGGAGGAAATTTGCACAAGAGCACTTACAAAGTGGAAAAACTCTCTATGAAATGTTGTTGCTGCAATGATTTTAAACAAATATGTAATTATTATAGTATAATGTCATCATCTTTTGAATAGATGTTGGAGGTATCTACTAAAGTTATAACCATTTAGGGTCATTACAGACATATGCATATTCGAATTTCTACAAGCGAATAAAGAGTGATTTTTTTGAGGTTAGGATTTTCATGCATTAGTATTTGACAGATCACGTGGGATTTCAGACATGGTGTCAAAGAGAAAGATGCTCAGTATGCTTTGACATTTCATCATGAATCGTCTTACAAACGAACAACGCTTGCAAATTATTGAATTTTATTATCAAAATGCGTGCTCTGTTAAGAAAGTTCATTGCGCGCTTCCATTTTATGGTCAGTTTAATCGACCCACTGAAGCGGCTATTCGGGCTATTGTGACTAAATTTCGCACCAAATTTACATTGTTGGACATTAAACCACCAACACGCTTACGTAGAGTGCGAACTGAAGAAAATATCGCAGCTGTATCGGCCAGTGTTAATGATGACCACCAATTTTCGATTCGTCGCCGTTCGCACCAATTGGGTCTCTGTTACTCAAAAACGTGGAAATGCCAAAATTGGACTAAGCGGATGGACCACCTAAGACGCAGCCGCGGTCAACATTTAAATGAAATTATCTTCAAAAAGTAAATGTCATGGACCAATCTAACGTTTAAAATAAAGAACCGATGAGATTTTGCAAATTTTATGCGTTTTTTTTTTAAAAAAAGTTATCAAGCTCTTAAAAAATCACCCTTTATAATATGAATGTCGTTGAAACCAGCTAAAAAGCCTACGTTTTGAAAGCAATAGATATTCATGTAAAAACAACGTGAAAGATTCGAAGGTCTTCCGAATATAAAATTAATAAAAAACTATATTTAATTATTTCAATTCCTTTTTTATTTTTTATGGATTAGTTTAGTTTTCAACACAAATTGCTACATAGTATGTTAAATGTGGGTGTTAGGTTAAACTCGTGGTGGAAGTCAGAAAGGAACATCTGGCTCACTACGACCAGAAGAGATTCTTTGTGATACCATAGGCTTCTACTTATCGGAACCACCAGTATGTATGTAGAGTTAGAACACTGAAAGAATGTAGTATTTTTTTCTTAACATGTATGAAAAATTCATAAATAAAATGAAATGTTTCAAACAATTTGTCATAAACTATTCATATTTCATAAAACAAAATTGTTAAATTAGTGAATCTTGGTTTCATAAGACCAAGGAATGATTTCATTGTATTAAATAGACAATTCTTAAAGATTATGAAATATATCATAACCAATAAAATATTTGTGTTATGAAATGTCTTCATAAATATAATGAAGCATTTCATAGTTTTTATGCAATGTTTCACAACATTTTTAGTGTGTCGACTTTATTCGGTTGAATGCTAGCAATTCTCATTTGCCCTCTGTTAACTCTGATATAAGTATAGGGTCCGCCAAATAACTTTTTGAAAATGCTATAAAAAAAACTACTGAATATTTTCTCAAATTTCTTTTTTTATTTGAAAGTACAATCCTTCCGGTTAATAATGGAAAATAATTTCATTCAAATGGCTGCTGAGGGCACCCCACAAATAATGGTCCAACGGTTGAATAGTTGAAAAAAAACGTTACATGGCGAACCCTATATTTACCCTGCTTTTGACCAAAGACTTATTCGTTGGAAAGACTCTCGTAATGATAGTGTGTGTCGATTGGCTAGTCAACAAGTCAGACCTTTTTCGTGCTTTTTTGTTTATATTGGAAACTTCAGTATAAATCATTAATATTTATGAAACTTTTTCATTGGATTAACCAAGTAACTTTATAAAATCTATGAAAATTTTCATAATTCATATTATGACAAAAGTTCATCGAGTGAAGAACTGCATTTCATAGTTTCTAAAAAAATGTTTCAGAACAGAAACTATGCCAGTTTTCATTGATTTGTGCATCATGCAACTTTGGCGACTTTTTAATGAAATTTTTCACTGAGATTATGACAAAATCATAAAGAGTATGAAGATATTTCTTTCAGTGTATATATTAAGAGTGATTGTCTAAGGTAAACTTTCCCTGTTCTTCCTTCTACCTTGTTTAGCACGAAAGTTGACAAAATTTTTTCTTATTAAATTTCCCTGGGAGATCTATAGCTATGTTCTGAAATTGTCATTTGGTGACTTGAGCCAAGTAATCGAGGAATGTTGTGTAATTCGTTGTCGGATTTCAGTTCAGCTCGAACAGTAGAGATCATCCTAAAATTCGTATTAAATATTTTCAGTTCGGATTAGTGCATCAGTATGAAGGGATTCACATGCGATTTAATTGAAGTCACATTACCGAACCCACCAGCAAGACTACAATAGAAACTGACACCTAGTTTTTGTAGGATATATTTATCTCTACACTGACGAATCGTCTAAATTAAGGACGTTATTCTATTGGAATTTTAAGCCATGGGGATTCTTCTTTGAGAAGTAAATAAGGACACCGTATATATAGATGAAATAACTAGTGTGTTTTAGTAAATACATTTAATTCATTTATTTAGACAACTCTAAAGTCTAAAGTCGAAACCATTTTACAAAAAAGTAGGAGTAGTGGGTGAAACTTATAATAGAAGAAAAACGACGGAAGGATTTCATTGAGCTTTCAAAGCACTGTCTTCAAAAAGTCTGCGCTTTTTCAACTATTCTCTTTAGTTGAACGATTTAAGACGACAAGAGTGGAAGCAAAAAAAACAACAATTTTCAAAACAAAAATTCACGAAACAGCAGTGGTTTCAATCTACCTTGGAAGTTATCATAAAAAAACAACACTGGAATTATCTACAACACCGTACGACTACTTAAAACAAGTCGTTTCACTTCAATCGGATGATATACGTATGAAACTATAGTCAAGTTTTTAGTTTAGATTTTTATTTCCTCACATTGTTATCTCTTCACAGGACTACAAAGTTCTGTAGTATACAATTTTTTCAAAAATTATTTTAAATACTTATTCACATCCTATCACACGATATTAGCGTCAAATTAAAGAGGAGAATATCTATCAAAAATACTTCAAATATTGTGCTTTTATCTGTATTAGTTTAGTATTAGCACTCATTTCAAGTTTACCCCTTAGTTTATTTAGTTTATTCATATTTTACCTTTTTTTGTGGGAAAAATTGAAATGATTGTTAGTGCTAAACTAACTTAGAAAGAATACTGCAATTGAAAGTATTTTTAGCACATATTCTTTTATTTCATTTGACATATAAACCAGTATCATAGGGTACGAGTAAGTAATAATTTTTGAAAATTTGTATCCTTCGGAAATTTTGCTGTCATTTTAAGGGTCACCAGAATGAGTAAATGTAAAACTAAAAACGCCAATTAACTCCATTTCACCTATAGTTTCCGACGTAAATCATCTGGTTCAAGTGTAATTCGGATAGTCGGACAGGATACTATATTAGACCTGAGCCTTCACAAATTAAATATATTATTCATTTTTTCATTTGCAATTATAAACACGAAACGAAACCAATGGAAAAAAATGCATAACAAATTTAATTTGTGAGCTGGATGATAGTTCCAATGAATATCAATATTATATATATCAATGAAAACTAGAAATAATATATTTTATGAAGTATCTTCTCACCAGTTGTACTATTGTACAGTCTATGCAGTTGACTTTTTAGGAATAATATTTATACTATGAATGGTTATAACTATAGTCAATATATATTATATTTATATTTTATTAAATCGATGCTTTTAATGGAATATTTACTTATTGCAAACATTTAAATTATAATAATGCCACAACAACTTTCTTGAGAATTTTCAACTGCTTTGTATAATGCAATATTTTCTAAATAAAAAATGTTTAATCTATCCAACTACAATTCTACAAAATTGATTTATGCAATTAAGCTGTTCTTGTATTTTTTTCGTCTACTGTAAGCACGTTCACAACACACTCTGCTGCTCTGCATTTACTTCACTTCTATTTCTTCTTTGCTACTTTTGCTTCCTCTTCCTTTGCTCTTCTTCTTCTGACAAACATCCATTTTTTAAAAGAAAGAAAGAAAAAAATGCAAAAACATAAAAAATTTACATCTCCTTACAACTTCATTCAGGTGGAAACTAGTCGAGAGAAGATAATCTCATTAGAGCTGCAAGACCCTGAGAGGGGCGATACACCAAATGCATCACTTCAGTTACTGCCCGAGGACCAGATGTTGTTGCTGCAGCACCAAACACCAGCCACTACCGGGGTGGGGGAGACCGACGATGGCAAGGCAACGGAGAAGGAAATGCCAATGCCTCAGGTTAGAAGAACTGTTGTAGAAACATTAGAAAAGTTTCACATTACGAAAAAATACGATGAGGAGGAGGAGCATGAGGAGGATCCACAACAACAGCACACCACCAGTGATGTAGTCGAGGTAATAAGAGCAACAAAGGAACCGGAAGTGGTTGTGCTGGTGACGTCCACGGACGAGGAGGCATACGATGACGACGAGGGGGAGGAAACCGACACAGCTTCAATTGTAACGGTACAAGCAAATAACGAGAAACTGTTTCTACGCACAGATGACGACGACGAATTGCCCTCGATTGAATTGGACAGCTTGAGCAGCGCTGGCCTGTTCGGCCCCTCATCCCTGGATAGTGTGGCATCGTCGACGACCAAAGTTACCATAAAGCCCAACACCATCACCATGCATCAGACATTGGCCAAGGAGGTGCTGCTGCCAACACACACAACAACGATCATCACCTCAACGAGAACAAGGCCTGGAGGTGAGGCAGACATCGTGGAGCAGGAGCAGCAGGTTGACGAGTACGATGATAATGCTGGTGGCTTTACAAGAAACACCTTAACCACCACCACTACGACCAGCCAGAACATAGTGCAAGTGGTGAATCCTTTAATCTCAGGTGAGGGCCAAGTTCAAAGCATAGCCATTAGCCGTCCTCAGCACAGCGCCTATCCTTCGTTCGACAAAGACGACGACATCTGCGAGTATGACGAGGAGGACTACGAGGACGACGACGAAGTGGATGAGGGAGCCGGTGGCATCTCTCAAATTGTGCGTAGTGAGACCTTTGTCATGCCCCCCACATCTTCCATGGCGGCCAGCAAACCCCGCGAAGAACTTTCGCTCAATGCCAAAATGAAGAACGTTTTAGAAGAACTGCTGGAGAACAAGCGGGTTAAATACAATTTGCAAAAGAGTTTGGAAGAAGAGAAGGACACCAACGAAGCCTATACCGATGATGATGATGATGATGAAGATGATGACGATGACGACTACCAGTACAGGCAACGTGTAGTGGAGGCGAGACATTATCCCTCAAGTACTGGTCTGGCATCTCGCCGGGATGACAATGGCAATCAAAATTTCATAAACGAATTAATCCGGGACAGCAATAGAAATACTATGATGAATCTACAGGGGCAGGATGATGACGATGAGGACGACGACGAGGTGGATGGGGCCGAGGAAGAAGATGAGGAATCCGAAGACTCCGAAGATACCGAGAGCAGTGACAGCGACGATGACGACGACGACGATGATGATGACGAGACCATACACATCAGCTTTGTCGATGGCGCCCAAGTTATACAGAATCTCAACACGAATACCCCGGCAAAATTACAGAAATCCCAGACGTACAATACCATGAAAGAGGCAGCCGATGCTATGGCTGACAGTCACGAAGAAGTGCCATCGGCCAGCACAAAACCGGTCGACCAAAAGCAAGCGGAAACGGAAGAGTCCCGAGAAGACGAATCCCTCATGACTCTAGAAAAACTTGTCGAGGAACAAAAGAAATATGCCGAGATTACAAAACAATTGCGTAAATCGGTTGAAAACCTGCTCATCGATGACGATGATGACATCCAACCAACACAAACAATAGCCACCACAAGCAGCAGCTCCACCACTTCAACGCTACCTTTGGGACAGCAGCAAAGAGCCATGATCTCCTCCACGCTGACAACACCCTCCCGGGCGACTGCGACGACCACGTCGAAATCTCTCTCCGAAGAATCCGGTGAAGATATCTTCAATCGTTTACTAAGTGCCGGTGGACAACACAAGCAAATATTTGATCAGCTGAACGATGAGACAGTGAGCAGCTCCACGACCACCTGCACGGATGACAATGGCACCATTGTCACCACCACCACGACCATATCAAACATTGTGACGAGTGGCATACCACGTACCACCAAAACCGTAGAAAAAGTAGTTAGAACACATGGAGCGCCGCAGACCAAACAGAACAACGGTGATAAACAGGACGATGGTGGCAATGATTATGACCACGATGATGATGATGCTCGTGCTCCTGCTAAAGAGACATAAGTCATCTTAATTCATTGTCGCTGGGAGGCTCTTCAGACGCACATTCATTTCCACCGGGGGTTGATGGCATAGCATTTTCATATTCATTCTTCTGCGTTTCTTTTGTCTATCTCTCTATGACGAGACGACGAGGGCATGGGGATTTTTTTGTCTTCGCTGTTGATTTTGTCTTTGCACAATGGCCGCACCGGACCTTAGGCCTACAAATTTGTGGTCTGTGTGTGGAAATTTTCGATTTCGATAAAAACAAAACGTGTGAAAGCTGTGGTGTGTAATTTCTTTTTGTTTTATTGTCTTCACAAAACAATAGTTATGTTTTTGATTGTGTGTGTAGATATGCTAATTAGAGGGATATTTGTTTGCAGGAAGTTTTTGGTAGGGGATGGAAATGGAAAAGTTTAAGTAAATGAATATTTAAATTTTCTATTTTAAAACGTTGAAGTATGAAGATACAACATGATGCTCTTTGAACTCAACTCACGCCTACTACAACATTTTCAATTGAAATTGAGAAATTCAATTTAGTGTTGAGAAAAAATCAATTGAAATTTAGAATTTCCGTTGTGTATTGGCAAAACTCTAATCGAAATTTTGAATTTAAATTTTGTGTTGAAAATTCCATTCAATTTGAAGTGAGAATTTCTATTTGATGTTGCGAAAATTTCAATTGAAAATGAGAACTTCTATTTCGCTTGGAGAAGATTTCAATTGAAATCGAGAATTTCCATTTCATTTTGATGAAATTCCAATTAAATTGATATTTTTATTTCATATTGGAAAATTTTTAATTTAAAAAATTCCATTTCATCATGAGGTAATTCCAATTGAGATTGATATTTTCATTTCATATTGGAAAAGTTTCAATTTAAATTGAGAATTTTCATTTCATATTGACAAAATGAAATGAAAATGATCAATTTAATTTCATATTAGGAAAACGCTAAATCACTCCAACTCCAATTGAAATTGGGAAATTCGTTTATATATTGCGAAATTTTCAACTGAAATTGACAATTTCGAAATTCTGGCAAAACTCCAATTGAAAATGAAAATTTGCATTTAATTTTGGAATGGAATTTTCCATATGAAAATGACAATTTCCTTTTCGTATTGGAAAATGTTTAATTGAAATTGTAAATTCCATTTCATATTTCGAAAACTCCAAATAAAAATGAGAATTTTCCTTTTATATTCGTCAAATTTCAATAGAGAATTCGAATTGGGAAAATCCAATTGAAAATTCGAACTGGGAAAATTCCAATAAAAATTTCTCTCTACGAAATGGAGATCTACAATTTGAAGTTGAAATTATATTTTTCATTTGGAATTTTCTCAATTTTATATGGAAATTCTCAAAATCAGTTGTAGTTTTCTCAACATGAAATAAAAATATTCAATTTCTATAAAAATTTTCACAATTTCTATTGCACTTTTCTCAATTTCAATTGGATGATTCTTAATTTTAAATTGTAAATGGTTTAGGTGGGATTGCTGAGTTTTTAGAAGCAGAACCAAATACACTAATTCGAAAGGAAAAAAATCCTAAATTTTTAATATAAAAAATGTTGAAAAGTAGAAAAAGTTTATTAATATCAAAAACCATACTAGACTGCAAAATTTCTTCCATCATAAGAACGATGAAGTACTAAAGAGATTCATGGGAAAACTTTTTGCTCGAGAAGTTTACGTTTTTTTTAAAATCGTAGGATATATTCATATACATGTTTTTAGTAACTTTTTAAGCAGATTGTAAAATTTAAAAAGCTGATTTTTAGATTTTAGAAATGTTCGTGCCCTGGAACGATTAATATGTTTTTCGGCATAATTTCATTTCATAATTATTTTGTCAAGAAATTGGTTTTAATTGAAATTATTTTTTTAATATTTTTTTGTGATCTCAATAATTGCAAAGGTGTATAACATTGGCGTTGGTTGGGGTCCATTGGATTCGTACATAAATACATAATCGTACATATTGTTGATCACTTTAACATGTCTTAAATTGCGTATGCAAGTAAGTTAAAATATTCTTATCGATCATTCTTACGATGATTTTTTTTGGAGAATTTAATTTTTGGTCGTTATCAAAAATTATGTACTCGACCTATTTCTGGTCATCTGAGAATCCCCATGTCCAGAAATTATGTGGATTTTAACAGAATATTATTTGTCTACGGACAGAGGCATCTGTTTTGTTTTTCAAAACCATAAAAATAGGAAATTGGTTATTAAGAACATCTAAAAACCAATATAAAAACAAAAAAAATATATTTTAAATTGCAATAACCAATGACCAATAAAGTAAAAATCCAAAGAACTAGATTTTATAAACAAGTAGCGAAATGGTTGATTGATACTTAATTAGTGCGGTTTATGCCTCTGTTGCATTCTAAATAACGAATAGTTCGTATGCTGCTAATGGGGCAAATGTGTTGACATCCAGCGGAAGATTTTTCCAAATAAATTGTAATCGACAAAAAATCATTTAAAAGTATGTAAAATGTATCTAAATGTATCTTTTTTTTATTTTGTTGGTTATACAGCTTTTGCTTTAAGCGCAGCATATAATAATATAAGACGACTCTGTGGGAGACATGACTAATAGACACTGTCTATATATCCACTAGTATGGAAGGCTCTAACGGTCAAATTATACTTCTAAAATAATATTTTTTTCAATGACTGTTTAGCAGTTGTGTCTCTTTGATTTCTTTGAAATCCGTTTTAGGAACCACTACATGTGATGATTTTATCATAAGACTATAATGATTTGTTCGACTTTCTTCATAGAAATATAAAAAAATTCGAAATCAAATTATCGAATTTTTAATCTGACTAATAGTTTCGGAGCGAAATGTGGCGAAAAAATAAAAAGATTTTAAAAATCATCAGAATTTAAAACGACAAATAAAATTGTTTTTGTAGATACATTTTGATATTACTTACTTTGGATTTTTATTATTTTTAAATTTAAAAATATCTTGTAGTAAAAATTTAAAGAAAAAATTAAAAAAGATCATCAGAATTTAAAACGACAAATAAAATCGTTTTGAAGTTTTTGAAGATACATTCTGATATTATTTACTTTCGATTTTTTATTATTTTATTTTTATTAAATAATTTCCAGCAAGTTTTCAGGACCGTGATATCGCTCTTTTTATTTAGTATATTTTCAGGAGAGCGACTTATATACAGATTGTAGCCATCATACGAGTTATATACTATACTATACGATCCCTACTATAATTATAAAATAAATATATTATTGCAAAATAAATATTATATTATATGAGTGGTTGGATGCTAAAGGGTCAATGTTAAAGTATTCACTTTTGGGAAAATTGCAATCGAAGGTTTTATAGAAAGTTTTTTTAGATGAGTTCATCGTTGCATTGTCCAGCATTACATTTATATAGGTCTTCTGGGTTAAATTAGACTTTTGCTTTTTTTTGATCTCTTTCATAATACAGCCAGAAAATGAAGCTAATGCACATATTAACTCAAAACAAAAAAATATATACATTGGTCCTTTTAGCTCCAGGCCACAGAAATGGTAGTTTATAATCCTGAAATCGCTCTTCTGAAAAGTTACCAAAAAAATGTGACGTTCTTGAGCGATATGTTTAATATTTCAAATAGGAGATTTAACACATTTGCATTGATTGATTTGGATTTTGGTAAAAATACTACTCACCACACAAACATTAAAGTACGAAGATATCTCTTGTTGGCTGAAAAGAAACAAATGAAAAAAGGAAAAATTTATAAATTTCAATATAATAAAGTAGCTAGCTAATTGATGAACAAAAGTTGTTTTGGTCGAATATACCATCGTTTGAACTTGAGTCCGCATTTCAAATGAAATACTAAAGAGAGTCATGTTAAATCTTCCTACTTGTATGATTTTAGACTCACCCTGTACAATGGGGAAATGGGCATGTCAAATTTAGGAATTAATGTTGAATGATTCTTAGAAATGGAATTTCGTTGTATGAAAAATCCTAGAAATGACAGCAAAATATATATTTGATTTATATTTATATTTCGTATACTTTAGACTGGTATTTATGATGAGCTTTTACATGATTTTTATCTGATTCTTAGAACTGCAAATATAAAGTGTTCCTTTGTAACAAAAGTTCATAAAATGACAGCTAAATATACGTATGTCGTAGAGTGGGCCGCGAAATACATGAATATAAATATTTATATCAATCATTCTTACGATGATTTTCGAACTTTTCGAGCACATTTATTTTAGATTGTTATTAAAAATTACGGACCCCAGTCTACTTACGGCATACGACCCAAAAAATAAAAATATGCCACAATATGTTTAAATTTTTAATACGATTCCTGTAAAACAATTTTTTAAATGAGTTTTTCTATTTCATAGAACTACAAAAAATAAAGTATTCCGTTGTAACAAAAGTTCATAAAATGGCAGCATAATATATATGTATTTAAAATTGAATACATATGACTTAGAGTGAGTCGCAAAATAATTTTGTTTGGATGAATGTTTTGTATGTCTTAACTTAACCATTGAGAGTCGAAATATTTTCACAATTAACCGATAGCGGGACAAAGTTGTGTGTAAGGTAGAAAATTAATTATTTGATATGGGTCCGTGGTCCAGCATAAAGTGTTTTTTAGAAGTCGCGGTCTGAAAAAGCTTTCGGACCTTCAGAATTTTACAGCTGTTCAGAATTACATCAGTTTCAGTTTCATTTTTATCATTCTTAAGGTATATCATCTTTGGTATAACTATAATATGATATCGCCCAAGAAACTTTTTAGAAGTCGCCCATATAATCCAAGTTGGATTTTTAATTTTCTAATTGAGTCTGCGGGCTGAAAACCTAATTCAAACTTTCCCCAACATGTTTTTGAACCTTCAAAATGTTACAGCTGTTCAGATTTACATTATCATTATGAGGATTTATCACGTTTGCCATAGCTATGATATGATACCACCGTAAAAAAACTCTGATCAAGAGGTGGTACATATTGATGTTTCTATCACTCACCATCTGTAACCCTGCTTGTGAAGCCGGAATGTTATTTAGTATTTTCCTGCAATTGCTATTTTTTATTTAATTTATTTAACACACTGATTTTAATAATGAAATTGTCCATAAAACTTCATTTATAAAACATACCAACAACCAGCATTATTCATTTGTCACTAATTTGTTTCCGTTTTAATCGAATACATAAAACTACCAATAAACATGCATATATACATACATAAATAAATTTTGTTTAAATCATACGAAATTGAAAATTGAAATAAAAATAAAAAATATATTCGTTAAATTATCTACACACACCCGCCACTTCCCCACCAACACAACTACCATGACAAACAAAAATTCAACTCAGAACCAGCACAAAAAAATCCCAAAATGCCTCCATTTACAATTCCTGCATTTTCCTGTCAGTGTTTGCGTCCAGAACAAAATTTCATTTATTTGCTTAAATAAAATATTTGTTTGGCATTTTTTTGGATCACTTTAAAACAAATTATTTTGCTTTTTTATAATTTACTTTATGTTTTATGCTTCTTTTTTCTTCCTACCATCATTTCCGTTCCGTAGAAAAATCAATAGTGTACCGCCAGAAAGAAACAAAAAACAGAACAAGAAATGAAATGAAATGCCACCAACCGTTTAAAAGTGTGTGTGCCTCTTTAGTTGTACTGTGGGCCAAGCGAAAGGTAAAAATACATAAAAAAGTTATTAATTATATCATGTCAATCTCATTGGATATTCATACATACCAATATGTGTATGTATGTGGGTCATTCCATTTAGGGCGATTTATGGGTATGGTATGGAAAGTGAATGAAATGCAATATATCTAAACCAGCTGCGGGCAAATGGAATGACCCATATCTTTAGCTAACTACAAGTATATTTAACATTTAAATTTAATTTAAATTTTATCACAATTTAAATGGTCGTCCACCAGTTGAACCAAGTAAACAAATCATCATTCCGTTCGTTCTCTCGATATATACGTACATATGCATATATACAAATGTATTGTATTTTTTGTTTTATTTAATATTTGATTAAAAAAGAAATGTATCTCCCTTGATTTTTAGCTCTTAAGTATATCTTGTTTCTTTGAAAGAATCTCGTCCTGCTGTAGTCCTTCCTCTTCCTTTAACAAATTAAACAATTAATTAATTAATTACTTAAGAACAACTCTCCTCGGTATTTTTATAGTAGAGTACAATAATTACGATTAAAACAAACAAAACAATACAAACACGTAAACGTAAAACACATTTAAACACAACTTATATACATACAAACATATACATAGATACATACCTACATACATACAAAAAAATTATAATTAAATTGAACGTCTTTTTTGCACAATCGTTGTAATATTTAAATAAAATCACTTTTTAAGGCATTAAACGATAACTGAATGGAACATAAATAAAAACTCAACATATTTTTTGTAATGTAATTTGAAAAAAAAGAAACGAAAAAACTCAACACGATTAAAACAAATTATAACGAAATTATTATTAACCTTTTTTAAAAAAACTATCTTATATAAACAAACAGTTTTTTATAATTGTAGTTGATATTTGTGAAAATATAAAATGAACATAAATTTTTAATAAAAAGAAAATAAAATTAATAGTTTTGTGCATTTTATTACAAAAAAAAACAATTAAACACAAATTGTGTTTTTTATTGCTTATAAGCCAGGCTCTCATGTAAATGCGAATGTAGTGTGAAGTAAGTATGAAAGCTAATTATCTGTTTTGTTCTAAATCCCAATGCCCCAACTAAGAGCTATAGTAAGTATGCTATTCCAATTCCTTTCCCGACTCATGCTAGATGAACAGACCGACATTGCTAAGTCGACTCAAAAAGTGTTTCTAAGTCGATCGGTATAAATAGGTATATAGGTAAAGTCCTGTAAAATGTGGAAAAGATCACCAAAGGGAAAACTGAGTACACAGTTTTTCCACATACGATCCCTAGTTTCATATGTATGGTATTATATTCGGTGGAAAGGAAAGTCTTTCAAAGAAAAGTTTTTCAAAAAAAAACAAAAACAAGTAAAAAGGCGTTAAGTTCGGCCGGGCCGAATCTTATATACCCTCCACCACGGAGTGTATTCCACAGTATTACCAGCAGATTAAAGGATGTCGACTTTACATAGAAGCACAGTACCATATTACGAAAATTTTGATATTTTTATGCACATTACTATATTTGTTTACTATTTCAAACTATAATGTATACTTATGTGCACTGTTTAAAATCGACTACTATATATAAATAAAATGCTGAAATTGTGAAAGTGAACATGCCTAAATATTAGGCGATTGTCAGTCGCCATTAGAAAGAAGCATTTTCAGATACAGACAAAATGATAAGAAAAGTATAAATTTTAAAGATATCCCCACTCGCCCCATTCTCCGCCCAAATGTACAAATTTCGAAAAAACCCTTTTTCGAGTCTTCATAGTCAGAATGTATACACCGAATTTCATGATTTCAACTTCAGCGGTTTGGTAGGTCCCATTTTTATCCCTCTTTTTAATTAAATCCCTTAAAAGTACAAATTTCGAAAAATCCCTCTATTTTAGGTGTTTATGCAATTAGAGGGATGTACACACCGAATTTCATGATTCTAGCTTTTGTCGTATCATTGGTACCATATTTTATCCCTTTTTGTCCCATTTCGCCCGCTAAAACTTTTCTTATGGTGCTTCCAAGCTACAAGAGGAATGTCCGCAACAAATTTTAACTGTATGAAAATAAGAAATTTAATTAATAAACCAAGGCTACCAATATTTGTATACTTTATGTATAATGGATATAATACTTCAATTCATAAAGTAAATATAAGGGAGCAATCATAAATACCCTAAATATTGGGGGATTTACAGCTACAGTCGTTGGGTTGGTTGTATTTCCATCCTATTTTAATTTCAAAAGTATAAATTTTGAAAATGCCGTACGCAGTATAAGACAACTTCATGATTCTACCATTTTTTTGTCGTAAAAGCAACAAAATAAAGTACGAATTTGGGGAAAAAATATTTTACGTTGCTATACAGTCAGAGGAATGTATACACCGAATTCCATGATTCTATCAGCGGCCATTTTGTTGGTACCATTTTTATCCCCTTTCTCCAATTTTGCCCCCTCACGAGTACGACTATCTAAAACCTCTTTATTTTACGTATCTACACAATTAGAGGGATGTACACACCGAATTTCATCATTCTAGCTGTATTCGTTTAGTTGGTACTATTTTTATCCCCTGTAGCCATTGTATCCCATGAAAGTACGAATTTGGGAAAAGTGTTTTATTTTTCATGTCTACACAGTCAGAGGAATGTATACTCCGAATTTCATGATTCTAGCTGCTGTCATTTAGTAGGTACCTTTTTTCATTTGAACCCCAAAAAGTACGAATTTTGGAAAGTTCTTTTATTTTACGTGTCTACACAATCAGAGGAATGTATATATCGAATTTCATTATTCTAGGTGCAGCCGTTAGGTTGGTACTATTTTTATCCCTCTATCACCATTTAACCCCTTAAAAGTACGAATTTAGAAAAAATACTTTTATATTATGAATCTACTCTATTAGAGGAATGTACATGAAAAATTTCGTGTTTCTATCTGTTATCGTTTGATAGGTACCATTTTTATCCCTTTTTGTCCCATTTCGCCCCCTACAAATAAAAATCACTCTATGGTGCCCTTTTATAATATAAAGGGAATGCGCATTGCAAATATCAAGTAAATACAAGCTAATATGTTCAAAAAACATGCTGAAGTACTCTAAATATTAGGGGTATTTTCAGTCCTTGTGAGGGAAAAATTTTTCCCTCTGGGCCGATTTCGTCCACTTTCAATCCCAACCGATCTACAACCATAAGACACATATATGAAAAATTTGAACCTCCCAGCTCATTTCGTTTGGCCGCTATCGTGCTTTCAACAGACAGACAGACGGACATGGCTATATCGTCTTAGAATTTTACCACGACCCAGAATATATATACTTTATGGGGTCTCCGATGGATATTTCAGGGTGTTACAAACGGAATGACAAAGTGAATATACCCCCATCCTGGAGCCTTTGTTTATTCCGTTTTGTTAATTCTGAGAATCAAAAAAAAGAAAAAAACCTTACCATAGACAAAGTTGTGCATATGTCGAACAAATTTTTGAAATTCATACCTTTACTCAATTGCGAATAAAAGCGAAACGCGTGCATCGATTTTCATGATCTTTGTCTCATTTTGCTCATAGGTTATGTGACTTTACGTAAAAGTAATAAGATTTGACATTTTTTTTCATTTTGGATTTTTTATGGATTTAAAAAAAAAATTAAATCTTTAGGCAAAAAATAAGTTTTTTCCTTTATATATTCATTTTTAACTTGGAAACTGTTGCTTGTATAGTAAAACAATATATGAACAGATTAAGGTAAGGTTAAGTAATTTTAAATTTTTTAAAATTTAATTCAATTAAATCGGGCTAGTGGTTCCCGAGTTATGCCGGACGAAACAAATTAACCAAAAAAAAATTTTTAAAATTTAAAAAAAAAAAATAAAAAAAAAACAAACGAAAAAAAAAATTTTATTGCGTTTTTTGAGCTCATGTCAAGGTTATCTACACAGAAAAAATTATCGCATCCGGAGTACATGAAATTTTTTCATTTTGTTGAGTAGTGTAATAGGCCACCTTAAAAGCAGTCTTCCTTAGCAACGATAAATGATAGAATCTTTCTTATTGATTAGAGTATGCTCTGTTAAACCTGCGAACAAATTATGAAGTCTCTGGCTATCATCGGCTTTAATACAAAAATAAATAATAATCGAAGCGAAAGCAAGATACATCGAAAGCCTCGACAATACTGAATCGAATGAATTTACAGTTTTGCTCTATCGCGTCCAAATATGGTTGGTACACCAAAACAATTCTAATGTGATTTTTATATCAGGTATCTCAAAAATCTTCTCTTTAACTAACACTACTAAAAAACTTTGAATTGTTTTAAAACTCAAAATCCCAAATTTCCTCAAACGCAGGAAATAAATGGCATAAAAGCGTTTTTAATATCTGCAGTTATTTAATTTGATCACAGATCAAAAAATTATATTAACCGACACATTAGTAGATAAAAAATCACTTTTTACTTTTGTAATAAGTGCTATGCGTTTCCAGAAATAATTATCTAAAGATTTTTTATGAAAATTTGAAAATGGTGTAGAATTTTCAATTGAAATTGAGAAATGCAACTTGATATTGAGAAATATTATAAATACATGTGAAGACAAATTGACTTGAAATAGAGAAATGAATATCACTATTCAATTTGTGGATAGGAGGACACATGGATGGTCCATAAAACTACCAGTGCCAAATTCTCGTGGTCCAAACATCCGTGTCTATTCATCAGCGTTATACTGATGAATAGAAGACGTGGATCATTTAAAGAAAATGACACCAGAAATTGGGTAAGGGAATTACTAAATAAATGGGAGGGGGACTCGGAAATCACTTAGAGGACCTAGTTATAAAGCGTGTTTTTTATTGAGGTATAGAACTTCGAATTGAAATAAAACACAAGAAAATCGTTTTAATGTCCATCAATTTGGCTTTATTGGAAGGATAATTTTATGCCATTAATGTTTAAATATGATTTCGGGCATGTGGCCGCCGCGGCTGGCTCGAATATAGCCAATTCTACAGGTCCAATTTTCCAAAGCTCCAATTGCTGTGCACGGTGGCGAATCGATTCATTCGGGTCCTCTTCAACACTTTGCTCTACAGCGGCAACTGCTTCTTCGGAGCGCACTGTTCGACGTCTCTGCGGATGCGTATTATCACATAGAGTAAACGTAGTGCGAAAACGATCCATGGTTAACCGAATTAATTGCTCTGATGGACGATTATGTCGACCATAAAATGGACGGAGCTTGCGGTGAACTTCGCGAACTGAACCATTACTTTCGAAATAAATTTTTTGATTTGCAAGCTTTGTTCTTTTGTCAACCTGTTCATGATGAAATGGCAAACCAAACTAAATATTAATCACTTGACAGCTGACAAAATGGCCGCCAGTTAAAAAAGTGATGCCAACTTAAAGTTCTTTACCACAATAAAAAACACCCTTTAGCTTGCGACAACACTACCTGGCACAGCCAAATTGAAACCGTTTTTGTACCCACCTGAAGTTTGCGAACAGCGATCGATGTACTAAGAAAACAATAGACGAAGCTAAAACAATAATAACTGACAGTGACTGTGCCGCAGCAGCTAAACATTCCACTTCTTTCTACCAAAGATCTATAGAACTGGAGGATATGCCTGTTGGAGAATAGCTTATAAAGAGTGATTTTTTTGAGGTTAGGATTTTCATGCATTAGTATTTGACAGATCACGTGGGATTTCAGACATGGTGTCAAAGAGAAAGATGCTCAGTATGCTTTGACATTTCATCATGAATCGTCTTACAAACGAACAACGCTTGCAAATTATTGAATTTTATTATCAAAATGCGTGCTCTGTTAAGAAAGTTCATTGCGCGCTTCCATTTTATGGTCAGTTTAATCGACCCACTGAAGCGGCTATTCGGGCTATTGTGACTAAATTTCGCACCAAATTTACATTGTTGGACATTAAACCACCAACACGCTTACGTAGAGTGCGAACTGAAGAAAATATCGCAGCTGTATCGGCCAGTGTTAATGATGACCACCAATTTTCGATTCGTCGCCGTTCGCACCAATTGGGTCTCTGTTACTCAAAAACGTGGAAATGCCAAAATTGGACTAAGCGGATGGACCACCTAAGACGCAGCCGCGGTCAACATTTAAATGAAATTATCTTCAAAAAGTAAATGTCATGGACCAATCTAACGTTTCAAATAAAGAACCGATGAGATTTTGCAAATTTTATGCGTTTTTTTAAAAAAAAAAGTTATCAAGCTCTTAAAAAATCACCCTTTATATAAAGGGTGGTTAAATTTTAAGGGCCGATGTTGATTTTGAATAAAACACAAATTATTTAGGAAATTGTTGTCATATCTTTTTATTATGATAATTAATATTAGGATAATATCTCGGCGGCACACCTCCATCCGATGGTCCAAATTGTCGATGACGCTGATACATAATTGAGGTTATATGCCGTTAATGTGCCAAATTATCTCATCCTTTAAGTCTTGAATTGTTGCTGGCTTATCAACGAATACCTTTTCTTTCAAATAACCCAAAGAAAAAAGTCCAACGGAGTCAAACCACATGATCTTGGCGGCCAATTGACATCGCCACCACGTGAATTTTTCGCACAGAAAAACCATTGGTTAGCTGTGTGTCAAGTGGCACCGTCCTGTTGAAACCACTTACCGTCCATATCTATATGTTCCAATTCGGGCCATATAAAGTTCGTTATCATCTCACGATAGCGAAGACCATTCACAGTAACTGCCTGACCGGCTTAATTTTGAATAAAAAAAAACGCACCGGTGATGCCGCCAGCCCACACTGGTTCCAAATCCATTTTTTATGGCATAAAGTCGAAAAATAAACATACAGTCTTGTAATTTTGCACATTTGCTAGACATGTCATACGCAAAAAATAAAAATAAAATGGGGCCGATCGGACCACGCCCACTACCACCTCCCATATAAACTCAATATATAACCAACATAATTATCACCCTGTATTGGTACAGGGTGACCAAAAACAAAATTTTATGAAAGCTTAAAAGAATGAAGTGTTGTTTGTTTTGACGAAATCTGTTTTTCTAAACATTATTACAAAAGCAAAATATAGCATACAAATAGTATACATTAAACTGCAATTTAAATAATTATTTCAAGAAATAAAGTAAAATGTATACATGTGTGCAAAAAGGTGAATGATGTTGTATACCATTTTAAAGGTACTTTCAATACCTTTTAAATAAAATATTGATGGCTAATCAAAAACTGTGCTAAAATAAAATGACAATTTTTGGAGTTTTCCGAAAAATGCTGACAAGATATTAATTCCACCATAAACTACAACCCCAGACGAACACTTTCACATTTACACTTTGAGTCATACGTATAACTTTTCATCCACGACATTTATAGATTATGTTCTCTACAAATCACAAAATTACAATACCTATGAGCACTTACAAGACCACAATAATCATAAAATGTTAAATATAATTTTTCAACTACTAACTCTTGCCGTCAATTTTCATAATATAGTCACTTTATTATTTTCTTTTTAGGTCTTGATTTTAAATAATTTGTAAAACTGGTTTATATCAAAATTAATCCCACTTTTTTTGAACCGCAAAGTTTAAGTACCATTCAGACTTGTGGTGTTGCCACCTAATTTTCTCCAGTATATTTTCTTGATTGCTTGGAGTGTTGCCATAAAGAAAATATATACACATTTACCACTTTCCAATTTTAATTTTTTTGAATTTCTGCCAAAAAAATGGATTTGGGACCATAGTGCAGCCCATAAACCGCACCAAACAGTCACTCTTTGACAATCACTCTTGGATTATCATTCGCCCAAATGCGGCAATTACTTCCTTTTTTTGGTCAAGAACGATCGGTATTGAATTTGGAGGAAATCGGTTCAGATTAGTCAGTTAGTCCATACAAAAGTCGCTCCCGATTTCATTTTTTGCGCCCTATAACGCACAAATAGTACCCGATTTTCTTCAAATTTTGCTTAACACCTTATAATTTAATTAGAAATTCCTGTGATAAAAGCGGGATAGATCGCTTCAGATTTAGATATAGTCCCCATACAAATGTCGCTCCCGATTTCACTTTTTCCTTTTTAGAAACCACATATTGTACCCGGTTTCCTTTAAAATTGGCAAAACATCTTATAATCCAACTAAAAACATCAATGGTGAATGTGGGTATGATCGGTTCAGACATATTATATTTCACCAATAAACATACATGGTGAAGGCTGGTCACATCATTCCAGGTTTCAATATACCTCCATACAAATGTCCTTTCCGATTTAACATTTTTTGTCAAACACATACATTTACATGATTCAAAAATCCTTTCCGATTCCTTTTTTACTGAATTGAATTGTAATGAAAGTGGGGTGTATCATATAGTGGATCCGTCCGTCTTTAGCCTTTCCTTACTTATCGTGAATGAAAACTATGTAGGCTCATATTTTGGCACAGGCTTCAAGTGTTGTTATAGGCCTCTTCAAATGTCTGTATTTATCATTGGATCTTGATCAATTTTTCCAGATCATGTTATATTTATCAATTACTTTATTATTTACCATTCATTACATTTGACCAAAGATGAATTTATAGTAACGGCATAATTTATATGAACTACCTAAAATTGCTGCCATGAAATACCTGGGTTTAGCAAAGCGAGGTACATATGCAGGGAGTGGTGTAAGGCTAAAGTCGTTTTTCCTTATACTAATTTATTTTTCTATAAAAACTTTTAATAATTTCTTCTCAATTTCAATGATGCATTTATCACTTTAATATTTTAATTTCCCAATCTCAATTTGTCTTTTCCCAGTATCAATTGGACTTTTCTCAATATTAATTTGTTTCTTTCCCAATAATAATTTGTCTTTTCTCAATATCAATTTGTTTATTCTCAATTTCAATTTGCATTTACGCAATTTCAAATTTCATTTCTCAGAATGCCATTCCGTTTGTAACGCCTTGAAATATTCATCGGATACCCCATACAGTATATATATTCTGGGTCGTGGTAAAATTCTAAATTATCCGAAACCACTAGTATGTTCCTAATCAAAATCGTAGGGGTTGAATACCAAAATCTATGGTTTTTAGGCCGTTTTCTGGCGGAATTACCCATATTTTTCTAACCACAAAACTTCACAAAAATTACCCATTTTTATCGTTAATTAACACAAGACGACTTCACTTTTCTTCGACTTTTTCTTTTCTTTGTGCATGTACAAATTTCTTCTATTTTTAGTGAAGAAGTCATAATTTAGATGCGCTTAATCTCCTTCTTGAATCATTTTTGCCATCGGACCTCTTCGGTAAGTCATCTCCAAATCTACCAATTTTGCAAAATGTCTGCTAAAATTATCAAGTCGCAAAGCACCGATTAGAACATATTTGGTATATTTCTTTCTAAAGCAGAAAATAAAGAAAATACGACGACCTTTATTAAGAAATCTAAAATTTCCCCATATTTTTTCCACTTTGGGAATTTGGGCATTTTACTAAAAATTAAAAATAAATTGATGAACTTGTTAGCCATTATTTTCGGTGACAATATATTACCATAAAGTAAAAAAGCGTGCGAAGAAAAATCGTCTTACTGGCCCGTGTAATGGCTGACACTAGTAACACTTTTATTTCCAAATGATATTCGTCTTCTTCATCATACTGGAACTTAAGGTATTTCCTAAGCTGTTGCAGTATAATGATATGGTGGCATAAACTTCAACTATGGCCAGCAATTTAGCAAAGTGAATATTGATCCATTAATTAAACCCGAGTTGATAGTCTGCAGCCATCAATGAAATTGAAGTCACGAATTTTTATTACTGACTCAATAAATTACATCCTCGAGCATCCTCAAAAAATGAGGCTGGTAGCACGTACGCACTGGCATTCGCGCCCTTCTGTCATTCCGTTGAAGAGAGATCCAAACTGACGCAAACATATTCGTTTCCCTTTATTTGTCTAATATGTAACACTTTTATCGCTATAAATAAACAAATTCATATATCATTCTTGTCATATCATTTTTTTCTACGCTCCTTTACAGCAAAGCGAAACCGAAGGTGATGCATCGACAATTTGTCGCTTCATAATAAATGAAATCCTCAAGGAGCGAAGGACGCATTCCGCCGACCATCAGACGTTCTGCATATCAAAGTGATACATTTTCGGTTGTTTTTTTTTTCTTTCTTTTGGTGTTATTTTCAGTTTCACACTCTTAAAAATTAATATTTATAAGAATTTGTTAAATAAATAATAAGAAAACAAATACAACTTCCCTGAGATGGGAAAAATAAACAAACAGCTACAATACCCACAACATCGACATCATGTAACACTTGGCAATATTGTTCTTTTTTTTGCGCAGCCGGAATGACAGTCAAAGGTGTTTACCTGGAAATAGGTCGAAGGGAAGTTAAGAAATAAAATATGATGTGAAGAAAAACCACACAACCACGAGGACATGACGAAGGAAGCCACTGAAGGCTGGATGCCACAGTCTGGTGTGTTGCGTAAACTAATGAAAACGATATTTCCTATTGATTTATCAGTATGTCGTAAAATATGTACATTTATGTCTATTAATTTAGCACAACATTTAGAGGAAACAATTTGAAACAGGTAATGGGTTTGAGCTGTAAAATATATTTTCACCCCATAACAAGTGGTTCGCCTTTATTTAAGAGATAAGAGCATTTAAAGTTATCACTGAAGTTATCGCTTTTATATCTTGTACATTTGTATGTCATTTCGTTTGCAATGCCTTGAAATATTATTTATCGTAAACCAATTAAAGTCGTTATATTCCGCTATATGAGTCAGTCCATGTTAAAACTATTTTACACGTGACTTAGGAACAAATCTTAAAATTAGATATGCAGTGATATAAGCATTTGAACTTCCGCGAAAGTTATCTGGAATGGGACCATCTATCAACATGCCAGATGTGGGGATTTGTCCCCAACCATGGGAATTTTATAGTGGTCAAAAAATGTGAAATGGGGACAGGTGATTTTTGTGGGAATTTCATAAAATATTATGGGGATTTTGTGAGGATATTAAAAGAACTTTGAAAAATATTTAGTTTTTGATTTTAACTGGGAATGCAAAATTATCTATAAATGGTTACAAATTCATTACTTGCCAATCAACAAAAACAAATGTGAGTATTTCTGTACTCAAATCCATATGTGCCTTTAAATCGCTTTTGAGGATCATTAAACAACATTATCACAAGTGAATGGGAGTTAGTATGGGGTCACAGAGGTAATGTGTCCGTTTTACACCCAAAATGTCTCGGAAATTTTTTTTTGTTTTTTTTTTAATAATTTCATAAATAAATAATTTTCTATAATTTTAACAATGTAAAAATTTGTGCTTAAAAATACAATTTTATTGCTTTATCAATGTACTTCAATTATTTAATTTTTATACCCTACACCACTTCGTGGACTAGGGTATTATAAGTTAGTTTCGCGCCAAATGTTTGTAACACCAAGAAATAATTGAGCTAGACCACCTTTAAGTATCGGCTTAGAATCACCACCAGCTGAATCGATTTGACGATGTCTGTCTGTTCGTCCGTCTGCTGTTCATCTAAGCTTGTTCGAACTCTACAGGTCGCATTTGCTGTCCGATTATCATGAAATTTGGCAGAAGTTACTTTTTTTGGCCAAGGACGATCGGTATTGAATTTGGAGAAAATCGGTTCAGATTTAGATATAGCCCCCATACAAATGTAGCTCCCGATTTGACTTTTCCGCCCTATAAAGCACATATAGTACCCGATTTTCTTCAAATTTTGCATAACGCCTTATAATCAAACTAGAAATACCAGTGATGAAATCGGGTTAGATCGGTTCAGATTTAGACATAGTCCCCATACAAATGTCGCTCCCGATCTGACTTTTTCCGCTCTAGAAACCACATATTGTATCCGATTTTCTTTAAAATTGGCAAAACATTTTATAATCGAACCAGAAACACTTATGCTTAAAGTGGAATGTATCATATAGTCAGCTCCATCCGTCTTTAGCCTTCCTTACTTGTTTGGGAGATGCCCATATGTCCCTACTTTGGAATAACCCAAATGGGGCCCCATTCGGCTCTATCACAGCTCTAGAAACTACATCTTTCATAGGATCTTCATCAACTTTTGCAGATAATTATATGTTTCAATTAGGAATACCTACCGTGAATGAGAAATATGTAGGCGCATGTTTAGGCAAAGGCCTCAAGTGTTGTTATAGGCCCGCTACAAATGTCCGTCCGATTCATCCTATTACCGCTGTATAATCTGTATTTATCATTTGATCTTGATCAATTTTTCCAGATCATGATATATTTACTTTACTCGGAATATCTGCTGGAAAATTGGATCAAATACTTTATTATTTACCATATCATTAAATTTGACAAAAGATGAATTTATAGTAACTGTAAAATTTGTAAGAACTACATAAACTTTCTCCCATGAAACAACTGGGGTTAGTAATCAAAACACAGGGAGTGGTGTAGGGTATTATATAATCGGCCCCCCCGACTTCAGCCTTTCCTTACTTGTTTATTAATTATTAATTCTGCATAATATAAAGTAAAATTAAATAGTGCTCATTTATTTAATGCTAATTTAATTTAATATTAATTTGCGTTATATACTAATTCATACTAAATTAATATTTTGTTAAGTTTCCTATTGTCAGTTCTACACAACAAAATGGTTTGCTTTAGTTATTCACCACTCACAACACAGGATAGCTGAGATGGTTAGAGTGCCGCGATAGCCACCAGATAATCCGCTGTTCTACACCCGGTAGCGGCGGATTTTTTAAAACCGACATGGAAACTAGTGAAAGAGTGGTTCCTTTGCAACACTTTAAAATAACTTTTCTTTCAAAATAAAGGGCACCCCTCTTATGACAACTCCACATTAAATTCATTGGTGAAGATCCCAATTTTCACTACTTCCGAATCGCTTCTTTGGGTGCTCTCTTTTTGCTGGGTGGATGCTCACTACATTTATTATGATTTTGGTAGGTGCCGAGCATCTTCCGAAAAGAAATTATAATAAAAACAAGTAAGAAGGCGTTAAGTTCGGCCGGGCCGAATCTTATATACCCTCCACTACGGTGTGCATTCCACAGTATTACCAGCAGATTAAAGGATGTCGACTTTACAAAGAAGTACAGTACCATATTACGATATTTGTATGCACATTACTTGTGATATTTGTATGCACATTACCATATATGTTTACTATTTCAAACTATAATGTATACTTATGCGCACTGTTTAAAATCTACTACTATAAATTAATACAATGCTGTAATTGTGAAAGTGAACATGCCTTAATATTAGGCGATTGTCAGTCGCCATTAGGGAGAATCATTTTCAGATACAGACAAAGTGACTGTATAATTTTGATAAGAAAAGTACAATTTTAAAGATATCCCCATTCTCCCCCCAAATGTACCTTTTTGTTTCGAGTCTTCATTGTCAAAACACAGAACACACCGAATTTCATGATATCAACTTTAGCGGTTTGGAAGGTCCATTTTATCCCTCCTTTTCAATTATATCCCTTAAAAGTACGAATTTCGAAAAAAATCCCTCTGTTTTACGTGTCTATGCAATTAGAGGGATGTACACACCGAATTTCATGATTCTAGCTGTTGTCGTATCATTGGTACCATATTTTATCCCTCTTTGTCCCATTTCGCACCGCTTAAACTTTTATTTTCTTTGTTGTGCTTCCAAGCTACAAAAGGAATGTCCGCAACAAATTTCAAATGTATGAAAATCAGAAATTTAATTAATAAACCAAGGCTGCCAATATTTTTATACTATGTGTATATATAATGGAAATAATACTTCAATTCATAAAGTAAAGATAAGGCAGCAATCATAAATACCCTAAATATTGGGGGACAGAGAGTGTATTTTCAGCTACAGTCGTTTGGTTGGTTGTATTTCCTATTTTAATTTCAAAAGTATACATTTCGAAAATACCTTACCTCTCACGTACGCAGTATAAGACAACTTCCTGATTCAACCATTTTTTGTCGTAAAAGCAACAAAATTTGGAAAAATTTTGTTGCAGCACTCAGAGGACTGTATACTCCGAATTCCATGATACTATCTGCGGCCATTTTGTAGGTACCATTTTTATCCACTTTTTCGCATTTTACTCCATAAAAGCACGACTTTCGAATATTTCATCATTCTAGCTGTAGCCTTTTAGTTGGTACCATTTTTATCCCTCTGCTCCCTTGAAAGTAAGAATTTGGAAAACCTCTTTTTCGTGTCTACTCAGCCAGAGGAATGTATACAGCGAATTTAATGGTTCTAGCTGCATCCATTTGTTTGCTACAATTTTTATCCCCTTTTTCCATTTTACACCATAAAAGTACGAAATTTCCTTTATTTTATTTGTCTACGCAATCAGAGAAATATATACACCGAATTTCATTATTCTAGGTGAAGCAGTTTGGTTGGTACTATTTTTATCCCACTATCCCCATTTAACCCCTTAAAAGTACGAATTTAGAAAAAATACTTTTATATTCTGTATCTACTCTATTAGAGGAACGTACACGCCAAATTCCGTGTTTCTGTCTGTTGTCGTTTGATAGGTACCATTTTTATCCCTTTTTGTCCCATTTCGCCCCCTACAAATAAAAATCACTCTACGTATGGTGACCTTTTATGCTATAAATGGAATGCGAATTGTAAATATAAAGTAAATACAAGATAATATGATCAAAATGCTGACATGCTGAAATACTCTAAATATTAGGGGTATTTTCAGTCCTTGTGAGGGAAAAATTTTTTCCTCTGAGCCGATTTCGCCCACTTTCAATCCCAACCGATCTGCAACCATAAGACAAATTTAGGAAAAATTTGAACCCCCTAGCTCATTTCGTTCGGCCGCTATCGTGCTTTCAACAGACAGACAGACGGACATGGCTATATCGTATTACAATTTTACCACGACCCAGAATATACAGTGGTGATCACGAATTTAGCACAGTCACCACATGTAACTTTATAAAGCAAATATTTCAACTTCAACTTTATGTTTTTTGACCGGTATTTTTTCTAAAATATTACGTACGATAAGATGACCATTTAACGTTGTTTTTGTTCGGTTCTTATGCTGCATTTTAGTTTTATGCAATTTAAAGTACAAATAATACGAAAAATGGTTGGACAGTAATTAGCACAAATTTAAAAAACTTTAATCAAATCGGAAAAAAACTGAACTAACCAATACATTTTATTATAAACTTAATATTTGGTTGGATAATCGCTATTTTGAGTAATAGCTGTACATCTTCTTTACATATTCTCCACTAGAGGCATAAAAGACTCCATTGGAGTAGCATATCAGGAATTTTGTGTTTAATTCAAGAAATCGGGCAAATTTTTGGGTTTTATTGCTATAATATGTTGTTAAAGTCCATTCCATAGATTCTCAATAGGATTGAGATCTTGTGACTGTGCTGCACCATTTTTAAAAATCTATTTTGTTCAGCCTCAAACAGCTCTTTACTGGCGTTACGTGTGTTTTGGTCGGTTGTCGTGTATAAAACGCCTCTTAATTGGCATGTCTTTATCTGAATATGTTATCATAGTATCACCAAATAGATTTTTGTAAATATTCTGATCCATTAATGCATCGATTTTGTGTATCGGACAAACGCCGTGTCCAGAAAACGCAGTATACATCATTAGATTTTCGCCAACAAGCTTTAACGTCTCACATTTGTACTTTGGGTTGTGCTGAATGTTTGGAGGGCACACTTCGTATTGTTTCCTATTAGATCCGCGCCGACAAATGTTCGATTCGCCAATCCAGGCGATATTTTCCCAAAAATCTTGGATTTTTCTAAATGATCCTGAGCAGATTAAATTTTACACTGTAAGCCATATTTTGATACGTCTGGCTTATGTTGAACAATGCAGCCAAGTAATTTTTTTCCATTGGTTCTTCTTCTTCTTATGGTGTATGAGGAAATGCTAATGTCAATTTTTGCCGAAACATCTCTCTGAATCACAGTTGAGCTTTTAAATGGATCTGCTACGCAGGTTCTATAAATTAAAAAATCCGATTTATTGCTTGTTTTTCTCGGCGGAGGACATTTTGCAATATTTTTGAAGCTCCCATAAGTGCCAATATTGCTTAGTATATTGCACACAATCTGTCTGGATCAATTTATAATGTTTGCAATATCCCCAGCGGTACTTCCACTGTCGTTCAATTGCATAATAACCTGACGCTGCGCCTCAATGCACTATTTTCCTTTAGCAATATCTAATTATAATTTTTGTTAAATAATAACTTCCATTTGAGTAAAAATTACCCAAACATACCAATTAATTAATTTAAACGCAAAAATAAATAGAAAATAACAACTTTTATCAAATGTGCTAAATTTGTGTCCAGCCCAGATTACGAATTATTTGCAAAAACATGAGAGTATGAAGAAAAGGCACAAAAGAATTCGAAAAAAAATTATTGGGCTTACTGATCACACCATAAGCAACACTAAAAAACAAATATTTTGCGTAGAGTTCATTATCCGAACAAATTATTTGCTATTATAAACAACATATTCGTGTGGAAGTTATATTAGTTTTAAATGAACATAGAAATATGGGAGGTGTCTTAATGGGCGTGGCAATTTTGGCCGTCTTCGAACTTAAACTAAATTTGGGAAAAATATTACTACGAGCAAAGTTCCCTTCGAATGTCATTGTGTACACCAGTTATCGAATATGGCCAACGGCAAGTGTGATTCATGTTGACGGGGTCGTACCTACCTATTGTATTTTATTTTTATTTATTTCTTATGAATTACAATACAAAGTAAATTTATATTCTAATTTTCGGTCCAGGGATTGAGCCGGGGTGACTAAGACCATTGTAGCTAGTTATTGCAGCGAAAAACCAGAGCCTTTGGTGGGAATCGAACCCACGACCCCCCGCTGATAGCCGAGCACGCTACCAACTCGACTACCGGGGCGCTCCGATCCTATTGTAACATGACCTAATTACGTACAGTAAAATTCTCAATCGAATCCGCCTATCGGTAAGTATTTTGTGACAGTTTTAAAATATGTTTGTATGCGCGGTACCACGTCTCTTTGTCGTATCTTCATCTAGTATAACTAAGGTGACCATCCATCCCGCTTTTCGCGGGACTATCCCGCTTTTTGATGCCCAGCCCCGCTTAAATTTTCCATCTCGCATAATCCTGCTTTTTCGTTTTACATTACTTTTGGTACATTATCGATTAAAAATGTTCACTTAAAAATTTGTTTGTAACTAACAAAAGTCTACAATTTCTAAGATATTTAATTAATTTCCCTTAATCTAAATGTTGGCTCTAATTTTTAGGGGACATTTAAGATTATTAATAGTAATTTACAGTGCTGTGTTGTTCAATAGATAAATTTAAAACATATATTAATAAGACAGTTTATCAATGAAACCATAATGATACTGGTAAAATATCACTTTTAATAATATAGTCGTCTGTCTGACAGTTTCATAAGCACTTGAGCTCTTTTTCTACTACTAACAAAATAAGGTACCATGAAAATTTAGCCTAATAGTAAGCTCTTTAAACAATAATATTAAATACAAATTATGAGCAGACTTTTCTATATTTTTAAGAGCGCACCCAACACTGAAATAAATATAATGAAAGAAATTTTGAAACTAGTAAAAGGACGTTAAGTTCGTCCAAACAAACAGGGGAACCTGAAGTTCATGATTACAGATAGAGCCGTTTGTTTAGTACCATCTGCCTCTTATTGTGAATCTAAAAGTACGAATTTGGAAAATATTTTTTTGCATATAAGTCAGCCAGCCATAAATATTCTAAACGCAGCCACTTTAATTTATAATACTTCATATAGCCTAGCTTTTCGCGATCCCTTTTTTTTAAATCCCTCCAAATTCCGCTTTTTTAATTCATAAATCCCGCTGTTTGCTCAAAAAAAGATGGTCACGTTAAGTATAACCAGAAACAATCCTTTGTCCAAAAGTTAGCAACATAAAAAATTTCAAGCGAATTGGGCTACCGATTTAGCATCCTATACGAACACGCAAACATACGGACCAAGATTTAAACATTTTCACACGATGTTTGCCAAATGTAGAAGTTGATGTTCGTACAAAAAGCTGTTTTAACGATAAAAAATTAAAAAAAAAAAACATTTTAAGTATTTTTTACTAGAATTAGCCCAATGTGTATGCTTTCAACTGCATAAAACAAATTCATGGTATACCAAACGAATCGAAAGTTAAGGAAGAAACGACGAAACGTAACAACCGCTCTTCAAAAAAGTATATTTCTCTCTGTATTCGCTTTATGATCAACAAAAAACATTACGAAATCGAGACTCCGTTCTCCAGAGAATCCACATATCGATCATTCCATGTCAAACCGAACACTTTTTTACATCACCATTTCCGATTTCGTTGAAACTTTGTACGATAACTAAACATTATAAAATATTTGATTCGTAGAAGACGAAAAAAAACCGATTTTTTTTTCAAAATATATGACCAATTGAAAATGGCGAAAATCAAGAAAAACGTGCCGAGGTATGAACATTGAAATTGGTGTAGTGAGAAAACGCGTGGGCACAATTCAAAGAATGATGGCTTATTTTAAAGGTAATTACAAGTACTTTTCGCCGGCGTTCTTGGCTATTGACTGATATTGACACCAACTTTGTGTACTTCTGATTTTTCTTGTATTTTCACTATGAAAACACCAACCTTTGATCGATTCTAAACAAACCCTGAAAATTTCAGCTTGGAGAAATAACGGGTTGTATTAAAAAAAAACATTTACTAAATATAGTCGCCCGAAAAAAGTATTTTCTGAATTATTGTTCATAAAATTACATACACACATACGTAGTTTGTGTATGCTTAGCTAACGGGAGTACACTAGATACACGCCAAAATAGTGTAAAACTGCGCAAATTAAATGGGTTCCTGTAGCTCCCGGTAGAATACAGTGTTTCGGTCGCAATTCCGCGAACTTAGAGAATTATATTTTCGCCCCGGCTATCAGCTCGGGGGTTGTGGGTTCGATTCCCACCAAAGGCTCTGGTCTGTCGCTGCAATAACTAGCTACAATGGTCTTAGTCACCCCGGCTCAATCCTAGGACCCAAAATTAGAATATAAATTTACTTTGTATTGTAATTCATATTAAATAAATAAATTTTCGCCTCTGGGTGTTTTTCTTTGAATAATACATGGACTTCCTTTAAGTTGCACAGTACCGGTCGTTTTTGAATAGAATCATTTCTAATTTCAACACAGTATTTTTTCTCTAAGTTAGTTAAGCATACACAAAGTACGTGTGTGTGTCTGTTATTTTATGAACAATCGTCCAGAAAATACTTTTTTCGGGCGACTACATTTAGTAAATGTTTTTTTTTAATACAACACTTTATTTCTCCAAGCTGACATTTTCAGAGTTTGTTTGGAATCGGTCAGGGAATATGGCTATATTTTTTCTGAATTTTTAGGTTGGCGTTTTCATAGTGAAAAAAGCAAAAGAAGAAGAAAAATCAGAAATACACAAAATTGGTGTCAATAGCAGTCAATAGCCAAGAACGCCGGCGAAAAGTACTTGTAATTACCTTTAAAATAAGTCATCATCACGTTTTCTCACTACACCATTTTCAAAGTTCATACTTCAGCACGTTTTTCTTGATTTTTTAATTTTCAAATGGTCCTATCTTTTGAATATTTGAATAACAGTAGAATATGTCTGCGGAAGATCGTTAAAATCGGAGTCGTGGCCGTATTTTTTACTAAAATCGTTCGGTTTGATATGGAATGAACGATATATAGATAGCAAACATTTCCATTAGTTAACGAACACGATTTCATTCATGTTATTGCTTCGGTTGCCTGTCCCACTACGAAGCCTGCAATTTTCTAAAACCTTGGTGACGGTTTTTAAATATATCTCACTAATGGCTTGTTTGATATTCGCATTAAGGGCTTGATTGGATTGGAAATGCGCGCCATCCTGTTGGAAAGCGACTCCAAAAAATATCTTGTAGTGCTCAACATTCATGTCGATTATGCACGCCGACGGATTTGCTGCGGATCGGATTGACTCGATCCGCACTCGACTCACTTTGTGAGGAAAATTGTATTATGTAATCCGTCGGATGACTGCATTACCAACATAAAGTCGATATTACATTACAGCTGTCAAATTGACATTTATAAGCAAATGACAAACAAAAGTAACCAATAAAGTGCGCTGACATATTCTTATATTTGAAATTAAATAAAATAATTGAAATTCTAACATTTTATAATGTATTCATCAATTGATTTTTTTTATAAATTTGGAAGAAAAAAGTGGCAATAGAAGACAGGTACGGAACAGGGCCGTAAGTGTTTTCAAGTTAACCGATGTAATGTAAGTAGAAAAATTCCTTAAGTGAAAAGTGAATAAATTTTATATATTTCCACAGGTTTGTGAAGCAATTTCGGTTAAAACAAATAAAAAAACAACCAAAAAGTACTTTATCCGCATCAAATCAGCGATGATTTTCTGTCGGATATTTTTGTATGTGAAGTGAGTCGCATGAGGAATACATAATACGAATTTTTCCGCAACGGCATTACCATCGGCTTATAAAGAGTGATTTTTTTGAGGTTAGGATTTTCATGCATTAGTATTTGACAGATCACGTGGGATTTCAGACATGGTGTCAAAGAGAAAGATGCTCAGTATGCTTTGACATTTCAACATGAATCGTCTTACAAACGAACAACGCTTGCAAATTATTGAATTTTATTATCAAAATGCGTGCTCTGTTAAGAAAGTTCATTGCGCGCTTCCATTTTATGGTCAGTTTAATCGACCCACTGAAGCGGCTATTCGGGCTATTGTGACTAAATTTCGCACCAAATTTACATTGTTGGACATTAAACCACCAACACGCTTACGTAGAGTGCGAACTGAAGAAAATATCGCAGCTGTATCGGCCAGTGTTAATGATGACCACCAATTTTCGATTCGTCGCCGTTCGCACCAATTGGGTCTCTGTTACTCAAAAACGTGGAAATGCCAAAATTGGACTAAGCGGATGGACCACCTAAGACGCAGCCGCGGTCAACATTTAAATGAAATTATCTTCAAAAAGTAAATGTCATGGACCAATCTAACGTTTCAAATAAAGAACCGATGAGATTTTGCAAATTTTATGCGTTTTTTTTTTTTAAAAAGTTATCAAGCTCTTAAAAAATCAACCTTTATAATACCAAAATACTCAACTGCGGAAAAAATCCGATCCGCAGCCATCCGTCGGCGTGCATAATCGACATGATTAACAGAAGCGGCTTTTCCAGCAACATTTGGGCCAGAAAAATGGGCCAATGGTAACACCGTTCCAAAATCCACAACAAACGGTCACTCTGTGGCAACAAACGGCCACTCATGGGTTTTCGACGCTCACGTCAGTGTTTTCTGACTCCAAAAGTGGCTGTTTTGCTTATTGACATAGCCGTAGAGATAAATACGCGCTTCGTCAGAAAGGCTGATTTTGTGGTTTAAGGAAGTGGAACAAAAAAATCTATTTTTTTTAAATTCCAGAAAACGAATTCGATGGGCCATACTATTATGCTATACATATCATTCTATATTAATTCGTTTAAATTTTACAGCTATAGCTTTATAAAGTCATTTAATCAAAACCAACAGTTCAGATTTTAATTTGTTGGTCGGTTTACATGCTAGAGAACTGAAACATTTTTCAGGATGTATGTCCTTCCTTGACAAATTTAGATGTAATCTGTCAAAAAACGTTCTAGATGTTCATCCTTAAAAATGTTAAGTCATTCTGAACGAAAACAATAAAAAAATCGACTGAATGATTAAAATTTAAAAGTATCTTTTTCGACTTTTTACATATCGCGGACTTTAGAAAACTAGGACTTTTTGAATATTAATAACGTTCGAAAATGTCAAGTCCAAAATTGGTAATTACCGCAACCAAGAGCTTCCTAGCAGTTCTATTGCTATACAAATTGGTCAAAGGCAAAAGTGGTGAACAGCAATTTAAAGAACACTACGGAATAGGAAACGTGGTACAAAGGAACTCAAACAATTTTACAACAGTCTTCTAGTATGACATTGAATAAAATTGAAGCCTTTGCAGTAGTGAACGTTAGCAAATTTCAGAAAAAACACGTCAGAAAAAACATGCTAGAGACAGATGTTGCAGTATGCGATGGATTGCATTTCTATGACATCACATATTAGCAACAATTTCTAAGTTGCCTTCCTACCAGAGAGTGAGAAGCAAATTTTTGGTACACTTTTTTAAGTGAGGCTATCCTATGTTAACGTAGTGAATATCCTCCTACCCTGTAATCGTACGTATATAATATTAATGCTATTAAATTAAATTTTGAAACGAGTAGTGAGGAACTTCCATAGTTTGTTTAGAGGTACATGTCCGGATCCTTGGCACATTGGGTTTGGTCGGTGTCGATGTCGATGTAATACATACTATCAGGTGCCATTGCATCTATGCATATTAAGAGAAATACACACACACACATGAACAAGTGTCCCACATGTATGTGCTTCCGTTAACAGGTGCGTTCATTCAGTTCCATTGTTGACACGGAGTAGCTTCGTTTTTGTTGTTTTACTTTTCTTCTTCTGGTGCAAAACTGAAAATGCTTTCATAATCTGTAGGTGTGCGAGTATTTACGTATGAATGATGCAAGAACAAAAAGTATTTTGCGATACATATCTTGTCAATCATTTGGGAAAACTGTTGTGCCACATCTCCCTGCAGCCCGTCCTCGACAGGAGCCACCACCAGCCAGCACCCACTGCACATGCGAAACATGTGATGGGGTATCACATTCTTTGGGCGGATATGAACAGTATTGTGCATTCGGAGGATACGAGTATATGACAGAATGTAAAGTAACTCTGTCATATGAATGCACATTAGGGTGTATCTTTTTGTTTGACAGCATATTTAGTGCTATGACATTCCAGGGCAAAATGCAATCTATAAAAATATACACATGCAGAACACTAATCCAGGAATCATGAGAGAGAATGACTTTCTTAGCATTTTAAATCTGGAGCAACGATTTGATTAATGGATAAACTTCGATTATTTTCGGATGTTGTAACAAAAAAACTTATTTGGCAGTCTTGATTGCAGTAAATCAAATCACAAGTTGAAAAAATAAGTAAATTTCACGTTTTAACGAAAACGAACTGTTAACAGACTAATGTAGATCCAAGTGACTTAAGATGCTAAGGGAGCCGATGCACACTGGTCCCAAATCCATTTTTTATGGCATAAAGTCGAAAAATAAACATACAGTCTTGTAATTTTGCACATTTGCTAGACATATCATACGCAAAAAATAAAATTGGGCCAATCGGACCACGCCCACTACCACCTCCCATATAAACTCAATATATAACCAACATAATTATCACCCTGTATTGGTACAGGGTGACCAAAAACAAAATTTTATGAAAGCTTAAATGAATGAAGAGTTGCTTATTTTGACGAAATGTGTTTTTCTAAACATTATTACAAAAGCAAAGTATAGTATATATAAATAGTATACTTTAAACTGCAATTTAAATAATTATTTCAAGAAATAAAGTAAAATGTATACATGTGTTCAAAAAGGTGAATGATGTTGTATACAATTTTAAAGGTACTTTCAATACCTTTTAAATAAAATATTGATGGCTAATCAAAAACTGTTCTAAAATAAAATGACAATTTTTGGAGTTTGCCGAAAAATGCTGACGAGATATTAATTCCACCATAAACTACAACCTCAGACGAACACTTTCACATTTACACTTTGAGTCAAGTTGAGTCATACATATAACTTTTCATTTATAGATTACGACATTTATAGATTATGTTCTCTACAAATCACAAAATTACAATACCTATGAGCACTTACAAGACAATAATCATAAAATGTTAAATATAATTTTTCAACTACTATCAACTACAACTTGCCGTCAATTATCATAATATAGTCACTTTATTATTTTCTTTTTAAGTCTTCATTTTAATTAATTTGTAAAACTGTTTTATATCCAAATTAATCCCACTTTTTTGAACCGCAAAGTTTAAGTACCATTTAGGCTTGTGGTGTTGCCACCTAATTTTCTCCACTATATTTTCTTGATTGCTTGGAGTGTTGCCATAAACACATTTACCACTTTCCAATTTTAATTTTTTTTTGAATTTCTGCCAAAAAAATGGATTTGGGACTATAGTGCGATGGCGAACTTCCATGAAGTACAGTTTTCTATTTTTTGATGACTTTTCCTGAATCTATGTTTCTATGTGAAAGTGAGTTTTGCACCATTTGTATCCGTTATATTATCCGTTATAATATTTATAACCTCTTCTATAAGAAGAGGGTATACTAAGTTTGTCTTTCCATTTTAACATCTTGAAATATCGGCCTGATACGTATATTCTTGATCGCCATACAATTCTAAACCATAAACGATATAGAAATGATCATTTTGTCCGTCCTTCTGTTGAAAGCACATCAGTATCCAAACGAAAGGAGTATGAAAGTCCAGATTTCCAAAGAAAGATAGTCGTAGATCGATTGGGTTTAAAAATGGTCGAAATCTTTCCGAGAGGGATTTTTCCGTAACAAGGACAGTAAATAAGCCCTAATTTCTAGTAGTTAAGCACATTTTTGAAGATTTCTGTCTGTACATACCTGATATTTGGTAAGTTAAGCTGTTTTATTGCATGGACACATTATAGTTTCCACACTTTTGTTGGGTGAAATAGGACAAAAAGGGATAAAAATCGTAACAATCAAATGAAAATAGTTAGTAAAGTAAAATTCGGAATGTCCATCCCTCTAATCTCATATAGAGGTGAATTAAAGGGATTTTTTGAAATTCGTGCTTTTAAGGGGGGTAAATATGGAAAAAGGGAAAAATGGTATCGATAAAATGGCTGCAACTAGAATAATAAAATTCGGTTTCCACATTCCTCTGACTGAATAGACGTCTCAAATAAAGGGAATTTTCGAAATTTGTACTTTTATGAGGAAAGGGTGATAAAAATGGTACCAATAATAACGCGGTCGCTAAGATAATGAGAATAATTCGATATTCGTACTTTTAAGGCAAAAGGGATAATATTGGTAGCGAAATGACTGCTGCTAGAATCATAAAATTCGGTGTGTACATTCCTCTGGTTGATCCCTCTGATGGGGGGATACAAATTGTACCAACCAAACCGCGGCTAGGATAATAAGAATCAATGTATACTTCGTTCTGGCTATGTAGACTCGAAAAATAAAGCGATCTTTCGATATACGTATTTTAAGGGTCAAAATGGACAAAAAGGAATAACATTGGTATCGAAAAGGCTGCAGTTAGAATCATAAACTGATTGTGTAGACTCGCAAAATAAAGGAATAAAAATGGTATCATTTAAACGGGGAGAAGGTGGCTAAAATAGGTACCAATCAAACCGCTGCAGCTAGGCTGTGTACAACAAAAATAAAACATTTTATCGATATTCGTACTTTTAGGATGAAAATGAAACAAAAGAATATAATTGGTACCGAGGTGGCTGCAGCTTGGATTATAAATTTGGTGTGAACATTCCCCTGATTGACAATAATTTTTTTTTTAATTTTTAATTTTAGGGAAAATGATATTAGATTTTCAAAATTCGTACCTTTAGGATATAAAGTGGAACCACCCATGATTCAAATTGGGCGATATCGGTGCAAAAAGAAAATTTTCTTCCCTTGAAGTACTATTTAGATAAGTAATAAATGGTTTACGGGAGCGTCTGATAGTGCCTTAACCATCTCTTTTTAATAAATATATAAAATTTACTAAATAAGATTTCTACATGAGTAACATTTTCTCGAAATAATTATGCTGCAGATAGCGGCTAAATAAAAATAATATTTTGAAATGTTTCTTCATTTATTATGTTTAATTTCCAATAGCAGAGATAGTTTTTTTGTTCTCGAATAGAGTTTTGACAACTTTCAACGTACACGAGCACAGAATTCCTGGACTTCTTTTCCTGTGTTTTTCCGTAGAATTTCGTCACGATTAGTTGAACAGAAACATGACTTCTAAAAAGGCTCCCGACACCAGTAAGAAAACCGAGCAAAAGAAGAAGGAGAAAGCATTGAGGATAAAACGTTTGGTTTGAAAAATAAGAAAGGCTCCAAACAGCAAAAGTTCATTCAACAAGTCCAAAAACAGGTGCAAAGTGGCGGTCTTCATCCTCGTACAGACAACAAAAAGAATGATGAGAAGGATAAGAAATTGCAGGAGCAGAAAGATTTGGCTTTGATTTTCAAGCCAGTGCAGAAAGTCGAAAAGGGAACAGACCCCAAATCGGCCTTCAAACAAGGGACATGTACAAAAGCTGATAAATGTAAATTTCCCACGACTTGTAAATTGAAAACAAAGCTGAAAAACGCTCCATTTACGTGAATATGCGTGATGATGGAGATGATGATATGAAGAACTGGGATGAAGCTAAATTGAAGGAAGTAATTGATCAGAAAGTTTCCGGTGACAAGAAAAGGCCTACCACTGATATTTCATCGAAGCTGTCGAAAAATCGAAGTATGGTTGGTTTTGGGAATGTCCCAACGGCGGATCGTGCATCTATCGATATGCTTTACCGCAGGGTTATGTCTTGAAGATAGGCGAAAAGAAGGAGGACAAGCCCACAGAAATATCCTTCGTTGATTTGATTGAAAAAGAGCGGACGGCATTAGGTTCCAATACAACGAAGGTAACATTGAAGACTTTCTTGGCTTGGAAGAAGAGAGCCGACGAAGAGCGTCAAAGAACGACTTCACCAAAGGCAAACAGTTTGGCATTTCAGGAAGGGAAATGTTTAGCTTTAATCCCGATTTGGTTGACGATGGTCCTATGGAGGACGGCGATGCAGCCTTCGCCTTGTATAATCGCGAAGAGAATGAGGAAGATGTGGATACTTTGGCTCAGTCATTGGAAGCGGTGACTTATGAAGACGACGAGACTGGCGATTCAAATACACCTGCCACTGATGCCGTTCTCATAAATAAGGATCTATTTATGGGATTGGCCGAAAATTGTTTTAAAAGAATAAAATATAATAAACACGGAAGAATAAGAATAACGAATGTTATAAAAACTAAAATCATTTCTAAAATAATAAATCCTATAAAACTAAGAATAAATTCTAAACAATTTTAATTACAAGAAACTCTAATAATTGAAATTTAAGACTTCGCTTCTGTTTTCGTCTTCCTACGCAGATCTAAATTGTTGGTTACCTTTTGAATAATATTTGTTGCATATGTATACAAAAGTAAAATTTATTAATTATGCAAAGTAATAAATGATGTTAAATATTTTATAGGACTAACTCTTGACGTTGCCTATAGACAACATTGGACATGAAAGGGTTAAGGCATCGTTTTCAATATAGTAATACTAGAAATATTATTTAGATATATATCTCGCTATAAAACACAGTTTTGTAGTCTCGCCCCTTTAAGTGGGTGTGGTCTTTAATATAATATAATAATTTATTATATGCGTTGTCATTTATTTTGGTTCAAGGCCAAAGGTTGTGCTGAAGTCTTCAGCAGAACCCAAAATTAGCAAAAAGGCAAAGTGAGACCTTTATTGTTGCAGCTAAAAGTTGACTGCGCAGTTTCGTTGGGCGCTACCCCATCTCGTCAGAACTTTCGCAACGAATGTATGTCTTTGACTTAAATCAGGGTTGATATTAGTCACCAGCGGTCACATATGACAAATGTGAAGCGCTGATAAACAAAGTATTCCATCGAACTAAGTCGACACACTAAAAATCTCACTTTGCCAATTCAATGTTATGCATGTGCTCGCATCGCTCGCAACAATGCAAATTTATTTATTTAATTAATTATATTTTTAATTATATATTATAATAATGAAACATCACAATTTATTTAATATTGAATTTAGCAAAAAAAATATCAAAATTTTTCTAATATGTTACTACGTCTTTAGCTGTTTGAGTTCAGTTCTTTCTTTTTTCAAGAAAAAAGTTTATTTGGCTTGAGGAAAATATGCTAAAACGTTGCTGAATTAGAGCAAATATTGGAAATGTCACTTGACTTAAAGAAAAATTTAACTGGAATCGAATTCAAAGAAAGTGCTTTTTTTGGAAGAAGTGCTTAAACTTTATGACAATATTTCATATAAATAATCAGCCAACAAAATTGAACGATTTTTCATAAACATGTGGGCAATATATTTTTTGTTTGTGCGATTTTTCATATACATACATATATTATTATGAAGAATGAATCAAAAAATATTAAATTTGAGCATTTACAAAATCTTTACCCCGTGTAGCCGGAGTTGGCATCGTGACGTTTGATTTATTTGATTTGAACTTAAAATTTGTTTATTATCGTTTAAAACCACATTTTATGGCATATACTGCTTGAAGATGATAGCACGTCCAATTTTGGGGCGGCCATTTGGAGCATAGCAACTGGAGAGCCCTTTCACTAAAAATTACGTGCCAGGCTTCATTTCTTACACAAGTTTTGCACGACAAGCCAAGCTGCGACGAATCGATTTTTTTCACTGAACCAATACTTAGGGTATGCCCCTTCCGAATTGCGTAGGCGGAAGGAAGATAATCTATTTTGAATTTTTGAATACCACAATTGGCGGGAAATATATTTAACGGAAGTCGATTCCACATACGGATAGTACAGGCGAAGATCGTATTCATTCTGTAGTGAGTGCTGCGGTTGGATATCCAATCGACAACAAACGGGTGGGAGTTCCTGGAAAATCGCGTATCTTTACCACACGTTCTCACGAGCGGTATAAGATCACGAATATCCGAAGAACAAACACCATGAAAGTATCGATAGAACAAGGACAAGGGAAGAAATAGAATTAGAATAGAATAGAAATAGAAGCTCCAGGGAAGATCCTGGGGCACTCCACCATATATCGGAGTTGTTGTGGATGTAGGTAGTGTAGACATTGAGAAGATCGGAGGAAGTGAAGTTTTTCTTACACCGGTTGACGAAGCCTAGACACTTCAATGCTTCTTTAGACACTTCAAATAAAGGGTGGTTAAATTGTAAGGGCCGATGTTGAATGTGAACCACACCTAAACTTCAAGTTTTTTTTCTGCATTTCATTTCTCAATGTCAGACTAACTCAATGTAAACCATGAAAAGATACACAATCGAGCAACGCGTTGAAGTTCTTCTGGCTTATTAGGAAGATGGACAAGAAATGGCAACAGTGGATGATAAATTTTCGAAGAAAATCATCTTCAGTGATGAGGCACATTTTCATCGGTCAGACAGTTACTGTGAATGGTCTTCGCTATCGTGAGATGATAACGAACTTGTTATGGTCCGAATTGGAAGATATGTGGTTTCAACAGGACGGTGCCACTTGACACAGAGCTAACGAAACAATGGCTCCTTTGCGCTACACATTCAATGGCCGTGTTATCTCACGTGGTGGCGGTTGATTTGACACCGTTGGACTTCTTTATTTGGGGCTATTTGAAAGAAAAGGAGTACGTCGATAAGCCAGCAACAATTCAAGAGCTAAAGGATGAGATAATTCGGCACATTAACGGCATAGAACCTCAATTATGCCTCAGCGTTACCGAAAATTTGGACCATCGAATGGAGGTGTGCCGACGAGGTCTCGGCGGCCTTTTGGCCGATATTTTGTTCCATATATAATTGAACTATACCAATATTATGATAATAAAAAGAAATGACAATAATATCCTAAATAATTTGTGTTTTATTAAAAATGAACATCGGCCCTTAAAATTTAAAAGTTTTGTCCAGCGAACATCGAATTGTATTTTCATGTCCAGAACATCAAGAGTGTATATCCGATTGCTCAATATCCACATCGTTCATTGAAATCGACGACACCGTTGGATCAGTGAATCGCTTATGAGACAACAAGGAGCACTGGACCTTACGACATTAAAATCTACTCTATTCACTCGACCCCAGTCATTCATCAATCGTTTTTTTGAGCTCAATATCTTGACGACTTGGTCTATGATCGAATAAGTATGAATGATAGAGGTTGCTGTCATCCGCGAATGAGTAAATTGGATTTGAAGTCCGATCGATGAAAACAAAAAAAATGAGGAGGGAAAGGACAGAACCATGTGGTACACCTGTGGTTAACCTAAGCTCGTAGAATGTGTATCCATATACAATAACACGTATGGTGCGATCTCTGATGAAGCTCGTATGAGTCCTTCCACGATGACTTGCCAAATAATACTGCACAAAAACGACAGAGCAGTTTGATATGATTCATGCGTGATCTGTCAAAAAAAAGCCTATACCTCAGAGGAAAAATCTTAAAATCCGGACAAAAGACGGCAATAGAGACACACGATTTTTCCTATGAACTGATGATGATTTGTTTTCTTTTCAGAGCGTTTTTTCATTTTTTGGACCCCTTTTTGTTTTGGTTGATATTTCTGTGGGTGATAGTTCATGTCGCCACGCTATACAAAGACTAATTTCCTTAAATTTAGATTATTATAAACATACTTTCTTCTGTTTATGAAGTTTTTCATATTTTCTTTTTTAACGCCACCGATAACGAAAATGTCCGATAGTAATTTCGAAATCTTCTAAATTCTAAACACATCCTGTAATGAGCTTCATCATTATCTTACAAATTCTTCACTCCACCTTATTGCAAATGTCATTTTCACAGTGTACCTCGTTTTTTTGCGAAACCACTATTTTCCACTAATGATATGGATACTGATGCTGTGTCACTGTTGCACTGGTTACTAAAGTCTGTTGCATGCGATGATGATGACGATGCTGATGCTGATGTCATATCCGTTCGTTGCAGCCAGCAAATGTATGCAAGCAAAAATGAGATTTTGATTAATGTGACGACGAACGAAGCATGTTTTTGGTTTGCATTACAATAAACACATGACAAGCCAATGCACCAGCAACAGCATCAACATCAGCAACGAGCGAACCAGAACTGTCACATCATCATCATCCTTAGCATAGCCATTGCCATCGCCATCACCAGCGCCATCATCATCGTCGTCGTCGTAGTCGTCCTCGTTGACGTCAGCAGCAGCAACATCATGATTACTCTAGATTCAGAGTTGATTCGTTGTTTGTTCCTGGTGCGATCTCCGTGCATTTCGTGCATTTGACGGAAACCACTTTTTTTTGGCAATGTCGCACAGTGGTTGCAGACAGATATAGCTATTTATTTATTCTACGTCGATAACTCCATACGTGCTAATGTATTTGAACCAAAGTAACCCTTGCTAAATTGATACGATTGTGCTGGATGCCACCAACTATCACGAAATCAACAGTTAAGATGTGGATTGTTTATAACTTATTTGGTAAACTTTTAGATCTAATATTTGTTAGCCAGCCATCGCAAGTTTCGCTGAACTTGTCTAATCCGGTGACACACCCTGAATATCGCCAACTTCCTACAATTGATTTAAAACTTATGAATCCTTCAAACTCTTTTATTAACACTTCAAAATGTATTAGAAGTAAAAAAGAATACTGTTTTTCTAAAACAGATTACTCTAAACTCAACTCACTTTTATCCACTATTAATTGGAATGATATTCTCTCGTCCAAGGTTTGAGACGTTGTGATAGATAATTTCTACAGTGCCTTACATCAATGTATTTCTTCCTAAAGTTCCTAAAATATTAAAACGTCATTATATTGGCCCACCTTGGAACACTAATCAATTGGCAAGATCGAAGAATAAGAAAAACAAATTATTTAAAAGATACAAAAAACTGGTTCTTCTACTGACTTTTCTAAATATTCCATCGCAAGATCTAATTACAATACTGAGAACAGAAGGGCATACAATAATCACGTAATATCTATGAAAAATCAAGTGAAAAGTAATCCTAAATCTTTTTATAAATTTGTAAATTCCAAACGCCGATTACGTTCTTTTCCAAACTCTTTGAATTTTGGCTCCGTTGTTGCTGATGATGATATATAAATTAGTAACATATTTGCTAAGTTTTTTTCAACGACTTACTCCAATAAAATATTTGATCAGTCAAATTCTTATCCTTATAACATTGTTGAGTCTTCACCAGTAAATGTTTCAAATATAAGTAGGTGTACGGTCTTGGAAAAATTGAAGTCATTAAAGAGTACATTTAATCCTGGTCCTGATGGAATTCCTACTAACATACTAAAATATTGTGCTGATGTTCTTTTCTCGTATACTCTCTCGCTTAATCTTTAATAGATCATTATGTTATGGTAATTTACCACATCTTTGGAAAGATTCATATATAATCTGGCAGCAAGATGGACGTATCGAATTATAAAGGTATTGCAAAACTTAGCGCTATTCTAAAGCTTTTGGAGAAAATTATAATTGACATGTTATCTCATCGTCAGTTTCGTCATTGTTGTCCTGTTGTCAACACGGATTTCGTAAATCCCGATCAACCATATCGAATATTTTGGAACTTACTACATTTGTAAATGATGGATTTAGAAACCGAATGCAAACGGATACGATTTACACAGATTTTAGTAAGGCTTTTGATAAAGTTAATCATAACCTTCCCCTGAGAAAATTAGATTTTATGGCCTTTAGTAACTCACTATTGTCTTGATTAAAATGCTATTTGTGTAGTCGAATCCATAGGGTAAAATTCAGAAACGCTATTTCAAAGGAAATTGTGGTGTCTTCCGGAGTAACACAAGTTTTATTTACACTATTTATTAATGACCTTCCATCTGTAACTCGACATTCTAATATTCTCATGTATGCTGATGGTGTAAAAATATTTCGGTCCTTTAAAGATTGGAGCAATATTAACTATAATCAGATCTTGATTGTTTTCTCGAACGGTGTAAAGTAAATTTAATGGAACTAAATATTCTGAAATGTAAACATATAGCATTTTCTAGAGTTAAACATTCTAGAACCAATTATTTCTTTGGTCATCACGAACTCGAGACTGTAGATACCTTTCTGGACCTCGGAATACTATTAGATCAACGTCTGAACTTTGGACTTCACATTTCAATGATAGTTAACAAATCTTATAGTGCTCTTGGTTTTATGAAGCGCTGGATTATGGAGTTTTCTGACCCTTCAGTCACCAAACAATTATATACCTCATTGGTTCGGTGCATACTTGAGTATGGTTCTGTTATATGGGACCCATGTTGAAAAACAATTCATCTTATTTTGTATACGTGGACGCGCACACTACTATCATATGAATTTAAGTTACCATCGTTGAGAAGTCGTCGTACTGAAGTCGTACGTTGAATATTACTTTCCTGATGAATGTTATCCATGGCAACATCGATTCAAATTTTATCATGAATAGAATTTTTATAAATATACCTCAAAGGCCTACTAGCAATTTTCAGCTAATTCACATTGATTACTTCCGCACAAATTACGCTAATAATTATCCTTTCCGCCGCTTGTGTGTTCAATTTAATAAATACTACCAAATCATTGAATAATCGCAAAATAAAAACTCTATTAAAAGAAAGATTGTATTGTACTTAAATACCTAATTATTAAGTAGCTTCTAAGTGTATATATGTACATTAGTTTTTTAGTCTGTAAGGATATTTGTATCTATAGACTTAATAATAATAAAAAAAAAATCGTTCATCGTCACCAAACTAGGCCTCATGCTTGGTTAAAGTATATCTTGCCATCTCCTTAACTAGCTTTCTTTGATAAATTCCTTGCGATGTTGGGACAATTGCTAGTTACTAGCTTAGGTATTGCTGTCATATTTATCTTTGCCATCTAGAACATGATTTCGGTTAAACCGAATATCAGGTTTTTAAATACTCAAATAATAATACAAAAATGTTGAATCATTGCATTGGCTTTCATTAAATGTTCATAACCATTTGCATGAAATAGAGCTGACCTAATTAACACTGTGCTACAAAAAAACTGATTTAGAAATATCTGGGAATCGATGCTATTTTTCTTGTAGGTGAATTGAATTTTTTTTTTTTTTTTTTTTTTTTTTTATAAAATAGTTATCCTTTATTCATGGTAATTTTGATTTATATACATTTTATGAGATTTTACAATATACGTATTACAACAATTGAGATCAGATTGGCTAGGCCTTATGTGTACAAAATAATATCACAGTTTAAGGAGAAAAAAATAGGTATGAAAAACCTTTGAGAGAACGTGAATTGAAATTGAATAATGTTAGATCTTTGGAAAATTTCTTCTTTTTAAATCCGATAGGAAACTAAAACATGTAAAAATAAGTTAAGTTCGACCGGGCCGGATCTTATATACCCTCCACCACGTAGTGCATTCCACAGTAGTACCGGCACATTAGTAGCTGTCAACTTTACATAGAAGTATACTACCATATTAGGAGAATTGTGATATTTTTTATGCACATTGCGATATTTGTTTACTATTTCTATAAGGAATAATTATGCGCACTGTTTGAAATAAATAGTGATGCTTCATTATTATAATATTATTAGTCCTCCTCTATATAAATATAAAACTTGCAGAGTAATCAAAAAGTGAATGTTCAAAAATATGACCTAAATATCAGGTGCATTGTCAGTCTTAATTAGGTAGAAACAATTTCGCCCAGGACAGCCCAAATGTCTATTGTGATAAGAAAAGTACTAATAAAGAGTGATTTTTTTGAGGTTAGGATTTTCATGCATTAGTATTTGACAGATCTCGTGGGATTTCAGACATGGTGTCAAAGAGAAAGATGCTCAGTATGCTTTGACATTTCATCATGAATAGACTTACTAACGAGCAACGCTTGCAAATCATTGAATTTTATTATCAAAATGCGTGCTCTGTTAAGAAAGTTCAGAAAGAAAGAAATTGTGTTCAGCGACGAAGCTCATTTTTGGCTCAATGGGTACGTAAATAGGCAGAATTGTCGATTTTGGAGTGAATATCAGCCAGAAGCATTGCAAGAGCTACCAATGCATCCAGAAAAAGTCACAGTTTGGTGCGGTTTATGGGCTGGTGGCATCATTGGACCGTACTTCTTCAAAGATGATGCGAATCGTAACGTAACTGTGAATGGTGAGCGCTACCGTGAGATGATATCCAACTTTTTTTTGCCCAAAATGGAAGAACTGAACTTGGTTGACATGTGGTTTCAACAAGATGGCGCTACATGCCACACAGCTCGCGATTCTATGGCCATTTTGAGGGAAAACTTCGGAGAACAATTCATCTCAAGAAATGGACCGGTAAGTTGGCCACCAAGATCATGCGATTTGACGCCTTTAGACTATTTTTTGTGGGGCTACGTCAAGTCTAAAGTCTACAGAAATAAGCCAGCAACTATTCCAGCTTTGGAAGACAACATTTCCGAAGAAATTCGGGCTATTCCGGCCGAAATGCTCGAAAAAGTTGCCCAAAATTGGACTTTCCGAATGGACCACCTAAGACGCAGCCGCGGTCAACATTTAAATGAAATTATCTTCAAAAAGTAAATGTCATGGACCAATCTAACGTTTCAAATAAAGAACCGATGAGATTTTGCAAATTTTATGCGTTTTTTAAAAAAAAAAAAGTTATCAAGCTCTTAAATAATCACCCTTTATTTATTATCCTAAATGATATATTTGATATATACAGTAGAATGTACACGATTTTAGATTCAGTCGTTTGCTTGATACCAGTTTTATTCTCTTTTTTATTTTTACCCTAATTAGACGGTTTTGGAAAAAGTCTTCTTATTTTCTGCGTTTCATTATTGGTTGTTGCCAAATTTAGTTCCATTTAGATTCCTAAGGCACGAATATCGAAAGATGTCTTTACTTTTCGCATCTATGCGGTCGGAGGAATGTACACACCAATTTCACTATTTTAGCTGCAGCCGTTTGGTTGGTACCATTTTTGCCCCATTCGCCCCATTTTTCGCCTAAAAAAACAAATTTCGAAAAATTCCTTTATGTTTCGCGTGTATACAGTATACACCGAATTTCATGATTTCAACGGTTTGGTTGGTACTATTTTTATCCCTCTTTTTCAATTGTATCCCTTAAAAGTAAGAATTTCGAAAAATTCTTCTATTTTGCGTGTCTACGCAATTAGAGGGATATACACACCAAATTTCATGATTCTAGCTGTTGCAATATCGTTGGTACTATTTTTAACCCTTTTTCGTCCCAAATGTACGATTTAAAAAAATGTTCTCTCTGCTACGATTTCGCCCAGTTTCAATCCCAACCGATTTGCAACCATAAGAAACATTTAGGGAAAATTTGAACCTCCTAGTTCATTTCGTTTCGTGCTTTCAACAGGCAGACAGACAGACGGACATGGCTAGATCGTCTTAGAATTTTACCACGACCCAGAATATATATACTTTATGGATTCTCCGATGAATATTTCAAGGTGCTACAAACGGAATGACACAGTGAATATACCCCCATCCTTCCTCTACTTCATTAGATTTCAGAAGCCTGAATGGAAAAGAAATTAAACAACTAGGTTTTGGCGGGCTGAATCTTATATTTATTAGATTCCATTTATTCCATACAAATGGAACAGTTTCCAGTCACCGCACGAAAATAAAGTTTGGATTCTGTACTGATGATTTTGCAAAATATTTCGTTCCTAGATCAAGTCGTCTGTGCGGTAAACTCTCCTAAAAATACCCCTGAAAATCAAGTTTATATTTTTTTGCGCTGCATTTTTGCCAAGTTTTTCTGAAATAAGAGACCCTTGAAAGCACTTTAAATATAGATTTTGATTATTGTCATAGAGATTTTTATTCACTCCACGAGAGTATTATGTATTTGTGCATTTGTTTGTAACACCCAAAAGGAAGAGAGAATCAATTTTTGAATCGATTTAGCACTGTCCGTCTGTCTGTCTGTCCATCTATTCTTGTAATCACGATACAGGTCGCAATTGTAGACAGAACCAAATGAAACTTTGCACAACGAAATTTTTCGGAATTTCGAACTTCACTCCCGATTTGACTCTTTTCATTCTAGATAACACATATTTTAACAGATTTTCTTCAAAATTGGCAAAACATCTTATAGTTCAACTAGAAACACCTGTGGTAAAAATGGGTCAGATTTATATATAGCTCCCATACAAATTTCGCTCCCGATTTGATTTTTTCCGCTTTAGAAACCACATATTGTATCATATTGTCTTCAAATTTGGCAAACTATTTTATATTTCAACTAGAAACGCCCATGATGAAAATGGGTCAGATCGGTTCAGATTTATATATAGCTCACATACAAATTTCGCTCCCAATTTGAGTTTTTCCGCTCTAGATACCACATATTTTAACAGATTTTCTTAAAAATTGGAAAATCTTATAGTTCAACTAGAAACACCTGTGGTAAAAATGGGCCAGATCGGTTCAGATTTATATATAGCTGCCACACAAATTTCTCTCCCGATTTCACTTTTTCCACTCTATAAACCACATATTTTAACAGATCTCTTTCAAATCTTTCAAAATATCTTATATTTCAACTAGAAACACCTATGGTGAAAATGGGTCAGATCGGTTTAGATCCAATACAAATTTCGCTCCCAGAAAGACTTTTTCCGCCTCACAAACCACAAATTTTCTCCGAATTTCTTTGAAGTGACCACAACACGTTATATTTGAACTGGAAGAACTTATTTTGAAACTTAGTCACTTTATTCTATGTTTGGATATAGCCCCGATACAAATATTCTTTTCGATTTGACAAATTGGACCAGGTCATATTAGCCTATGATTAGGAAACATGCAAAAATTATACCCGTTATCACTTTTTACCGAGTTGAATTGTATTCGGGTAGGAAGTGGAGTGTATCATATAGTCGGCCCCGCCCGACTTTAGCCTTTCCTTACTTTTTTGTGTTTTTTTATAATGACAAGTGAACATTTTTTCATATTTGTTGTTATTATTTTATAAAATAACGGCAGTTAATACCTTTCAAATGATGCCTAAATTATGAACATCGGAAGAATATAGACGTCGCAGCGCTCGTTTTTGTAAAATGAGTTTGGAAATTTTGGCTCTGAAAAACCATCTCCTGCATTAAATTATTTTAACAAACATGTAGTCAGTGACGTCCGATATTCATCATGTCGGCATCATTCGAAAGGTATTGATTCCTTCTATTTACTACAAAATATTTCCAAACGACGACATTTGGTTTCAACAAGACCAAGGGCCCACATGGCACACATACAACGCAACCATCGATATTTTACGCACTGTTTTTGAGTAATCGAATAATCAGCCGAAATTGTGATGTCAATTGGCCGCCTCTGAGCTGTGATTTGAGCCTTTTGGATTATTTTCTGCCATTGAATGTTTGAAATAAACCGGGGACGGTGGAAAAGAAAAAACGGTTTTGAAATGTAGCCAAAAACGGGATTAAAATGTTACGAAAACAGTTAGAAACACACAATTCGGTGTGTACATTCCTCTAATTGAGCAAATACATAATAGAAAAGTATGTTTCCCAATTTCGTACTTTTAAGGGGTAAAATGGGAATACAGGCATACAAATGATGCCAACCAGACAGCTGCTAGAATAATGAAATTCAATGTATACATTCCTCTGATTGCGTAGACACGTAAAATAAAGAGATTTTCGAAATTCGTACTATTTGGGGTTAAAATGGAAAAAGGGGATACAAATTGACGGTAGTTAAAGTCATGAAATTCGGAGCATACATTCCTCTGACTCCGTAGACACGAAAAATAAACTGTTTTTTCCAAATTCGTACTTTCAAGGGATACAATGGTAACAGATGATTAAAAATGGTACCGGCTACATCTAGAATGATGAAATTCGCTGTATACAGCCCTCTAATAGCGTACATAGACACGTAAAATAAGGAGATTTTAGAAAGTCGTACTCTTAAGAGAGTAAAATGGGGAAAAAAGGATAAAAATGGTACCAACTAAACGGTTACCGCTATAATGATGAAATTCGGTGTGTACATTCCTCTAATTTCGTAGACAAGTAAAATAAAGAGCTTTCAGAAAGTCGTACTCGTAAGGGGTAAATGAAAAAAGGGATAAAAAAAGTACCGCCCAAATGACCGCAGCTAGAATCATGAAATTCGGTGTACACATTCGTCTGACCGCATAGACACGCCAAGTAAAAAGATTTTTCAAAATTCGTACCTTTTTACTTTTGCGGCAAAAATAGGTTGAGTCATGATGTTAGGTTATCTTACCCTGTGTAAGTCAGATAATGGATTTTCGAAATGTGTACTTTTGAAATACAACCAACTGTAGCACCCACTATCTGCCAATATTTATGATATTTAAGCTTTTTTGAAGATTTCTGTCTTATATAGGGTCCGCCAAATAACTTTTTTTTTTTTGAAAATGCTATAAAAAAACTACTGAATACTTTCTCAAATTTCTTTTTTTATTTGAAAGTACAATCCTTCCGGATAATAATGGAAAATAATTTCATTCAAATGGCTGCTGAGGTGAGGGCACCCCACAAATAATAGTCCAACGGTTGATTAGTTGAAAAAAAAAAAAACGTTAGATGGCGGACCCTATATTTACTTCTCGAATTGACTTAAAGTATTATTTCGATTGAAAACGTATTGCTAGCCTTGTCATATAAGCGTGGCTTGAAATAATAAAAATATTACATTTATTTATAAAATTATTTTTTCAATATTTTTATTTGTTTTGGTTTGGCTATATTTAAAAAATAAAATTTTCTGTTACTACACTTCTACGTAAATCGACAAGAATGCAAGCCATGGTGGAGGGTATATAAAGTTAACGCCGTTTTTACTTGTTATCCCTCATTTCCCATTTTCCCACTCCCCTTATGAAATACATGTGAAAGCGTCGTGTCACATTGTGTTGGGATTCTATTTCACTGTAAGCTGTAAACTAGTGTATATTATTTTAAAAGATAATTACAAATATGTCTACACATGAGGGACTGGAAACTCATCGCCGACTACATACCGCTGACATTTATGTCGACACGCTCTGTAATAAAACAAAAATCCATTAAACATGTTCTATTTACGGTTGATTGTTTTACTGATGTTTTCAAATCATTTTTTGGTAATTTTAAGTATCTGAATTAAAACTTTTTTACATATCTGTTTACATTGATATCTTACAGACAACATATGGACGGACATATTTCAAGCTGACGAACATCGAGTGTGATCCAAGTCGAAAGTACTTCTATAATCACTCGTGTAGACTGAAGGCCATAAGTCGTTATTACACAGTGGCCAGGATGAGTACCCAAATCATTGATAGTCTGCGGAATACTTCAGTAAGTATAATGTCGTCAATCGTCCAGAGGAGGGGAGGAGGTTATAACAATTAACCATTTGGCATCTTTCATTTCCAGTTGAACATGGCCCTTTACAAACGCAACGATGTCGGCATATATCGGCCATTTCTAGTGAATGTCACTTTTAATATGTGCGAATTTTTGAAACGCCGAAAGTTCAATCCTTACATGAGTGTTGTGATGAAAATCTTATCGACATACTCGAATATTAATCATTCTTGTCCCTACACGGTATGTCCAACAGTAAACGCTTCAATGTGTACCGCAGTAGTCGGAAAGATGTAAAACAAAGATTGTTTCATATCTCTTTTAGGGAATGCTGATAGTCGATGGACTGTATGTGGACCAAACGATCTTTCCATGGGATTTTCCAGAAAGTTCCTACAAAGTTCAATTTAAATTTTTTGAAGATGACCTCGTCGGCACCGTTATGCTTTATATGGATTTATTAAATGTTCGAGACTGAAGCACAAATACATTAAACCGAGCGCCGCAAATATGTTGCTGTTGTCCGCAACTAAATTGAAACGATGGTTGGTTGTATGACTATCCAAACAAATATTTCGGCTATATATATTCACAACACGATTTTGAAAACATTTTTTTAATTACGACTTTGTTTTTGGCCAAATTTAAAGTAAAGTGCATTACGATACTAACCCCTACATTCCATTTAAGTCAACTAACAACAAATTTATTATTAAAAATGTCTATATTTTTTGTCCCGATTTTAATATTTAATGATAACACCGAGCATTATATAAAATAATAAAGCTTTTGTGACCGAGAAATCAACACAATTTTTTGATTAATATTTTTGACAGAATTGGAAAACGGAGAAAAAATCTAATATAAATTAAAGGCAGATAGCATATGTTGCCACTGCTAAGAGTAAATTAAAAACTAGACTTTCATCTCATAAGATTGAGATTGATTAAGATGCATTTAATAGAAGACTGTCCTCGCAGCCCACTGTACAATTACTGAGCGTATTCTCAATTTTGACAATTTTGAGATACTGACGGAAGAAAAAAATTATAGCAACAGAGAGACTGTCGAAATGTTGCACAGTATTCACGTTCCTATCAACAAAGGACAAAAGCATGGGAGCTATATGTAAATCTGGACCGATCTGACCTATTTTCACCATGGGTGTTTCTAGTTGAAAAATAAGATATTTTGCAAGATTTGAAGAAGATCTGTTGAAATATGTGGTTTATAGATTGGAAAAGGTGAAATCGGGAATGAAAATTGTGTGGGAGCTATATATAAATCTGAACCGATCTGACCCATGGCTATTTTTAGTACAAGTACAAGATATTTCGCCTAATTTGAAGAGGATCTGTTGCATTATGTGATTTCTAGAGCATAAAAAGTCAAATCGAGCGAGCGAAATTTGAATGGGAGGTATATATAAATCTGAACCGATTTTCATCACAGGTGTTCCTAGTTGAAATATAAGATGTTTTGCCAAATCTGAACATAATCTTATACAATATGTGGTTTCTAGAGCGGAAAAAGTCAAATCGGGAGCGAAATTTGTATGGGAGCTATATATAAATATGAACCGATCTAAAACATTTTTACCACAGGTGTTTCTAATAGAATTATAAGATGTTTTGCAAGTTTTGAAGAAAGTCTGTTTAAATATGTGTTATCTAGAATGAAAAGAGTCAAATCGGGAGTGAAATTCGTATGGGGACTACATTTAAATCTGAACCGATTTTCTTCAAATTAAATAGCATTCGTCCTTGTCCCAAAAAACTTCGTTGTGCAAAGTTTCATTTGGTTCTGGCTACAATTTCGACCTGTATCGTGATTACAAGAATATATAGATAAATCGATTCAAAAAGTGATTCTAAGTCGATTGGTATAATTCACAATGGGTCTATCTCGCTTCCTTTTGGGTGTTACAAACAAATGCACAAAGACATAATACTCTCGTGGAGTGTATAAAAATATTTTCTATAATTGCCGCCATCAGCAATATCAATTTGTGTAAAAAATAATGTTATGTTAAAACAAGTAAGGAAATGCTAAAGTCGGGCGGGGCCGACTATATAATACCCTACACCACTCCCTGTGTATATACCTAGCTGTGATTACTAAATCCAGGTGTTTCATGGGAGCAATTTTATGTAAAGGGTGATTTTTTAGCTATTATTTATTTATGGCAACACTGATTTAAACAGCTGACGCACGTTTCGTGTTTTGTTTCACTGTCAAACATCTTCAGTTTGGTCTATAATTTAACCATGAATCGTCTTACAAACGAACGAAATTATTGAATTTTATTATCAAAATGCGTGCTCTGTTAAGAAAGTTCATCGCGCGCTTCTTCCATTTTATGGTCAGTTTAATCGGATCGGATAATTTGGAAATGCCAAAATTGGACTAAGCGGATGGACCATTTAAGCGCAGTCAAGGTCAACATTTGCATGAAATAATCTTCAAACATTAAATTATATGGACCGTACTATCGATTCAAATAAAGATGCATTTTTCTGAATTTTATGTGTTTTTTGAAAAACTTTCCTATAGCTTTTTAAAGAAATAAAGAAAATCGGATAAATAATGTGTTTCTAGAGCGAAAAAAGTAAAATCGGTATTCAATAACATAAATTCATTGATTCACAAAGTCGAGTTTTGGCAACGGTAAAGTCTATTTCGACTTTTGGACTTTTGCCTCCCAAAAGTCGATTAATCGATAAGTCGAAAGTCGATTTATAGATCCCTAATTCTAAGTTGATTGGTATAATTCACAATGGGCCAATCTCTCTTTCTTTTGGGTGTTACAAACAAATGCACAAAGACATAATACTCTCGTGGAGTGTATAAAAATATTTTCTATAATTGCCGCCATCAGCAATATCAATTTGTGTAAACAATAATTTTATGTTAGAACAAGTAAGGAAAGGCTAAAGTCGGGCGGCGCCAACTGTATAATACCCTACACCACCTCACACTGTTTTATACACCTAGCTTTGATTACTAAATCCAGGTGTTTCATGGGAGCAATTTAATGTAGTAAAGAGTGATTTTTTTGAGGTTAGGATTTTCATGCATTAGTATTTGACAGATCACGTGGGATTTCAGACATGGTGTCAAAGAGAAAGATGCTCAGTATGCTTTGACATTTCATCATGAATCGTCTTACAAACGAACAACGCTTGCAAAATATTGAATTTTATTATCAAAATGCGTGCTCTGTTAAGAAAGTTCATTGCGCGCTTCCATTTTATGGTCAGTTTAATCGACCCACTGAAGCGGCTATTCGGGCTATTGTGACTAAATTTCGCACCAAATTTACATTGTTGGACATTAAACCACCAACACGCTTACGTAGAGTGCGAACTGAAGAAAATATCGCAGCTGTATCGGCCAGTGTTAATGATGACCACCAATTTTCGATTCGTCGCCGTTCGCACCAATTGGGTCTCTGTTACTCAAAAACGTGGAAATGCCAAAATTGGACTAAGCGGATGGACCACCTAAGACGCAGCCGCGGTCAACATTTAAATGAAATTATCTTCAAAAAGTAAATGTCATGGACCAATCTAACGTTTCAAATAAAGAACCGATGAGATTTTGCAAATTTTATGCGTTTTTTTAAAAAAAAGTTATCAAGCTCTTAAAAAATCACCCTTTATAAATTATACAGTATTTTTGAAATTCCCCTTTAGTCAAATTAAAGAATATGTTAATTGATCCATTTCCCGGCAGATATTCCGAGTAAGGATCTGGAAAAATTGATCAAGTTCCAATGACAAATACATATTATAAGCGGTAATAGGATGAATTGGGCTCACATTTGAAGGGGCCCTATAACAACACTTGGGTCCTGTGCCAAAACATGGGCCTATATAAAGAGTGATTTTTTTGAGGTTAGGATTTTCATGCATTAGTATTTGACAGATCACGTGGGATTTCAGACATGGTGTCAAAGAGAAAGATGCTCAGTATGCTTTGACATTTCATCATGAATAGACTTACTGACGAGCAACGCTTGCAAATCATTGAATTTTATTACCAAAATCAGTGTTCGGTTCGAAATTTTTTTTCGACAAATTTTGTTCAGCGATGAGGCTCATTTCTGGTTGAATGGCTACGTAAATAAACAAAATTGCCGCATTTGGAGTGAAGAGCAACCAGAAGCCGTTCAAGAACTGCCCATGCATCCCGAAAAATGCACTGTTTGGTGTGGTTTGTACGCTGGTGGAATCATTGGACCGTATTTTTTCAAAGATGCTGTTGGACGCAACGTTACGGTGAATGGCGATCGCTATCGTTCGATGCTAACAAACTTTTTGTTGCCAAAAATGGAAGAACTGAACTTGGTTGACATGTGGTTTCAACAAGATGGCGCTACATGCCACACAGCTCGCGATTCTATGGCCATTTTGAGGGAAAACTTCGGAGAACAATTCATCTCAAGAAATGGACCGGTAAGTTGGCCAGCAAGATCATGCGATTTGACGCCTTTAGACTATTTTTTGTGGGGCTACGTCAAGTCTAAAGTCTACAGAAATAAGCCAGCAACTATTCCAGCTTTGGAAGACAACATTTCCGAAGAAATTCGGGCTATTCCGGGCGAAATGCTCGAAAAAGTTGCCCAAAATTGGACTTTCCGAATGGACCACCTAAGACGCAGCCGCGGTCAACATTTAAATGAAATTATCTTCAAAAAGTAAATGTCATGGACCAATCTAACGTTTCAAATAAAGAACCGATGAGATTTTGCAAATTTTATGCGTTTTTTTTTTTTAAAGTTATCAAGCTCTTAAAAAATCACCCTTTAGTTCTCATTCACGGTAGGTATTCGAAGTTGAAATATATCATGATCTGCCAAATTTGATCAAGATTCGAGTAAGATTTAGTTTCTAGAACTGTAATAGAGTAGTATGGGGGCCCAATTTGTATAGGGGTTATACCAAAATATGGACCCATACACTGAAAGAAAATGCTTCATTCCCACAATGAAATCTTACATTGCATGAATGAAATCTGTCATTGTTTTTGGATCAACGTAGAGCTTCATTAATACAACATCAAATGTTTCATTAAATTAACAATCAATGAACAATGTTTCATTAGCGTTAGATTAATGTAAAGTGTCATTAATATAATGAAAAATTGCCATTATATTAATGAAGCAGGTTAAGTCAATGCAAGGACACGTTCCACTAACGAAATGTTCATTAATGATTTTTTGTCGTTAATGATTCGTTGATATAATGCAAATATTTCATTGCTGCATGAAGAAGAATTAATACTAAAAATACCCTTAATATTGTTTATTTAGCTGTGGACCATCTACTTATAGTTTGCAGCAATTATTTGGCGCAGAAACCAAAATACTTAAGCTAAGTGAACTATAAAATGAATGAGAATTATATCTTACTTTCTGTAAGCCACCCAAAAATACGCACACTAAAAAATTATTACACAATAATGAAACCAGTTCATTCTGGTAATGAAATGTTACATTAAGAAATAGTTTCATTATTTTGTTTGTGAAGGAAATAGTAAACAAAACTGAATATAATTGGCTAAACAAGTATTGTAATAGCAAATTTAATCCTCTACATTATCATCCAGCCAAATATTCTCATAATATTATCCATATTTGCCTAGATTTATACAAAAATAGATTTCATTGCATCAATGAAAACCATTTCGTTGTATTAGTGACACAAAAAAACATTAAAAATATTGTTAATGGACTATTTCATTACGGTAATGAAACATTTCATTGCATGTATGAAATATTTGTTTGCATCAATGTAAACACATTAATGAAACTGTTTCATTGATGTAATGAAGCATTTTTCTTTCAGTGTATATTTGACTTTCATAGTATGCATTCTTAGTTGAAATATAATATAATTTGCAAAATTTGATAAACTTCTGATTCTGGAGTGGTAATAATAGAAACGGGGGACCATGGGCGCTACATTAAAAAGTGGGCCCTTATAGATCACTTTCAAAGTAGGTATTCTAAATTGAAATAAAACATGATCTGCAAAATCTTATCAAGATCCAATGTAAGATGTGGGTTCTAGAGCGATAATAGTGTGAACTGAGGGCCCATTTGTATGGGGGTTATACGATAACATTGACCTATATAGCTGGCTTACAAAATAGGTGTTTCTAGTCTAAATGCAGGGTTGTCAGATTATTTTGCACCTCTATTTCCAGATCAATTGTCAGAAATCGCCAAAAAACCGCCAAATTTAAACAACTTCAGTTTTTGTTAAAAAAAATCAACAAATTCCATTTTATATGTAGTTCTTGTAAAAAATGTTTGGAATTCAGATATTATATTTCAATTGAATATTATCAACATTTCATGATAAGGAATGAAAACATATATTATTAGTATTTATTATTCTTAATAAAAGTTAACAAATTTCTTAAACCGTGACGAAGCCAATTCATACTCTTTCAACACAGGCATTACTGTTAAAAAACAATTAATATTAAAAAATTATATTTTTTCTTATTTATGAAGCAGTTTCTAATATTCACCCTTATTCCGGTTGTCGTCGTGGACACATAACGACGCCGCCTGGCGTCGTCCGTTGTAATTCGGTATTCTCATTGTCGTCATCGGTATTTATCGATAACTTTTGACACATATTTGGTATTCTGTAAGTAAATTTGACGTCGGTATTGTGTCGAAGCGACTCTGATTTTGTCGTCTTCATTTTTGATAACGACTTGAAGGTATTTAAACGCGCAGAAAAGTAATAAAAAAGTTGAAAATGGAAAATAAAGAAAAAATTAAAGTAACAAACGCAAATCAGTTCGAAAAATTGCTAGAACTGTTGGAAAAAAATCCTACGCTGGCAAAAGGGTTTCGAAGGGGCACTGTTCCGTGCAATTTTAAGGAGCAATGGGATGGCATAGGAAAAGTCCTAAATGCTTTTGGCCCACCAAGAAGACAAGGGGAAGCTTGGCAGAAGGTAAGAAAACATTGGATGTTAAATAGTAGGTAATAAAAGCATCATATTTATGTGCAGGTTTGGCGAGACCTTAAATATAAGGTAAAAAAGAAAATGTCAAAAAACAAAGCTGAGTGCAATGCTACAGGTGGTGGAATTTTTAAGCAATGTGCACTCAGCCCCCTGGAGGAAAGAGTGGCAAATCTCTTGCAATTTCAAAAACAGCTCAACCCGGAAGGCGCAGTTCAGGGAGCAGGAAAAGAAAATCCTTGCAATGAATTGGAAACGTTGGAGGAAAACGAAACGGTAGAAATGGAGATACGTGAGTTTTTGGAAACTGATGAGGAAGAAGAGCCACAACAATGCGAAGGTCCCTCCACAAGCACTAAGCAACAGGTAATGGTCGAAAGAGATTCCATACCGACAGAGAGTTCCAACTCTACAAAAAGAAAAAAAGCCGTTCCCAAGAAATCAACGTCTAATTTCATGGAACGTCAAGAGCTGCTTGAGAAGCACAGTGCTAATCAGGGGAAACTACTGGCGGACATATCGAATACTCTGTCATCGGTGAAACACTCCATGAGAGATGTTTCCAAATATCAAAAAAAACTATTAGAAGTTGAGGAAAAAAAAATTAAATTATTAGAAGAAAAAGATAAAAGAGAAAAAGAAATGCACGAGAATGAGATGAAAATAAAAAAAATAAAAATTATGATAAAAGAAAAAGAACTGCAACTGCTTAAAAAGAATGAATAATAACTTTTTACTATATTTTATTGATTTTTTTCTTATTTACTTTTTATTTTATTCGCTTTTTATATAAATAAGTACTATTTTTTTCTTAGACTGAATTGTTTTGTGTTTAATTTGTTTTTATTTTTATTATTTTTTTTTTTAAATGAATTATAACGTTTTTGAACTAAAAAAAGCTTCGTTTTATTTGCTCCCTTATTTCAATGGCCTCTGGAGATCCCATGTTTTCTGGGTCGTGCACTTCAAAATCGGTTTGTTGGTTTTCTAAATTGATGGGATCAGGAAACGTATCTTCCATGCCATATTCTATACATATATTATGAAGGGCAGCGCATACATTTACTATTTTAATCGCTTTGGCAGGTTTGTAGTGAAGTTGACGGGCGCCAAGAAGACATCGAAAGCGATTTTTTAATACACCAATAGTTCTTTCGACTATATTTCTCGCTTTAGCATGTTTTGTATTAAAGGTAGCCTCTGGACTTCCTTCTACAGCAGAGCGATATGGCACCATAAGAAATGGCTCGAGAGGATACCCGGCGTCACCTGATGAAAAAGTTATGTTAGTACGTGATGATATTTAAAGCTAAACCTATGTTTTACCTAAGAGCCATGAATTACGTTCACCAGCATTATATCGTTCTTGTAGCATTGTTTTTGCAAGGCTGACATTCCAGATTAATGAGTCATGAGAAGATCCTGCGTATCGGGCGTCCAAAAATCTTATCCGCATTTTGTGATCACAAATCTACAATGGGGGAATACATGTACAATAATACAATGAAATAAAAAACACATACCTACAATCATAGCATTTAAGCTAAAAAAGCCTTTTCGGTTGAAGTAAAGATGTTGATCTTCCTTTTTGGGAGGCAAAATTTTAATGTGGGTTCCATCCACACATCCAATAACACCAGGAAATTCGGTCTTTTCAAAAAATGTACTTTAGCTTCATTTATATCATCATGTGTCATTTCAAATTTTATCCACCTGGGGCAAATCACCCTTTCTAGGGCTTCCAGAGTTTCGGATAGAATTCTGGAAACAACTGGTTGTGAAAGTCCCAATACAAAGTCGTTTCCGACACTAAGCTGGTACGATCCCTGGGCTAAAAATCTCAGCGTCGCGGCCAGTTTGATTGTTTTCGAAACGAAAGTTGATCTAATACCGCTTTTCAAGTGAGGTTCTATTGTTTCAAGAACATATTTAAACGCTTCTTTATTAAGCCGAAAGTAGCTTGCAAACCTGTTGAAAATAAAAAAAAAATGTGGTGAAACAATACGGCTTAGGAGTTTTATCACTTACTTCTCATCCGGCAAATTAAATATATTAGATTCTTGTCGAAGTAGTCTTCTTTGTAATACAAGATTTGCTTTCTTTTCTTCATCACTTGAATCAGAACTTGAATCAGAAAAAAACATTTTGTTTTCCAATAAAAAAATAGAAATAAAATAAATCAGCTGACACAAATATCAGTGATGTGTTTTTTTATTTTTTCAGAATTATCGATAAACAGGCGTCATCGTCACAAGTCTGTTACAGAATACCGAATTAGTGACGACGTGACGGTGACGGCGACAGAAGGTGACGACGACTTTAAAATGACAACGACAACACCGACGACTACTGGAATAAGGGTGATTGAGTTGATCTCTGTCTCCCGTTTCCATGGACCAAAATCCCCTAAATATTATTTCAGGTATTTTAAATGGAACGAAAAAATCTCAATGAAATCATATATAATCTGTTTTGGTAGAAAAGTCGTTGCATACATTCGTTCAAAAATAGAGTTTTTAGTCGTCTACATTTTCCACAGTTTTTTTTAATTATTATTATTTCTCAATTTTAAAATGTACATGGTTTGTACATGGCTAATTTTTCGACTTTTTAAGAAAATCACAAATGATAACAAAAAAAATATCTTTAAAATAAGCCTTCATTCTTTGAATTGTTTTCAATGTTCCAACTTCGAAACTTTTATTTTAATACCAATTACCAATTCCAATTCTCAATTGGTGATATCTTTTAAAAATCATTTAATCATCCTCTACAAATCAAATATTTTATATAGTGCAGTTACCAAATTAAGTTGCAAAGAATCGGAAATGGAAAAGTCGAAAAGAATCGGAAGTGTTCGGTATGACATAAACGCATATCTATGACTTGCATATAATTCTCTACAAGGTAACGCCAATATAATAAAATCGGAGGACAGATTTAAAATTTTCTGAAATTAACCAAGAAAATCACCAAAAAGTCGCCATGTCGCCAAATCGAAAATAAAGTCGCCAAACATATTTGAAATTCGCCACGTTTGGCGAGAAATCGCCATATCTGACAAGCCTGTCTAAATGTAACATTGTGTGGGTAATTTGATCAAGATCCGATCCCACGTAAAATGTGTATTCTAGAGCAGTAATAGTGTAAATTATAGAGATATTTGTATGGAGGCCATATCTAAAACTGAACCGATTTCCTCCAAATTCAATACCGATCGTCCTTGGACCATTTGAATATTCCAATTTTTTTAACTTTATGTCACAGTGCATCGTTGCACAGGCTAGCCAACTGCGTAAAACTGTTCTCCACTTCAACATGAATGCAACAGCGTCCTTATTATTTGTTTCGTCCAATTGTTGTTGTTGCCGGTGGTGGCTGTAGCGTTGGCGTTTCTGTGCCTGCTGCACTTCTATAGGACTTGGATGGTGCACTATTTGCTGTTCTCTTCTACAGGATAGGTGGTGGCGGAATATTTTTTGGACGCTCTGCATTTCGCAGATTTGGCGAGGAGAGGTTCTGCTCCGAAAGTCATTTGTCTTTTTCAGCTGTTTATGATGGTTTCACTTCGTTGAATAAGAAACGCATTATGCAACTTAGCCAAACATTATCATGGCTTGTTGCTGTAGCTCTTCCAATTGCTGTTGGTTGTTGCTCCTTAATGTGCAGTTTTGTTTTCATGAACTGATGAATTTTCGTTTGGCTATTTGAACACTTAACGTCCCTGAAAATAACTTTTTTAATTATGACTGATGTGGACTTATTGTTGGTGTCATTTCAAATTTAATTGAAAAAAGACATGTCTCAACATTGTTTTATGTCGGAAGTTGGGGGAAAAGCGGACAGCTTAGCTAATGCGAAATACAAGACGTTTCCATAAAGAATGAATGCGGGCCGTGATTGACGGGCAACAACTAAAATGCACATAATCAAGTTGGGATAGATGAGAGACAGATAAACAGATTCGCAAAGAAACAACCGGACGAACATAAATACATGCATATACACACATATACTCGGACAATTTCGCCAGGGATAAGGTCATGCCAGTTAATATACAAGATGTTCATTGTTGCTCTTGAATTAGAGTGAACTCACGAACAGGAGTTTAGTTTGCCAAAAGGAGGGGAAATTTGGAATTGAATATATATAGTAAAGTATAGAATAGTAAAGAAAAGTCACAGAGAACTAATATTCACCTGTGAAAAATAAAGTTAAATCGAAAAAACGGCAAACGGTCTTCGGTCGTAAATGAAGCAAAGACTATTGTCATACAAAAGACCGAAGAGATTTTCTCGAAAGCAAATTGGTACTAATTTAAAGTGGAGAAAGTAAAATAGATGTTCAGAAAACAGAAATTAAAGATAAAACAAGTAAGGAAAGGCTAAAGTCGGGGCCGACTATATAATACCCTACACCACTCCCTGCGCATGTACCTCGCTTTGATTACTAAACCCAGGTATTTCGTGGGAGCAATTTTATGTAGTTCATACAAATTATATTCATATAATTTATATGCAATAAATTCATCTTTAGTCAAATTTAACGAATATGGTAAATAATATGGTAATTGATCCAATTGTCCGGCAGACAAATACAAATTATACAGTAGTATACAAAAGTATGGACATATGGGCATCACCCAAACAATTCTCATTGCAATTCAATTCGGTAAAAAAGTGAAATCGGGAAGGATTTTTTCATCCTGTAAATGTATGTGTTGACAAAAATGTTAAATCGGAAAGGACATTTGTATGGGGGTATATTGAAACCTGGAACGATGTGACCCGCTTTCACCATGTCTATTTACTGGTGAAATATAATATGTAAAATTTGGCCAAAATCGGTTAAACATTCGGGAGCAACATTTTATGAGGGCTATATCTAAATCTGAACCGATCTTACCCACTTTCACCATTGGTTTTTTAGTTGGATTATAAGATGTTGTGCCAATTTTAAAGAAAAACGGGTACAAAATGTGGATTTTAGAGCGGAAAAAGTCAAATCGGGAGCGACATTTGTATGGGGGCTATATCTAAATCTGAACCGATCATACCCACTTTCAGCATAGGTGTTTCTAGTTCGATTATAAAATGTTGTGCCAATTTTAAAGAAAATCGGGTACAATATGTGGTTTCTAAAGCCGAAAAAGTGAAATCGGGAGCGACATTTGTATGGGGGCTATATCTAAATCTGATCCGATCTTACCCTATTTTTGCATACGTGTTTCTAGTTGGATTATAAGATGTTATTCAAAATTTACAGAAAATCGGGTACAAGATGTCTTTTCTAGAGCGAAAAATGTCAAATCGGGAGCGACATTTGTATGGGGGCTATATCTAAATCTGAACCGATCCTTCCCAATTTTTGCATACGTGTTTCTAGTTGGATTATAAGATGTTCTGCAAAATTTAAAGAAAATCGGGTACGATATGTCGTTTCTAGAGCGGAAAATGTCAAATCGGGAGCGACATTTGTATGGGGGCTATATCTAAATCTGAACCGATCTAACCCAATTTTTGCATACGTGTTTCTAGTTGGATTATAAGATGTTCAGCAAAAGTTAAAGAAAATCGGGTACAAGATGTCTTTTCTAGAGCGAAAAATGTCAAATCGGGAGCAACATTTGTATGGGGGCTATATCTAAATCTGAACCGATCTTACCCAATTTTTGCATACGTGTTTCTAGTTGGATTATAAGATGATCTGCAATATTTAAAGAAAATCGGGTGCAATATGTGGATTTTAGAGCGGAAAAAGTCAAATCAGGAGCGACTTTTGTATGGGGGCTATATTTAAATCTGAACCGATTTCCTCCAAATTCAATACCGATGGTCCTTGGCCAGAAAAAATAACCTCAGCCAAGTTTCATGACAATCGGACAACAATTGCGACCTGTAGAGTGCGAACAAGCTTAGATGGTCAGCAGACGGACGGACGGACAGACAGACATCGTTAAATCGACTCAGCTGGTGATTCTAAGCCGATCGGTATACTTAAAGGTGGGTTTAGCTCGATTATTTCTTGGTGTTACAAACATTTGGCGCGAAACTAACATATAATACCCTAGACCACGAAGTGGTGTAGGGTATAACAAGTAAGGAAAGGCTAAAGTCGGACGGAGTCGACTATATGATACACTCCTATTACATCCTATTACAATTCAATTTGGTAAAAAAGTGAAAGCGGGAAGGATTTTTGTATCCAGAAAATGTTAAATCGGAAAGGACATCTGTATGGGGGTCTATTGAAACATGGAATGATGTGACCATGTAATATAATATGTAAAGCTTGGCCAAAATCTGTTAAACATTTGGGAGCAACATTTGTTATATATAAACAAAATATATACCTAAAATAAAATCGGGTACAATATGTGCTTTCTAAAGCGGAAAAAGTCAAATCGGGAGCGACTTTTGTATGGGGGCTATATCTAAATCTGAACCGATCTAACCCGATTTCGCAACAGGTGTTTTTAATTAGATTATAAGGTGTTAAGCCAAATATGAAGAAAATCGGGTACTAAATGTGCTTTATAGAGCAAATCGGGAGCGACATTTGTATGGGGGCTATATCTGAATCTTAACCGATCTTACCCACTTTCAGTAAAGGTGTTTCTAGTTTGATTATAAGATGTTGTGCCATATTTAAAGAAAATCGAGTACAATTTGTGGTTTCTAATGCGAAAAAACTCACATCGGGAGCGACATTAGTATGAGGGCTATATCTAAATCTTAACCGATCTTACCCACTTTCAGCAAAGATGTTTCTAGTTGGATTATAAGATGTTGTGCCATATTTAAAGAAAATCGGGTACAATATGTGGTTTCTAAAGCGGAAAAAGTCAAATCGGCAGCGACATTTGTATGGGGGCTATATCCAAATCTGAACCGATCTAACCAGATTTCGCCATAGGTGTTTCTAGTTAGATTATAGGGTGTTAAGACAAATTTGAAGAAAATCGGGTACTATATGTGCTTCATAGAGCGGAAAAAGTCAAATCGGGAACGAAATTAGTATGGGGGCTATATCTAAATCTGAACCGATTTGCTTCAAATTAAATAGCGTTCGTCCTTGATCTACAAAACTGTGCCATTTTTGTTAAGAGCGGACTATAATTGCGACCTGTAATTTGATTACAACAGATGGACAGACAGACGGACTTTGCAAATCGACTCAGAAAGTGATTATAAGTCAGAAAGTGATTATAAGTCAGAAAGTGATTATAAGTATAAGTTAATAAACGATGGGTCTAACTCGGTTATTTCTGGGTGTTACAAACAAATGCACAAAGACATAATACTCTCGTGAAGTGTATAACAAGTAAGGACAGTCTAAAGGAAGGCGAGGCCGACACCATATTATAAAATATTAATATTACAAAATAACAAATATGTTAGACTTAACAAGTAAAAACGGCGTTAAGTTCGGCCGTACCGAACTTTATATAGATAGCCTCCACCATGGATTGTATTCCACAGAGGCTGTCGATTTTCGTTGAAGCGCAGTAACATTTCAGGAAACTGACTATTTTGACTATTTTTTAATATAGCCAAACCAAAACAAATAAAAATTTTGGCAAGGCTTCCTACACGTTTATAAACTAAATATCGAAATAATATTCAAAATACTTCAGTTAAAAAAGTATTTATAACGCAGCAATCTTCAAAAAAGCTTAAATACCATAAATATTGGTAGTGGTTGCTATTTTTGGTTGTATTTCCATCTTATTTTAATTCCAAAAGTACACATTTTGAAAATCCATTATCTCTCACGTACACAGTGCAAAATAGCCTAACTTCATGATTCAAAAGTAAAAAAGTATGAATTTGGAAAAATCTTTTTATTTTGCTTGTTTATGCAGTCTGTCGAATTCAAGAAATTAAGTAAAATCTCAAGATTTTCTTCAAAGCTAAGGTCACACCCGTTTGTTGTATATCTCCAATATTTAAAACGCTACGACATATTTATATTTACAATCATATTCTGATTAACCTGCCTTTTTCAATTGTCAGTATGGTAAAAATCTCAGTCAATGAATATGGGAGATATTTAAACATATTTTAAGCGAAAATGTCACACCCATTCCAACGGAATCACCCAAAGGTAAATTCAAATTTTTTGAACGTTGACCATATGATGCCATCGGTGTGGTGTCACTTTATTTTGATATATTAAATGTAAGAAAAAGGAATGTAAATTAAAACTTTTCCAATTGCAAATAAATTATATTATACTCCTAAAAGCTGTTAATTTTTTGTTTCGAATTCTACTGGAGCGTAAAGGTGGCATTCAATGGCATGTAAAATATTGTGCGCAGAGGAAATTGTTATTAGTCTGATCTGCTTTGGTTAATGGGTTACATGATGGTTGTTGGCGTACAGTGTATTGTGTGAACGCTGTCAGCGTATTGTGAAGAACACATCGTCAATTTGCCGGCTTCGTTAAGCGTTCAAATTGCGCTTTCATAACATTTTCTGATGCGTATTTTGGGCCAGAGTGATCATCGGAAATATAAATGGAAATTAATGTTGTTGTCGATTATGCAAGCGATCGTTTTACACGTGAATGGAATGAATTAATTTTAGCCCGTGTAATCCGTATGAGGAATCGTGTTTGCGCGAGATATGTATATATACGTCAATTCTGAGATTAGAAACATATGTCAATAAACACTAAGTATATACGTATTGAATACATTTGTGTTTAAGTTAAAAGAAATGGATCTGTGCCCAATTTGGTTGATGGATTGATAAACGTACATTAGTAGTGGCTTTTTATATAAACCACGTGTTGGCAAGATACTTTCGCATAGTCTCGGTACATTGGTACTGTGCCATGATGATTATGAACACATTTCAGAGCCTTATTCTGAGCAGCTTGAAGTGATCTCAACTAACTGCTCACTTTGTGACCATATACTCAAGATGTCTATGGAACAACGCTTGATAAATGAACAACTTCGTCTTAATATCCAATTTCTTCCTTAATTTGAAGATTATTCCAATTGCAGAAGAATTTTTTGATTTTACATAATTTATATGTTCTTCCCATTTTAAATTACTTTTTAGTTTTATTCCCAAGTATTTAATTATTTACATAATCATCCCACATAAAATGCCCATGTACAAAATGTCAAAGTCATTATTCATGATTAAATACGGTAGAAATCTTAATCATTTCGTCTTGCCAGAGTTCAAGACAAGTCTGTTCTGCCTTGCAAATTCGCAGCATCTTTTTCCATTGGAACTCTCAGCACCCTTTCATATTTCTAAGGGTATATAATCGAATATTGCAATATTATCTGCAAACATAACAACAGATCCAAACAAACATAAACAGTAGCGGGCAAGGATACTACCCTGAAGTACTCCACAATTCACACGCTGTGTTGAACTTCTTCCCTCTCCAACTTTGGACAAATTGTCTCCTATTTGACAAACAACCTCTAATTATATAAAATGCCATAAAATATACGTTTTTGCAACAAAATCTCGTGATCAACCAAATCAAAAGCTTTGCTAAAACCGCCTTTAAAATTGCTATATCCGTACCTCCACCTTTAATATATCCAATTTGGGTCCTACATATCTCAAATATTTTGTCAATAGATGATAGTATTGTTTCTCGTAGTTTTAGGTATAGGAATAATCTTATGAAGTTTCAGAACACCTTGATATGTTGTCAAATTTATTACAGCATTAAAAAATATTTGTAATATAATGTGACAAAATATTACAGAACTTACTTAATAAATACGCCGATATTTTGTCCTCGACAGGACTCTTGGATCTATTCATTTTTTGAATAACTTCCATTACTTCATTGCATGTTACCTCATTGAAATGAAATTGATCATCGATCTTCTTACTAACTGAATCTGAACACAACTTTTTTCCTTCAAAAGCCGTTTTTTTTTTGGGGTAATTTTTGCCCATCCGAAATTGCCTCCTTGGAAGATAGGATTCATTTAGTGTAAAAAGTCAGATTTTTTAGTTCCAAAACATAGTTTTGGCGTCATAATAAAGTTAAGAAACCACAATTTCTAATAAAAAAATCTGAGTGTAAAATCTCTTAGAATATGAGAGAACAGAAAATAAATTACGTTTTTTCAATTTTCAAAATCTGAAAAACGTGAAAATCTGTAATACAAAAATAATAAAAATGTTTCTTCGCATTATGAACAAATACGTAAAAAATGTTAAAAAACATAAACACAAAAAATAAAAATTTTAATCTACTTTAGTTTTTTCGTTTGCATTTTTTGGTCTGTAATCAATATTTGATTGGAACTGGGATATTGTCCTGGCTCAAGACCATTTTGCTTCTATATTTAATAGAAGCGACTTTTCAACATCAAACCCGGCCTCTATAAGGAGATGATTCTCACAAACGAACGAGAAGCACAACTCACTTGCCGAATTTGCGTTTAAAAAATCGCACCAAGTAATTTGTAAATAAATTGGCATTCAGGACAATATCCCAAATCGAAAAATACGAAAAGTAGTCAATTTCAGACCGATTTCTTAAATATATCCTATTTCCCGATTTTTAATGTTAATATCAAAATAATCCTTGGGTCCTTGTCTAATTTTGTATTTTTACAGAACTCAAAAATGTCTACAAGAACAAAAGTTATTGAATTTTGGCCGATGGATTTTGATTCTTTGTTTCTAATAATACTTTCTGGGCAGAGCTTCGATTTACGGCGGGTCAAAGTTTTCATGTTTTGGTCGAAGGCAGCATTAAACATACTAAGCAAATAAGTGTTGTAAGTTAATGTCTGAGAGAATTTTTATTGTCAGAACTTGTATAGTGGAATTTTTTGAGGATAATTTATGTGGCAGATCCTAACCCTCTAGGTTCTCTCTTTATGGGTCAATTGGTTCCTTTTCTTCTACGAAAAAATTTGCCTAAGAATTTCAGTGAGGGCCACCGAAGGCACCAAAGTTGTAAATAAAGCTCATCACGCTTAAATCGCAAAATCACACGCCAACTTATACAAAAGAAATTGTTAGGGTTAAAATTTGTCCATGTTTTTTGTGGTATTTCGGTAGAGCACGGTAAACAAAAAATACAAATTGGATATTTTTGCAAAATGTTCATTTTCGCTTTTGTAATTTTTGTAATTTTCACGCGATTTATCCAAGGCTTCCGGCTGATTTCGTACATACGTATTTAGAGCCAATGTCGCTTGTAACATATATGTAATTTATTTCAAGTTTATCTACAAATATTCCTTATTCTCTATATTATTAAAATTTACGCCGGTTTTTTTAAACACGTTTTCAGAATTTTTGACTTAATAACCAGCATTTATCCCATTTCACACCCTATACTCGACCATTTCGGTCCACTTTATTGGTCATGGCCAAAAGATTTAAATTCATGTAATTTCATTTTTAAATTTAATAAATCTATGTATTACATTGAGACTACTTAGGAAGGCTTCTTTTGTCGCCTCCAATCGGAATATGGGATTCAGTTGAATGGAAACATGAATATCACTATTTTTTTCTTCAAGGTGTATGTTTTACCGTTTTTTGAGATAACGCTAATAGATACATGTAAAAAATTTTACTCACAGAAGGTCCACTGATGAGTTATCCCCACACAGCAGTGAGTAAGTTCAGTGCGGTTCTCCTTATTTCCATAACGAAACACAAAATTGCCTTCGTACGAAGAAAAACTTGATCGAATAGCTGGTATTCGTATGTAATACATTGAAACACACCTATAAGTCAATCAAAGTCGATCACTAATCAAACAACACTAAAACTAAAATATGCAATTTTAATAGAGTGATCAAACCCGAGTCAACTGGGTTTCTCATCTGAGACTGACCGTCGGGATGTTTGAAATCGCGATTTTTGGAAAACCGGGAAACCCGGCTTTTTATTATGGTCTCAACCGGCTTTTCATAGTACAAAATGTCTCTTTTTATACCCTCCACCTTAAGGATGGGGGTATATTCATTGGTCATTCCGTTTGTAACAACTTGAAATATTTATCGGAGACCCCATAAAGTATATATATTCTGTATTCTGGTAAAATTCTAAGACGATTTAGCCATGTCCGTTTGTCTGTCGAAATCACGATAGTGGGAGGACGAAATGAACTAGGAGTTTGAAATTTTCCGTAAATGTGTCTATGGCGAAATCGGCCCGGAGGGAAAATTTTTTCCCTAACAAGGACTGAAAATACCCCTAATATTTCGACTATTTAATCATATTTTTGAAATTTTGAAGTTAAAATCATGAAATTCAGTCTATGCATTTATCTGACTGTGTAGATGCGAAACATAAAATATTTTTTTCGAAATTTGTACTTTTTTAGGTGGAAAATGTTGCGAAAGGGATAAATGGTACCAATCAAAAGGTTGCAGTTAGAATAGTGAAATACGGTGTGTACATTTCTGTGAATGCGTAGACACGAAGAATAAATATATCTTTCGATATTCGTACCTTTAGGATAAAAACGGGTTAAAATTTCTACCAAGCAAACGAATTTAACCTATAATCTTGAAATTAAATGCGTTAATTCCAATATGGGAGAAATCGGCCATGAGGAAAAATGTTTCTCCCAAATGATATTTAGACTACATTTTTAAAGATTGCTCCCTCATGTTCACTTTGTGATTACTACTATATATAGTAGTACTATTAATATTATAATATTGAAGCAATGAAATTTCTTTAAAGCATAAGTATGCCTTATAGTTTGAAATAGTAGACAAATATAGTAATGCGCATTAAAAATATCACAATTTTCAAAATATTATATATCACTATTTTGTAAAGTCGAAAGCATCTAATTTACCGGTAATACTGAGGAATGCACTCCGTGGTACATAAAATTCGGTCCGGCCGAACTTAACGACTTTTTACTTGTTACATTATCATAAGCTTCACAGAACGTTTTTTTATTAGGGAGCGCAATTTAACTAAACAAATTTGCGAACATAGCCATACGTGAGTCTAAAATTAAGAAGTTCGTCCTAGATTTCACATGCATTTCGTATGGGCAGAAGAAAAATCGAATCTGTTCTAAACTGATATTTTGGGAATAGTAGATGCAGGACGAAAAGTAATGATGGGTTGATATATTATTAAAGAAATCGTCAAAGAAACGTCAATGAAATTTTTGGCAATGGACAAAAATGATCCTAATTCAGACAGGAATGTTTGTGTCAATTTCGAATTTTTTTTTAGTTTTTTCGTTTGTATTTTTTTGGTCTGTAATCAATATTTGATTTGAACTGGGATATTGTCCTGGCTCAAGACCATTTTGCATTTATATTTAATATATTTAATAGAATTGCAGACTACCACGATCATGATTTCGACCATGTCAAAAGTCGCTTCGCAGCGACTTTTCAACATCAGTGAATCTGATGATGACATCAGAATTGTCCTATCCAAAAGAGCGAGTATGCACAATGGGTCAACATTTTGTGTAATTACCATGTAATGAATAATTTTCCAATAATTACTGTTTACCGACCTTTTTTTTATAAAAAGAGAACCAGGGAACCGGCTTTTTTGAAACCAAGGTTTTCGAAAAACCCTAAAACCCGACATTGCAAATTTTACTCAAATTACGCACATTTTCAGTTTAAATTATTAAATACATTTTATTTGAATTTTACTTGATTTGAGTGCGTAGAAAATAAACTTAGATTGATTAGAGTGTGTATTTATTAAATTTAAGTGCCTTGCTTTTAGTCAATATTTATATTTAATTGATTTTTTTGAGTGTTAGCAGTCAAAATTTGTATGAATATAGTTTTCCCTCAATTGTGATTAATATTGCATTTGCGCTGTAAACAATAGTCTACATTTAAGCACTATTTCCATTAACAGAAACAAAAAATTATAAAAGTGTTGGAATGCTTTATGACAACTTAAATTTTGACTTTTTTATATATTACAAATCGAAACAAATACTTTATATTTTTTTGTAATTTTTTGGTTGATTGAAAAGTGGACAAACATTTACTTATGTATGTACTGATATATGTTCTCTCTCTAGAATGACTCAAGTTTTTAAATGTACCACAATGTGATGTGGACAATAAAGACTGGCATTGCACTTTTCTGATTAAAAGCCATCAACGAAAAGATAAGCTAATTCGGCAACACATCATCACCATCATAGTTCTAACATTTAGAGCGATGCAGCCAGAGCTAAAAGTAAACTCCCCTAAACATGTTCCATTCTCGGTTGATTGTTGTATTCCTTGTGACCATCCATGTCGGGGTAAATAAATCTACTATTTAAAGAACTTTAAGTGTAAAACGGATATCTTGCAGCTAACATCAGGGGCGACATATTTCAAGACGACGAACATCGAATGTACTGCAAGTCCAAAGTATCTCTACAATCACTCATGTCGCCTCAAGGCCATAAATCGTTACAAGACTGTAGCCACAATGCGTACGCAAATTATTGATACTTTACGGAATACTTCTGTAAGTGTAGTTGTGTAAAATCCATGCCCACTTAACATATAGCACATCCATCATGCTCCCACTCCAGGTAAACATATCGTTTTTCAAACGCAACGATGTCGGAATTTTTCGACCATTTCTTGTGAATGTCACCTTCAATGTATGCCGATTTTTGAGTCGCAAAAACTTCAATCCTTACATGAATGTCGTGATGACAACCATGTCGAAATATACGAATGTTAATCATTCGTGTCCCTATACGGTATGTCCAGTAATGTACCGTACTAATGCACTAATCAATCAATGATGTTCATCTCTTCCAGGGGCTTTTGTTTGCTGATGGTCTGTATTTGGATGACTCGATCATACCATGGGAGTTGCCGCAAAGTTCCTACAAAGGTCATTTATATTTTTTTGAAAATTATCCAAATAATCCGATCGGTACTATGTCACTTTACATTGATATATTGAATATACGAGAAAGGAAAGTAAATATTAAAATGTAAAAATTTCTATGTAATTGCAAATAAACTGTATGTCTGGATGTATGTGTGTACTCGTAAAAGTTGGTCTTTTCTTTTGCTTCGAATTCTTGCAGTTGACATGTAAATTATTATTCGCAGCAGAAATTGATACTAGTCTGATCTGCTATGACCAATCCGCTTATACACTTCTTGTTGTCACCAGTCCATAAATTCGCCCACTTTCTTCCGCGGTATTTGTGAGTTACATCATGGCTGCCACTTCAGGATTCTTAAAAATAATGCGTTATTCGAAAGAACGACGCGTTTTCATTATTGATCAATGTTTCAAAAGTAATCAGGATTTTAGTTTTTTCGTTTGAATTTTTTGGTCTGCAATCGATATTTGATTTGAACTGCGATATTTTCCTGGCTCAAGACCATTATGCATCTATATTTAATAGAATGCAAATTTATTTACAAATGGCATGGTGACGTTTATTACTTGGCTGCAGACTACCACGCTCATGATTTCGACCATGTCAAAAGCCTTTTCAAGTGGCTTGGCAGCGACTTTTCAACATCAAACCCGGCCTCTATAAGGAGATGATTCTCACAAACGAACGAGAATCACAACTCACTTGCCGAATTTGCGTTTAAAAAGTCGCACCAAGTAATAAAGTACACATGCCATCTTAAAAGCATCTCATTGAGTTGCATATGTAAGTACATGGTGGCTGATGAATTTTGCTACATTAAGAAACTCAAATAATTTTTTTTTTCAGTGTATCGAATTCATTTTTCTTTTATTCATGTTAAACCTCATTCAATTTTATTAAATATAGCTTAATTAGTTTTAAAAATAGTGGAATTTAAATGCCCCCCCCCCCCTGCTCGTTGATGCATATGCGCCATCTTACCAAAAAGTTGTTCATTACTGCTTGGAGAGTTGAGACAGGAATAGCCGCAATTGTTTCTCGAATGGATTGTCTTAGTTCATTCAAATTTGTTGGTTTTGCTTTGTAGACTTCCTGTTTGCAATAACCCCACAAGAAAAAGTCAGGTGCAGTAAGGTCAGGCGACCTGGGTGGCCAACTGAATGTGGAGTTTCTGGATATCAGCTTATTGGAAAATTTTCGTCGCAATTCTGTCATAACAGGTTGGGCTATGTGAGGAGCTGCACCATCTTGCTGAAACCACACAGAGTTGAAAGAAATTCTCATTCGGCGTAATTCTGGATAGAAAAACTCTCTCAACATGCTCAAGTAACGGTCTCCAGTAACCGTAACGGTGTGACCGTTTTCTTCGAAGAAGTAGGGCCCGACAATGCAGCGTGATGAAACTACACACCACACTGTGACACGAAATGGATGCAATTCCGTCTCATGGAGTATCTGTGGGTTGGAAGCACTCCATATTCGACAATTTTGTTTGCTTATGTTGCCGTTTAAATCGAAATGGGCCTCGTCAGACATGAAAAGACAGTTCAACATGTTTCCATCCTCTTGCACCATTTGAAGCATCTTCTGGCAAAATTCCAAGCGAATCGGCAAGTCTGCAGCGTTCAGTTTGTTGGCCATTTGAATTTTATATGGGAATAACTCCAAATCTTTGTGCATAATTGACTGTAATGACTGTCTGCTTATACCCATTTGAGCAGATAAGCTTCTTGTCGAAACACGTGGATTGTTTTGTATGGCAGCAGCTACAGCAGCGATTGTTTCCTCCGTTCGAACTGAAGGGTTTCGATGGTAAGGTCTTCTGTTGACTGTCCCATGCTCGGCAAAATTGTTTACAAGTCTCATTATGGTCCATCTGCTCGGAGGATTGCCGCCAAACGTGCGCCTATACTCTCTTTGAACCGAAACTAAGGACTCCAGTGCGTGATAGCGGCGGACAATCCAAATTCTTGTTTCAGTGTCCCAGTTATCCATTTTTGTTAAATGTAAAAGTCAATCCGCAAAATAAAAAAAAATTAACCAGATTCATTAAATAGAAAAAAAGTTATTCAATTTTTTTTGGTAGCGGCTTTCATCAGCCACCCTGTATGAGTATATCCAGCAATACTTCTGCCGTGCCAACGCTCATTTGTTTTATTTGTTATTTGATTTGAACTGGGATATTGTCCTGGCTTGATGTCGAAAAGTCGCTGCGAAGCCACTTGAAAAGACTTTTGACATGGTCGAAATCATGATCGTTGTAATCTGTAGCCAAGTAATAAATGTCACCATGCCGTTTGTAAATAAATTTGCATTCTATTAAATATAGATGCAAAATGGTCTTGAGCCAGGACAATATCCTAGTTCAGTAATCAGGATTATCGAATAAAAATGGCTACAGCCGTTTGCTTGTTACCAGTTTCGCTCCTTTTTCCACGTTGACCCTAAAAGTACGAATTTAGAAAAATTCGTACCTCTTATTTTCCGCGTATACACAATCAGACGCGTGCAAATACTGAATATCATAATTCTGTGCCAAATTAAATCCCATTTAGACAGGGCCGGTCGGTTTTGGGGGTTCAAACCCCCCAGAGAGGTTTCGAACATATACTTTTTTAAAACCTTCTAGACTTTCTGAAGCAATAAAATCAATATGATATCATAATGAAATCTAAAAACATTCTTAATAAAAGCAAATAATTTGCTAGATGCTAACTCGTAGCTTAACTATGAGTACCAAACTTTCGACAAATTTGTAGTATATCTAATTGGAATGAAATCATTGAAAAGCATTTTACCTCTTAATTAAATTTTTCTGCGAAAAAGTATTGGAGTAACCTAAGATTTTTTTATGTTGACATTTTTTACTTATACAAAAGAAAGTACAACACTTTAAGTTTTAAATAAAATACAATGTGCATTTTTAAATATCTTTCAATACAAACGAATGAAATACCCATCTCTGATATATAATATGATTTTCTCGCGATCTAGCCTACGGGTCCGACTGAAATTTTGTTTGTGCATTAAGAACCAATGTAGCTTGTAACATTTATGAAGTCAGTCGCGAAAATAGCTGCAATTGTTGAAGAATCCAAAATTCGCTGTTGCAATTGCTTATATTTAATCTTTCTCTGGTCAGGATTGTGAAACTTTTCTGACACAAATATTCCGAATGAAGTCAGCAATTATATGCCATAAAAATATTTTGGTATTAGTAATATGATAAAAAGTTACGCGGGTTTTTCTAAAGAAACTTTTCACAATTTTTGACTTTACAGTCACTATTTGTCCTATTTTAGCCTGATAACTTGGGAACCAAAATGCTATTAACCGCGTAATGATGGAATTTTATAATGCGATATGCCATAAATCTAGAAAAATGCTTTAAACAAATGCGTTGTAGCGAATTACAACCTTCGGTTATAAGCTGCTCCATTTTTGAACTATATTATTTTTATGTTCATAGCCACTTTTGCAGTCACAAATAAACGTAGCCAAATCAGAAAAATTAAAAAAAGGCTTTTGGACAAAATTTCTTCTTCAAATTTATATGGCAGATGTCATCCAAATCAGAGAATATTTTGGCATCAGAAACTCATTTTCAAGAAAATGGTTCATAGCCACTTATGATATATAAGCTCTCGATATGTAAACATTTCTCTTTGTTCATTTACAACAACTGATGACATGTTTACCGCAAACAAACTAATTTTTCCTACAAAAGAATCTCAAAAACGATGTTCACGTGTCTAAAATTTCGTTTCTACGTAATGCATTTGTTCTCTGCGTGTAGGTCTCTATTTTAAAATCTAGTTTAAATTTTGATTTTTTTGTCATGTTTTTCGTCTTGCATTTCATAGAATACAAAAAAGCTGGATTTGTTATCTGAATTTATACATATTAAAGAATTTCAAAATGACGAATCATTTCCAATTATTTTTATTTAATCGGAATATGCGTATGAAGATTTTGAGTAAACGTCCTGTTACTCATGTAACTCCTGTATTAATTAAAAACTCATTAGACATCATATTTAGGCCTGAAGAGTTGTAAGCGCCGAGGAATTCGACCGTTTTTTGTGTAATATTTCTTCAAAATATATATGTATGTATGTAATTTCAAGCAACTATTTGAAAGAACAATTCAGTTAATAAAAAGCAGCGATTATTATTGCAACAGTTTTTTGGCATAACAACAGTTATCTGCAATCTTACATCACCATTCACACTGCTATAGAGTTTGCAGTCTGCTGAAATTGACTGCTGGTAATTCAAATATAAAAATAGATAAGCGTTGCTTTTATATTAGCTTGGGACAATATGTGTAGCACTAAAATGACAATCGCAATATCATTCCGTGGTAATAAATTGCTTTATAATAACTTATATTCAAAAAAGTTTTGTTAACATGTATATTTAAGTGGTCATACTTTTCTGTACATATGCTTAAAGCTATTTCTATATTGCTAAAAATAAAAACAGCAAACAGCCGATTACCATCTCAGCAGATCAGCAAATCTGCTGTCTCTTTTTCAGCAGAAAATCTGAACTTTTAGTAGACTTTCTGCTTTCTTTTACTGACAAATTCCTTTGAGTGTACTGATAGATGGATTACTGAAATGCAATTTTGCCGATGAATGTATCAAAATATTTTTCGAAGATCGTGATAATAAAGTATGAATGGTGTCCAAACGCTCACGTAATCACACATAATCAAATTAACGTCATTTATCGTTGCGCCATAGACTGACTAGACTTCACGAGAAAAATTGATCATGGATTGAAAATTGATTTATTTTTTGTAAAACTAGATGAAACCCCCCAGGGGAAAATCTTGCGCACGTCCCTGCATTTAGATCGTGAACGTACGAATATCGAAAGATCTTTATTTTGCGTGTCTGCGGAGTCAGAGCAATGTACGTTGGTACTATTTCCCCCATTCGTCCCATTTTCCGTCTAAAAGTACCAATTTCGAGAAAATCTCTTTTGTTTCATGATTTCAACTTCAGCTTCTTGGTTGGTAACATTTTTATCCCTCTTTTTTTGAAAAGTACGAATTTGGAAAAATTCCTCTATTTTAAGTATCTACGCAATTAGAGGGATGTTCATTTCAAATTTCATGTTTCTAGCTGTAGTCGTATCATTGGTACCATTTTCATCCCTTTTGACCGATTACGTCCGCTAAAACTTTTATTTACTTTTTGGTGCTTTCAGAAAAAAAAATGGACAAAAATGCAACGTAAAAAATTACAGGGGAAAAACATTATTTTTGGAGGTGTTTTCAGGAGCATTTAGCTCACAAATGGCTTGACGCAGTGACGAAATATTTTGCAGATCATCATTAAACAATCCAAACTTTATTTTCGTGGGGTGACTGGAAATTGTTTTTCCATTTGTATGGCCCGCGACCCAGCCTACTGTACATACAGAGGTACCCTCAAAAATTGCTTCCGACGCTAGTCAGCTCTCTCTATCAGTGGTGACTATTCACGGTATCGATGTAAATATAAATCGGCAGGTTATATATCCCGTTTTAATTGGAAGGCGGATCGAGCCCTCTAGACGCCTAAAAACCACCAGAATCCTGGCATGCCTAGAGGTTGATGGCCTCGCTTAATGATGAGCATCGCTACGCTATATTGACCCCATCACATTGACAGCCTTTTCCTAAAGATTCCAGACTTTTTCCACACCAATGCGAGTTTAAGTTTATTGTGCCTGTTTGTATGTATTATTGGTCTGTTATGTTGTATGTGTTGTCATTTATTTTGGTTTAAGACCAAAGGTTCTGCTGAAGTCTTCAGCAGAACCCAAAATTAGCAAAAAGGAAAAGTGAGACCTATATTGTTGCAGCTAAAAGTTGACTGCGCAGTTTCGATGGGCGCTACCCCATCTCGTCAGAACTTTCGCATCGAATGTATGTCTTTGACTTAAATCAGGGTTCATATTAGTACCAGCGATCACTTATGACAAATGAGAAGCGCTGATAAACAAAATATTCCACCGAACTAAGTCGACACACTAAAAATCTCACTTTGCCAATTCAATGTTATGCATGTGCTCGCATCGCTCGCAACAATGCAAAGGTTGTTGTTGTACGGTATGTCCCGTCTTCACTGTACCTCGTGTGTATTGTTGTTGTTTGTATGTATAGTTGGTCTGTTATGTTGTATGTGTTGTCATTTATTTTGGTTTAAGACCAAAGGCTGTGCTGAAGTCTTCAGCAGAACCAAAATTAGCAAAAGGCAAAGTGAGACCTTTATTGTTGCGGCTAAAAGTTGACTGCGCAGTTTCGATGGGCGCTAACCCATCTCGTCAGAACTTTCGCAACGAATGTATGTCTTTGACTTAAATCAGGGTTCATATTAGTGCTGAATGTAGTTAATTCTTTAACATTGGAAATGCTCGGAAAGCCCACCATAGCGTCCTTTTCCCAAGACGAAAATAATACAAAAAAAGTATGGCTAATAACCCTGCTAACTACCGCTTATGGAGAGTATGGTTAATCACAATCTGGTGAGCTATGTAGAGACTTAGAGCTTAATGATCGAGAATATGACTTCCGTAGGAATCGATTTACGGGGGACCTAATGACGCTGCTGTCCGACCGAAAAGTGGAATCTATCCATCCACCAGTTTGGTGAGCAAAAGGCCATTGCTCTAGATATCTCCAAGGCCTTAGATAGAGTCTGGCATGACGAACTCATACCAAAGCTCATCGCTTTTGCTGCTGGTAACGTCTTCTCTCGATTTATATCGAGCTTCCGCAGAGATAGTTCTATACGCGTTGTTGGCCACAGGAGTGCCAATGAGCTATGCCCTCTCCATTTTTCTTGTTTTCATCGACGACCTCTTGGACCGGACTTTGAATCCAATCTACGCATTCGCGGATGACACCAACTTCTGTCATTCATACTCATTCGATCATAGACAAAGTCGTCAAGAAATTGAGGACAAAAGGCGATCGAATAGAGTAGATGTTTGACCCGGTGCTCCTTGTTGTCTCACAAGCGATTCACTGATCCAATGGTGTCGTCGATTTCAATGAACACTGGATATTAAGCAAACAGATACTTCTGACGTTCTAGCCGCAAGAAATACGCCTCTGATCTTCTCAGTAACTACACTACCTATATCAGACCAAAGATGGAATACAACTCGAAAATAAGGTCGAGTGCTCCAGGTTCTTCACTGGAGCTTGACCGTGTCCAGAGGAGGGCGATGGATAGGATATCCATTTCTATTGTTTTCTTGATCATCGTCGTAATGTGGGTTGTGTGTCTTTGTTCTATCGAAACTTTCATGGTTTTTGTTCTTTGAATATTCGTGATCTTATACCGCCCGTGAGAACGCTCGGTAGAGATATGCGACTTTCCAGGAACTCTCACCCATTTGTCGTCGATGAATTCGTTCTTTGCCCGTACTATCCGGCAGATATCTTCCCAACAAATTACGATATTCAGAAACTTGAAACAGAAGTCAACAATCACTTCTCTCAATTTCCTCCTTCCAATACCTTATCTTCCTTCCGCAATGCGCTGCAGTTATTGGGGACATCCATGGTTCCCTAAAAACTTATTTCTTATTAATTTATTCAATGATATGAAATAAAACAATCGCAACCATAACTCTTGGTCTACTTTAAATCTTTCGCATAACTATGTGATAATTATCCTCGCAAAACTCCACAACAACACCTCAACTATTTCACTGAGTTGCTTTTAGATTGTGGGATTATGTCTACAACCCTTTTGAGATTTCATGACGAATATTAAATCGAAGGATTTATTCGTCAACGGAAGTTAAACTACGTTATCCATGGGCATTTGCTCTCCCTCCTCTCTCTTCTAATGTTCTATATTGTAATGAGATTACATATATAAGGACAGGGAATATTAAAAAATATTGTCTTATCGTAGATTTGAAAACGAAAGACCAACTGTTTCATACCACATCTGCCTGCCTGCTACATCTCCACAAATTTTATTCATTGTTGTGCATTTCCTATTAATAGGAAATTTATTTAAAATAAATTTATGTTTCTTCTATTCTCGTTGGCTTCTTCCTTTCCTGTAACTGATGTGTTCCGTCGTCTTCCAGCTAAGACAATATTTTTCTTTTCTTTGGCTACGTTCGTTTTCCATTTGTTTATCTCGGAAATGGCTGCTGCACTGCTGCTCCGATATCAAGTGAATTTCTGGACACATGAGGAAATTGTGCGTTCAGACGTAAATCGTAAATAACTTTTCTTTCCAAAGAAAACAAAACAAACTGCACACAAATAGAATGGAAATATATGTCCGGGCTCTGTATTGTAAAACAAGAATGTAAAGACCAACGAACGGAAAACAAAGAAACGAAGGCGACGGCGAAGGTAAAGGTACAGTACATGATAAAGTTAAAAAACTTCAACAAATAGTGATGTAGACAGAAAACAAAAGCAACCGAGCCAAGGCAGAATTTGTGTGCACTGGACGAAGACGAAGATTATTATGCGAATTTCTTTCCTTCCTTCCGGCTATTAGGATGAAAAGCGAACATTGTTTACAATCTGTACACATACACGTGAGATGGACAAATATATGGAGCCAGTGGAGCTTCCGGCGATCGATTCAGTGTCGAGGTTAGTTTGACTGGAAAGGTCCAGTCATAAACTTTTGTTCCTTAGCCATAAAGTAGAGGTACCGATACTCCTAAGCTAACTCTACAAATTTTTGGATGATGGTAATTCTGATCAATAAATCGAAATAATAATTGTGTGTTAGGGGTCTTAGATTCAGGGATATGTGGTGTCGCGAAATCACTTCAATGACGATTAGGAAAATATTCCTGAAAAATATAGAATATTTTTTGCTTTCATTTATTATTTATACCCTCCATTATAGTGTTTATTAATTCTGTCATTCCGTTTACATCACCTTGAAATATCCACCGTAAAGTGTATATATTCTGGGTGGTGGGGTGGTAAAATTCTAAGATGACGTACATGGTTTGTTGAAAGTACGTAGAAACAGTGCTCCCTGTACTTTTTTTTACAGATTTTACACTTTTACAAAGTTAAAACCTATTATTTAATATTGTCAGCTCTATGACACCTAGAGTGCTGAATTTTTGTGTGAGTGCATCCAGCATCAATGTGCGTAGTTGTGCCAAAAGTGGGTGTGGCACCTCCTATACGAAGTTAAAACCTATTATTGAATATTGTCAGTTCTAGGACACCTAGAGTGTTGAAATTTTGTTTAAGTGCATTTAGCATTAATGTTGGGCCAAAAATGGGCGGTATTGGAAAAGTGGGCGTGTTAGCTCTCATACGAAGTTAAAACCTATTATCGAATATAGTCAGTTCTATAACACCTACAGTGCTAACATTTTGTGTGAGTAGATCAAGTGTGCAAAAATGGGCGGAAAGTGGGCGTGACCCTTCACATATGAAATTTAGAATATATTCGACACCGAGATGACCGGAAAGTGGCCGTGATCCTTCCCATACGAAATTAAACCTGTTTTAAAGATTCCTAAAAAAGTACGAATTTCAAAAAATTCGTTTATTTTACGTGTCTACACAATCAGAGGAATGTATACACCGAATTTCATTATTCTCGGTGCAGCCGTTTGATTTGTACCACTTTTATCCCTCTATTCCCATTTTATCCCTTAAAAGTACGAATTTGGGAAAAAATACTTTTATATTATGTATCTACTAAATTAGCTAAATGTACGCACCGAATTTCGTGTTTCTAGCTGTTGCTGTTTGATATGTACCATTTTGATCCCTTTTTGACCCATTCAATCCCCCACTAATAAGAATCACTTTATGGTGCACGTTTTTGTTATAGGGGAATGCCCATACCCAATATCAAGTAAGTACAAGCAGACATATTGAAAAATGATACTTGAAAACTCTAAAATATTATGGGTGTTTTTAGTCCTTGTGAGGGAAAAATTTTTCCATTTGGGCCGATTTCGTCCAGTTGCAATTCCAACCGATCCACGACTATAAGACACATTTATGGAAAATTTGGACGTCCTAGCTCCTTTTGTTTAGATGCTAGAGTGCTTTCAGCAGTGATCCAACCTCATTTTCGAAAGAAAGACCCCTCCGGACCATAAACCGCACCAAACAGTCACACGATGAGGAGGGAGAGGCTTCTTAACAATAACTCTTGGGTTTTCCGAGCCCCAGATGCGACAATTTTACTTGTTGACGTAGCCACCGAGGTGGAAATGGGCCTCATCAGTCAAAATGATTTTTCGATGGAATTTCAGATTATTTTCATTCATGAATTTTAATAATTTAAGAGCGTTATTGAAGCGTGTATCGTTCCATTTTTAGTAATGGCGTAGTATCTACTTGTCAAATTTCAAAGAATAAAAGCTTCAAAAGTGACAGCTACAAAAATACCGTGTGATTCAAAATAACACCTCTTGTTGCAAAAACCCTTTAGATCTTTAACATATATACATTGTTTTCTTCGTTAGAAATTTATCTAGATTTGAATAAATAGTCGAGCAAAGTCGATTACCTAATTACAAATTCATAAACCTAAAAGAAACAAAATATTTTGTATTGCGTCTAAAAATAAATTTTAAATTTAACTACTCTCAAATGAACCATTTATTTTACATGCCCAATTTCTGGAGCCCAAATTCCTACTTCAATGAAAACAATTTTCGAATTTTTCGCAGTTGTATTCAATACTGTTAATATGTGCAAAATGTTCTTTTCCGCCCTTTGAAAAATGAAAGCGAATTTAAACTCAAGAACAGAACTTCAGTTGGTTCGAAGAGGGAGGAAATTTGAATTGAATTTTAGAAAATATCTTCTTCTTTCTTGGCACAATAGTAAAGAAAAGTCACAGAGAAATCCATTCGCCAAAGGCCGATTTACATAAATGAAGAAAACGACATTTGACATTTCACCCGTAAACTAAAGTTCCGATCTTTATTATTCTCCATGAACATCTCCCTTTCTTTAGTATCACTGATTGAACTATTACGTTTGGAACGATATCAAAAAAAAAATTAAATTAAAAGCAAGTCAGTTTTCTCATATTTGTTCATGAAACGGAGTAGAAAAAAATTGTTACAATTTGTTTTTTCGATTTGTGGACGAAATGGCTCGGCACTCTAATGTGGGACTATCGGAAATTACGCATAAGTTGGTGTAATCGGTGCCAAAATATCATGAGGGTGTGACTTAGCGTGAGAGGATATATAATTTCTCAAACAATTTGTTAAGGATAGGCATAGCGTATTGTATAAAATAAGCTGTGGCAGTAGCTTAAGTATTCAATGATTTGCGTTATATAATAATATTTTAAGTGTTATAAATTAAAACGGTATATCAGTACAAAATTGTGTTTATACTTTGCCATTATTATAACCTCCACCTCCAGGATGGGGGTATACTAACTTCGTCATTCCGTTTGTAACACCTTGAAATATCGACCTGAGACCCTATAAAATATATATACTCTTGATCGCCATAAAATTCTAAGACGATATACCATTCCCGTCCGTCTGTTGACAGCAACCCTAGCATCTAAACGAAAAGAGCCAGGACGACCAAATTTTCAATAAATGTGTCTTATAGTCGTAGATAGATTGTGATTGAAACTGGGCAAAATGGGAAACAATTTTCCCTCACAAGGACTAAAAATACCCAAAACAACCCCTAATATTTTAGAGTATTTAAGCATATTTTTTCAATATGCCTGTTTACTTACTTGATATTGGGTATGGGCATTTCCTCTATAACTAAAACGTGCACCATGAAGTGATTTTTATACGTAGGGGCTGAAATGGGACAAAGAGGGATAAAAATGGTACCTATCAAACGACAACAGCTAGAAATATGAAATTCGACGTGTACATTCCTCTAATTGAGTAGATACATAACATAAAAGTATTTTTTCCAAACTCGTATTTTTAAGGGGTAAATGGGAATAGAGGGATAAAAATGGTACCACCCAAACGGCTGCACTTAGAATAATGAAATTCGGTGTATACATTCCTCTGACAGACACGTAAAATAAATGGATTTTTCGAAATTCGTATTTTTGGGGTTAAAATGGAAAAAGGGGATAAAAAGACTGCAGCTAGAGTCAAGAAATTCGTAGTATACATTCCTCCGACAAAATAATAAAGGTTTTTTTCAAATTCGTACTTTCAAGGGATACAATGGGTTCAGAGGGATAAAAATACATAGTACCAACTAAACGACTACAGCTAGAATGATGAAATTCGGTGTGTACATCCCTCTTATTGCGTAGACACGTAAAATTAAGATAATTCAGAAAGTCGTACTCTTAAGGGGATAAAATAGGGATAAAAATGGTGCCACCAAATGGCCGCAGCTAGAATTATGGAATTCAGTGTATAGATTCCTGTGACTGCAAAGACACGCAAAATAGAAAAGATCTTTCAAAATTCGTAATTTTTACGTTTACGGCGAAAATTGGTTGAATCATGAAATTAGATTAAATTTTCTAAATTTGTACTTTTGGAAATAAAATAGAATGGAAACACAACCGTCTGTAGCACACACTATCTATCAATATTTATGGTATTTAAGCTTTTTGAAAATATAAATATAATAATATTTTTTTTTTTGAATTGACTTGAAGTATTATTTCGATATGTAAATGTATTGGTAGCCTTGCCTTATAAGCGTGGTTTGAAATAATCAAAATATTATATTTATTTATATATATTTTTTTCCAATATAAGTATTTGTTCTGGTTTGGCTCTATTAAAAAAATATTACTGGACTTCTACGAAAATCGACAGCCTCTGTGGAACGCAATCCATCGTGGAGGGTATATAAAGTTCGGCCCGGCTGAACTTAACGTCTTTATACCCTACACCTAGGGTTTGGGGTTTCCCGGACTTTTTTCATTTCCCGGGAAAACGGGAATGAAAAATGTCATTCCCGGGAATTCCCGGGGAAATGGTTTAAAATATCAACATTTAATAACTGTTGTGTTTTTTTCAATACTGTCATATTACAAATTAAAAACGAATGTTATTGTCAAAATATTTTACAAATTATTTTTAATTTTACAAATATTTTACTCTACACCTTTTCAAGATTATATTCGGAACATACAAATTTATATTGAGAAATGTAAATTAATATTAGGGACATCTAAATTCATAATGTGTAATGTAAATTTATAATAGGAACATGTTAATTCATAATGAGATATATAAACCATAATTCATTGAGAACAATTAATTCATAATAGGAACATACCAATTCATAATGAAATATACAAGTTTGTAATCAGAAAATCCATATTCATAATCAGAAAATACGTTTTCATATTCAGAAAATTTGAATTCATAATAAGAAAATATAAAATCATATTGAGAAAATGTAAATTTATAATGAGAACATTGATAAAATATGTGTTTCTACGAAAATATCCATAGAAAAACGTACATACATAGCTTCGATTCTAAATTTTAGAGTTCCTGATTATGAATTTATATTTTATGAATATACATATATTCCTGAATAAAAATTTATTTGGATTTTCTCATTTTGTATTTATATATGAATTTACATTTCACATTACGAATTTACAGTGCTGATTATGAATTATCATGCTCCTGTAATGAATTTACATTTCCTGTTATGAATTTACATCTCATCGAGAACTTACATATTCCGATTATAAATTACATTTTCTCATTATAAAATTGAAAAATTGTAGACTAATCGTCAGAATTGGACATTTATATCGCAGGTAGAAGTGACTGACACCTACACTAGATTCAAAATTGAAAACGATTAAGGAAACAAATAACTCATATGACGGAGAATGTTATGACGCATTTAATTTAGAATATTCATTCGTCTGGAGACAAAAATATTTTATAGAAACAGGGGGGAATATTCTAAACTGTAAAAACAATAGAAACATAAAAAATTAATATTAATTTAATAAATTCATAAAAAATAAAAATATTGAAATAGTCCAGTCATTAATTCTTACAAAGGGCCATTTAAATATATCGTAGCCTATATTTATATTCCTATTAGACTTCTCTTGAAAGTTTCCAGGCGAACAATTTTTATTGTATTCCTATTTTTAGACCATTTCTTTCTGGCTACATATGTAAAGTAAATTGTTCTTGATTCTTCTAGGAAATCAAGAAAATTTACATTATGGAAGCCATAGTATTGTCGGCATGATATTTTTATTTCACAATAAAGATCCTGCAAATAGCCTCACAGAAAGTTTTTATTTCCCTAGCTGGGTTTCGCATAAAATGGATATTTAACGAATTTAAAAAGTTTTGTTTGTAGTAATATAATATAAACAAATACTTATTATTGTCAGTAATGTAAATACATATATGAATTTGAAATACATCTAAAAATTCCAATTTATATAGTAACATTAAATTATTGATCAACATAATATATAAATTAGTTTTTTAATATTTCCCGTATTCTCGGGAAATTGAAAAAGTTTTCCAGGGAATTCCATTCCAAATTTTTCCGGGAATTCCCGGGAAAAACGATTCGGGAATTCCCGGACCCCAAACCCTACCTACACCACTTCGTGGACTAGGGTATTATAAGTTAGTTTCGCGCCAAATGTATGTAACACCAAGAAATAATCGAGCTAGACCCACCTATAAGTATACACCAGCTGAATCGATTTGACGATGTCTGTCTGTCCGTCCGTCTGCTGTCCATCTAAGCTTGTTCGCACTCTACAGGTCGCAATTGTTGTCCGATTGTCAGGAAACTTGGAAGAAGTCATTTTTTCTGGCAACGGACCATCGGTATTGAATTTGGAGGAAATCGGTTCAGATTTAAATATAGCCCCCATACAAATGTCGCTCCCGATTTGACTTTTTCCGCCCTATAAAGCACATATAGTACCCGATTTTCTTCAAATTTGGCTCAACACCTTATAATCAAACTAGAAATACCTGTGGCGAAAGCGGGTAAGATCGGTTCAGATTTAGATATAGCCCCCATACAAATGTCGCTCCCATTTTCACTTTTAGAAACCACATATGGTACCCGATTTTCTTTCAAATTGGCACACCATTTTATAATCCAACTAGAAACACCTATGCTGAAAGTGGGTATGATCGGTTCAGATTTAGATATAGCCCCCATTCAAATGTAGCGCCGATTTGACTTTTTCCGCTCTAAAATCAACATATTGAACCCGATTATCTTTAAATTTGGCACAACATCTTATAATCTAACTAGAAACACCTATGTTGAAAGTGGGTAAGATCGGTTCAGATTTAGATATAGCCCTCATACAAATGTTGCTCTCGAATGTTTAACCGACCGATATTATATTTCACCAATAAACATACATGGTGAAAGCGGGTCACATCGTTCCAGGTTTCAATATATTCCCATACAAATGTCCTTTCCGATTTAACAGTTTGTGCCAAACACATACATTTACAGGATGCAAAAATCCTTCCCGATTTCACTTTTTTACCGAATTGAATTGTAAAGAGATAGAAAGTCCGTCCGTCTTTAGCATCTACTTGCTTGTTTGGGAAATGCCCATAGTTTGGTATAACCCAAATGGGGCCCCATTCTGATCTATTACAGCTCTAGAAACTACATCTTACATTGGATCTTCATCAAATTTTGCAGATCATGATATTTTTCAACTAGGAATACCTACCGTGAATGAGAAATATATAGGCCTATGTTTTGGACCAGGCCCAAAATGTTGTTATGGCCCCTTTTTGAAATGTCGGTGCGATCCTATTACTACTGTATAATTTGTATTTGTCTGTCGGATAATTGGATCAATTACCATATACGTTAAATATGACTAAAGATGAATTTATAGTAACTGTATAATTTATACGAACTACATAAAATTGCTACCATAAAATACCTGGATTAAGTAATCAAAGCGAGGTACATACACAGGGAGTGGTGTAGGGTATTATATAGTCGGCCCCGCCCGACTTTAGCCTTTCCTTACTTGTTTTTACTTGTTTTTTGTTTTCGTTTTGTAGTAATGAAAAATTCAATAACAAGTAGAGCATAAAATAAACTGCAAGGTCTCCGTTGGGTTTTTTTTAAATCTAATAATCTAAATTATAATAATATTTTTTTAATTGAAACGGGAAAGTTTTTTAGTTATTAACAATTCAATAACAAGTAGAGCATAAAATAAGCTGCGAGTTCTATTTTTTCTACTTTAAAAGTTAGTGATGCGAAAACGCAACGATGTTAGATAACTTTAGCACATATTAATAACATTTTAGAGGAATATCAACAAATGTATATAGTATATAAACTGATCGATTTCCGTTTTTCGTGGAATTTGACCACACTCTCATCGGTAATGATTTTGTTTTGTTTTTCATTTGCCTTTCAAATACACAGCAGAAATTAAATCAAAAAATAATAAATTTTCAAAACATTCATGATCGATTGAAATTCATCGACAACATCTAAATTTGTTTGTTTTTCATTCTGTAAATTGTATGTGACAAATATATTCTCATGTTGTGTTCGTACCATGTGTGAGCCCCCTAATTTTAAAATAATGGTCTGTCTGGTAATTTGATTTGATTTTTATTTTAAAAGCGTTTTACATTTTGATACTTTTTCTGCATGAATAAAATAATTTATTAATTTAATTGATGTGTAATGCTTGGAAAATTCGACTCAATATTGCTTCGCAATTTTCTGTGTCAGTTCAAAGACTTTTAAATATGTGGGTTGTAGAGCGAATAAGGCAAATATCTACATCTGAATCGATTTTCTTCAAATTAAATAGCATCCGTCGATCGGGCTACAAATGCGACCTGTACTTTGATTTAAAAAAACAGAACAGACAGAAAGCGGACTCGACTCAGAAAGTGATTCTTAGTCGATCGGAATAATAAACGATGAGTCTATCTATCTTCCATTTGGGTGTTACAAACAAATGCACATTGACATACTACCCTAGTCGCATTTTTAATGCGTATACCCTCCACCACAGGATGGATGGAAATATCCTTGAAATATCGACTTAAGCCCTATTGATCGTCATGAAATTCTCAGCCGTCTTTTGAAATGAATACGTCTTATGTTGAGATTGCAAATGGGCGAAATCGGTCTAAAGGGAATTTTTTCCCCTCACAAGGCTGAAAATACCTCTAATATTTAGAGTATTTCAGCATATGTTTGATTAAATTTTCTTAATATTTGGTATGCGATTTTGTTGGTTTTTAATTGTAGACGGTGAAAAGGGGTTAACAAATGGTACCTGTCAAACGATCGGTGTGTTCATTCCTCTAACAAATTGAGTGCCAAGCGGTTTTGACGCAAACCTTCCCAGGAGGCCAAACATTTTTTTGGCTATAAGTAAAAGCAATCACTATCGTACGGAAATGGACGGTTTAGGTGTCGTACGGAAACGTACGATGTGGCACTCAATGTGCTAATTGAGTATATACATTAGTATGGGTAACGAAAATAAATTGCTGCGGTCACACCACAGAAATTAAGATTGGATTGTTTAATGATGATCTGCAAAAAATGTCGGCGCTGGGTCAAGTCGTCTCACAGAGGGTTGAAATTACCAAAAATGGAGATTAATTCGGGGAAGCCTTCGGGTTAGTGAGTACAATTTAGTGGAAATTTGAGTACAATTTAGTGGAAAAAAAGTTTTTCCTGGAAAATAAATTAATAATCCGTCCGTGTATATATTCTTGTTATCGAAGTACAAGTCGCAATTATTATACAATCCCAACAGAACTTGGTACAGCTAATTTTTTCGCATCAATGACGGACGCTATTAAATTTGAAGCAAATCAGTTCAGATTTAGATATATCTTCCATACAAATGTCACTCCCGATTTCACTTTTTTCGCTCTAGATACCACATATTTTAACCGTTATTGTTCAAATTTGGCACAGCCCGTTATATTTCAACTAGAAACATTTATGGTGAAAGAGAGTCACATCGGTTTAGATTTAGGTATAGGTCGCATACAAATGTCGCTCCAGATATGACTTTTCCGCTCTAGAAACAAACTTGTTTACCCAATTTTGTTCGCATTTGGCACATAACGTTATATTGCACCTACAAACAGCTGTAGTTAAATTTGGTGACATCGGTCCATTGTTTGATAAAGCCCCCATACAAATGTCCCACCAGATTTGGTGACTTGCTCATAAATGAATGTGTCCGACATCGAATGTGTCCGACATTAAACTGTCACAGATATTTTAATACATTTTGAATTGGTAGTAAATTACTTTAAATGGGATAGAAGATGCAGGGTATCATATAGGCGGCATCGCCCGACTGTAGTCTTTCCGTACTTGTTATACCCTACACCACTTCGTTTTTATATAGCGATGTTTATAAATTAAGATGTATTGTGCAACTTGGAATCTCATTCTGCTTCTGTGAATGCTTTTCATGAGAAATAATTGTTTCATTTAAGTGTTAAGTAAATAAAAAGACTTATTTTTCATTACAAAATATCTAAATATTAAGTTTTCGTCATATTAAAAATTACAGTTGTACAAAAAAAATTAATGTATAAGTACCCATAAAGAGTGGCTATTTTCACAATTTATTTAATAAAATAAATTAGCGCAAAAACGCGCAACATAATAATAGCGGAATATTGAAGCTAACACATTGTAATTTAATTAGAAATTCACCATCTGGCGGTATGTTACAGAATTCACATTTAAAACTCCACATATATTTTGAAAATACCTTAAATTTAGACATATTTTCAAAAAATTTTTAAAAATATTTCTACAATACTTTCGTTAAAACATTTTTTTGTGAAAATATTAAAAAATAACTGAACTTGAAGATTTCATAATCAAAGTGTTACTTTTTATCAATGGGCAATGGGTCAGTTTCTTGACTTTAGGGTAGTGCAACTGGTAAAGAAAATAACACACGTCATTGATATTTTCGGTAGTGATGTAGAATTTTATAGTCTTTAATCGTATAATAAAAAATTTTCAAAAAAATAAATTTTGATTTTTGAATTAATCTCCATTTTTGGCGATTTCAACCCGCTGTGCGTCTGTGAGCTAAACGCTCCTAAAAACACCTATAAAAATAAGGTTTTTCCCGTGCAATCTTTTTATGTTTAATTTTTGTCCAATTTTTTATAAATTTATAGACCCTTGGAAGTACTTTAAATATAAATTTTTATACTTGTCTTAGAATAACTCATTTGTCGTATTATTGGACGTTTAGATTGATTTTTTTGTGGTTTTTCAAAGTAATAGACAAAAACTCATATTTCTTGGGAAAATTTTATAAGATGTGTTATGAAAAATAAATAGCAATACCTTTCGAATGATGTCAAATTGATAAATATCCCACGAAAATTGACGTCACTGACTCCATTTTTGTGAAATAATTTAATACAAGAGATGGATTTTCCAACCTAAAATTTACTCGTTTTACAAAAATGAGCGCCGCGGCGTCAATTTCATTCCGATTGACATCATTTAGGCGTCACTGGAAAGGTATTGACGGAAGCTATATATTTTTACTTCCGCAAAATACGAAAATGTTTAAAGTTGTCACTATGAAAAAACACATAAAAATTATTATAAACGTCCAATAATACGACAAATGAGTTATTCTAAGACAAGTATAAAAATTTATATTTAAAGTACTTCCAAGGGTCTATAAATTTATAAGGGGCAAAATGAGAATAGTTGACCTAGAATAATGAAATTCAAATGTCGTACTTTTAAGGGGGTAAGGTTTGAAGGGGGGATAAAAGTAGTACCCACCAAATGACCGCAGGTAGAATCATGGAATTCAGTATATACACTCATCTAACGGCATAGACACGCAAAATAAAAAGATTTTCCAAATTCTTTTTTTATTTTTAAATTTTTAGGGGGGAAAGTGATAAAACTAGTAGCGAGCAGATGGCTAGAATCATGAAGATGATTTATCTTGCACTATGTACGTGAAAGATATTATATTTTCAAAATTTGTAATTTTGGAATTAAATTTCGGGAATGACAATTTCGCCCATCTTTGAACTTAAACTAGGTTTGGGAAGAATATTACGACGTGCAAAGTTTGAATCGATTCCTTAACTTCTTTTCTAGAGTTATCGTGTACACCAGCCAAACAGACGGACGGACTGACATGGCTCAAACAGCTTAAAAAGTCGTGAAACGGATTTGGTCCAAACATACTTGGGGTCTTAAGTCACTCCTACAATGCGTTACACTTTTTTCTGTCCCAAATGATCTACTCTCTGTAGAGTGACGGTATAAACAATAATCGATCAACATGTTTATGTAGAAATTTTACAAAACGTAATGTTATCTTATGCAGAAGAGGAAATGCCATTGTTGTTGGTCTTCCAGGACAGGACAGGATAACGATCCCAAACATGACGACAATGTTTTTTAGACAATGGGGTTAACGTAATGGAGAGGCATGCACAACCGCCAGACCTAAACCCAATTGAAAATCTTTGGGCTAACGTTAAGAAAGACGTGTCTGATGCAAAAACAACAAATAATAAACAACTCTGGGATGTTGTTTACGATTCGTGGCAAAAAAATTTAAAAAAAATATTTGGTCAACTCGATGCTGAGATGTTGCACCGCCGTTATTGCCAACAAGGCATGTTAAAAACTCGACGTTTTTGTATTATTTTTGTTCACCTAATATCATTTTATGACCATAGTGCTATTTTTTACCGCCCAAATTTTTAAACTTACAATATTTTGGCTATATTTTATTTTAAGCTCAATAAATAAAACGGAATGTTTTTTGATTTTAAACTATTACATCCTTTTTCCTAAAATATATGTTAAAACTTCAATTTTGGTAAGTATATAACACAGAAAATTGTGTAGAAAGGGCCACAGAGATTATGGTGATATTTTTCCCTCGCAGTCGTATGTCGATTTCTTTAAACATTCCAATTGATCTATCTTTTGAGACTTCCCTTTTAAAATCATTGCTATATTTTTAACGTATCTGTTTTCTGTTAAAAGGACTTTAGAGATTCAAGTGTTTACTTTCCAATACTTTAGTTAGCTTTGTTATGAGGAAATGGTTATCAAACAAAAGTAGAGAATCAGAATGTCCTTCCATAAGTGTTCACATTTTTTCTATTAATATTAAATAAATAGAAAGAGAAAAAGTTCATTTATCAGTTGATATATACCCTCACTTTCAAAGAACATATATACATAGGGAAGTTATAAGGAATTAATTTTTACTTACACTCAGAAAAGGAGCATTCCCAAATTTGAGTAAAATCCATACTCCAATTTAGTTCAACAATTTTACTTCAGTTTAGCAAAAATTTCCTTGAAAATACGAAAATTAACTAAGTATGAGTAAAGTTTTCTTATTTCAAAGACGTAGCAAATAGTTCATTTACTATAAATAGGGTAGTAAATTTACTTAAAAACATTTCATTGGATTTAATAAAAAATCTCACAATTGAGTGGAAGACAATTTCCAAGGTTTTAAGTAAGAAAAATATTAAGATTTTTGTATGAAAAAAATGCATTTAGGAAATTTTAACTAGCAAATTAGCTTTTTTCTTAAAATTAAGTTAATGAGTTTACTGAAATTTATGCCAAGTTTTTCATACATTTAAGTATTAATGAACTTATAAAAATCACTTAAATTTTTTAGCAATTTCTTGAATGTTAATCTAAGAAGCAATTCTCATTCGTTTGTCGAGACTTATTTCTTAAATACTTCAAGTATTAGTCTAAACAACCACTGCGAAGGCGTATATATTGCCTTCGCAGCAATCATGGAATAATATTTCAACTATTTATGGCAGAGATATAATGAATTTATTGAGAAATATTTCATGTTGTCAATTTTTGTATCAGTTTTGCGTACTCTAAAGCAAACCCATTTGTATGAATTATTTTCAGATAAGTTGAACTTATTTTAAGTAATTTTTTCCTTATATCAAGTAAAATTTACCTCAGTTTAAGTAAATATTTACTTGATTTGAGTAAAAATGTACTTATTTTTAGGAAAATGTCAGCAAAATTTTACTTAAATTTAGTAAAAATATACGAAGTTTAATTTTCCTAATTTAGTTAATTTTAACTCGTTATATGGATCACTTTTTTCTGAGTGTAGGGCAGGATAATTTGTGTGGAAGGTACTGGAATGTTTTCGACACATGGCCCCAGCTTCCATATTTATAAAACAATTGTAGTGGATTCCATGTAGCAGTATAAACGCTATGTTGTGTGGGAGGTACAAAAAGGGGCGTGGATAAAGCGATAAAACATTTTCAAATATCAAATTACAAAGGATTTTGACTACCCGGATGGATGTTATATCGGCTTTATTTCAAACATTTGACGACTACAGCTGCAATATTTTATTTATTTTATCCCGATCTCCCTTTATAAGTAAAAATTTATTTAGATTTGCGCTTCTACGTTGTCAGAGGAATTGACACACCAAATCTCACGACTATAGCTGCAATACTTAAGTTGGTACTATTTTTATCCCTTGTTGTCCCGCTCACCCCCAAGTACAAATTTCGAAAAAAAATCCTCTTAGTTTGCTTTTCTACGTTGTCAAATGAATTTACACACCAAATTTCGCGACTATAGCTGCAATACTTAAATTAGTACCATTTTCATCCCCTTATGTCCCTCGCAAAACACTAAAATACAAATTTTGAAAAATTTAATTTTAACGCGCTTCTACATGGCCAGAGGAATTTACATACCAAATTTCAAGATTCTAGTTACAATACTTTAGTTGGTACCATTTTTATCCCTTTTTGTCCCGCTCACCCCTTATAAGTAAAAATTTCGAAATATCCATTTATATTGCAAGTGTATATATATATATTTTAAAGGTCACTCCCGGTCGTATAGAAAGACTATCAAAATGTTTATACAACGTTATAAGAATCGAATATACATATCAAAATAATACTTCTACACCATTTTCAAGTGTAATTCAAAAGACACCATTTGAAATTCAAAAATTCCATTTGAAATACAAAAACCATCAATTGAAATTCAAAAACTCCATTTGAAATTCAAAAAATATCATTTGAAATTCAAAAATCATCGTTTGGAATTCAAAACTCGTCATTGTCCTTTTCCCCTCCCTTTTTCTTATTTTCATCGACGACCTCTTGAATCGGACTGTGAATCCAATATACTCATTCGCGGATGACAGCAACCTCTGGCATTCATACTCATTCGATCATAGACCAAGTCGTCAAGAAATTGAGGATAAAGGGCGATTGATGGATGAGCCACTTAGCCAGGATATGACGGCCATTTCTGAATGGGGTCGAGAGAATAGAGTAGATTTTAATGCACGTAAGACCCAGTGCTCCTTGTTGTCTCACAAGCGATTCACTAATCCAACGGTGTCGTCGATTTTAATGAACGGTGTAGATATTTAGCAATCAGATGCTCTCGATGTTCTTGACATAAAAATACAACGTGATGTTCGTTGGACAAAACATGTATTCGATGTGTCGAAAGATGTCTCAAATGTTTAGGCTTTTTAAAAAGATGTAAGAAATATTTCACACCCTCTGATCTTCTCAATATCTACACTACCTACATCAGACCAAAGATGGAATACAACTTCCATATATGGTCGGGAGCTTCAGCTTCATCACTGGAGCTACTTGGCCGTGTCCAGAGGAGGGCGATGGTGCTGATAGGTGACGGTAGGATATCCAATTCTATTGTCTCCCTTGAACACCGTCGTAATGTTGGTTGTGTGTCATTGTTCTATCGATACTTTCATGGTGTTTGTTCTTCGGAAATTCGTGATCTCATACCGCCCGTGAGAACGTTCGGTAGAGATACGCGACTCTCCAGGAACGCTCACCTATTTGTTGTCGATTGGACAACCGGCCGCACTACACATTACAGAATAAATTCGTTCTTCGCCCGTACTATCCGTATGTGGAATCGACTTCCGGCAAATATCTTTCCCTCCAATTACGACATTCAGATATTCAAAACAGATGTCAACAGACACTACTCCCTCTTTCCTCCTTCCCATACCTTATCTTCCTTCTACCAACGCAATGCACTGCATTTATAGGGGACATCCCCTGAGTGTTGGTTCAGTGAAAAAAATATTCCATTTGAAATTCAAAAGATTCCATTTGAAATTCAAAAATGTAAACAAATTATAATGATGTAATAATTATAATGATGTAAAATGTCGGTAATTTCATATATAGTTTATAACTTTTACCATCTGCATATAATTTATAAGGACTTGCATTTTACTTAGGGTCGGATTATTTGGGAGGTCCAACAAATCATAACTATTTTACAGGTATAAAGTGATTGTAAAACCATTTCCAATATTAAATTGTTACTGATCAGTTATATTTTAACCAAAGCTTATACCAACTTGTGTGAGAGGTCTTGCAATATCGCTCATATTGCAGGTGTATATAACTATGAAAGAAATTTCTCAATGGGTAATGTTCTTATTTTTATATCCACACTACACAGACTTTCTATCTATCAATCTAAATGCTGGTTTCTAAACAGCAGAATATTAAAATTTACAGAAATAATTAAATGCTACCCAACCTAATGTATATTTTGCTTAAATAATTTTGTTTACCCTTTTTGAATAGCAAATGGAATAATTTTTGAATTACAAATGGAATAATTTTTGAATTTCAAATGAAAAATTTTGAATTACAAATAGTGTATTTTGAATTACTTATGACGAGTTTGGAATTACAAATGTCGAGTTTTGAATTGCAAATGACGAGTTTTGAATTTCAAATGATGTTTTTTGAATTTCAAATGATGTCTTTTGAATTTCAAATTATGCCTTTTTAATTTCAAATGTTGTCTTTTGAATTTCAAATGACGAGTTTTCAATTCCAATTGACATTTTTTGAATTTCAAATGGAATTTTTGAATTTCAAGTGATATTTTTTGAATTGCAAATGGAATTTTTGAATTTCAAGTGGTGTCTTCTGAATTTCAAGTGATGTATTTTGAATTACAATTGAAAAGGATGTAGTGTAGTAGGTTTAAACAGCAATATTCAAAGAATTTACTTAAATATCCTATGTATTAGGGGTTACTTCCGTCATTGTCTCTCGACTACTTGAACTATTAAAAATCTTAATCATCCAAACAGTCAAAGTTTGGTTGGTACCATTTTGAACACTTTTACAATTTGACGCTAAAAGTACGAATTTCGGAAAATCCATATGTTCATACACGTCTACAAAATCAGTGGATAGTACACACCGAATTTCATAATTTCAAGTTCAGACCTTTGGTTGGTACCTTTTGCCCTTCTTTAACCCATTTATCCCTTAGATTTACGAATTTCGGAATATTCTTCTAGTAAACGTATCTACCCAGTTACGTACACTCCTAAGTTCATGCCGTAAAAGTGTGGATTTAAAACAAATGTTTTTTGGTGCGATTTTATACTATAAAATTATTGTATGTACCAATTTTCGAGTGAATATGAGACAGAAATTTTCAAAAAAATGCGTTATAGCCGACGTAGATTTTTTAAAGTTTTTACAATTTTTGTTGTAAGTCTTACTCAGGTTCTAGGTCAATTGTTTTTGCTTTCTTAAACAGAAAACAAAGTATTTTAAAAAGAAGTGTGTGACATTTATTTGGTTTATTTTTTTTTATTTTCGAAGTGTTTACATTAATCAATTTTGTTGAAATTTTAAAGTTGTGTTCCTAGGTGTCTTTTTAGCGAATGTGTGAGTTTGGAAGTGGTGAAATGATGGCTTCAATTTTTTCCATTTTTTTTTTAATTTCAGTGAAATATCATCAGAATGATGATTTTTTCATTAGTTCATAAACACAAGTCTTCACAACAGCTTTTGAGTACTACCATTATTGGTCTTCAAGATATGGCTGCGGTAGTTTTCTACCCCTGATCAGTAACAATTTAATATTGGAAATGGTTTTACAATCACTTTATGCCTGTAAAATAGTTATTATTTGTTGTACCTCCCACACAAATAATCCAACCCTAAGTAAAATGCAAGTCATTGTAAATTATATGCAGATGCTCTCTGAGCTGGTGAAGGTTATAAACTATATATGAAATTACCGACATTTTACATCATTATAATTATTAGTTGCTTATCATTTTATTAAATATGTTTCCAAAACCAGAATGTCCAAATTTGCAGAAAGACTAAATGCTACCCCACCTAATGTATATTTTTCTTAAATAAGTTTGTTTACATTTTTGAATTTCAAATGGAATCTCTTGAATTTCAAATGGAATAATTTTTGAATTTCAAATGAAAACTTTTGAATTTCAAATGAAAACTTTTGAATTTCAAATGATGTATTTTGAATTACAATTGACGAGTTTTGAATTTCAAATGACGATATTTAAATTTCAAATGGTGTCTTTTGAATTACAAATGACGAGTTTTGAATTTCATATGACGACTTTTGAATTTCAAATTGAGTCTGTTGAATTACAAATGACGAGTTTTGAATTTCAAATGACATTTTTTGAATTTCAATTGATATTTTTTGAATTTCAAATGGACTTTTGAATTTCAATTGATATTTTTTGAATTTCAAATGGAATTTTTGAATTTCAAATGGTGTCTTTTGAATTACACTTGAAAATGGTGTAGTTTCGCAGAAATATCATTTTCTCAGGTGTAGAATACTACCCGTCTGAACATTAATGGGTTAAATACCCTAAATATTGGGGGATAGTTGACAATTTTTCAGCTACAGCCGTTTGGTTGGTTGCAGCCTATTTTAATACCAAAAGTATGAATTTTGAAAACCCATTACACTCTCACATACACAGTGCAGATAACCTAATTTCATGATTCTACCCATTTTTGCAGTAAAAGTAAAAAAGTACGAATTTGGAAAAATCATTTTAATTTTTCTAAGACTATGCAGTTAGATACCCAAATTCCATGACTTTAACTACGGCCATTTGGATGGTACCATTTTTATCCCCATTTTACCCCATTAAAAGTACGACTGTGTCTACGCGAATAGAGGGATGTATATGCCGAATGTCGTCAATCTAGCTGTAGCCGTTTAGATGTTACCATTTGTATCCCTCTGTTCCCATTGTATGCCTTAAAATCACGAAATTTTAAACTATTTTTATTTTGCGTATCTATGCAATCAGAGAAATGTATACACCGAATTTCATTATTCTAGATGTAGCCGTTTCATTGGTATTTATATTTATTTTATCCCACTATGCCCATTTCACCCATTAAAAGCACGAATTTGGAAAAGAGCCTTTTGAAAAATCTTTCTATTTGGCGCGTCTATGCAATCAGAGAAATCGTGATTCTATCCGCGGACATTTGGTTGGTACCATTTTTATCCCTTTTCCCAATTTACCTTCTTAAAAGTATAAATTTCGAAAAATCCCTGTGTTATAGTGGGATGTACACACCTAATTTCATCGTTCTAGCTGTAGGCGATTGGTTGGTACCATTTTTATCCCTATGTTCCATTTTATCCCTTGGCATAAGCATGAAATTTGGAAAAAAAATTATTTTGCGTATCTATGCAGTCAGAGGAATGTATACACCGAACTTCATTATTCTAGGAGCCGCCGTTTGGTTGGTGCCAGTTTTATCCCTCTATTCCATTTTACCCCGTAAAAGTACGAATTTGGAAGAAATACTTTTATATTATGTATCTACTCAATTAGAGGAATGTACACACTGAATTTCTTGTCCCTAGTTGTTTTTTTTATCAATTTTTGCCTTATTTTAACCCCTACAAATAAGAATCATTTTATGATGAACGTTTATGCTATCTGGTGATAGCTTAAAAGTTGGGCGAATTTTCAGTCCTTGTAAGGGAAAAAAATTTCCCTGTGTACCGATTTTGCCCACTTTCAGTCTCAATCGACCTACAAATATATAACACATTTATGTCAAATTTGGACGTCCGTTCGTTAAGATGCTAGCGTGCTTTCATCAGACTGACGGGCGGATATGGCTAGATCTTAAAATTGTATGACCATCAAGATTATATATACTTTATAGGGTCCCAGGTCGATATTTCAAGGTGTTGCAAACGGAATGACAAACTTATTATCCCCTATCCTGGAGGTGGAGGATATAAAAAAGAATACGACAGCTTGTCAACATCAGATAACAAACATTCTGCATTCGCAAATAAAATATATGATTTAATATATTCATAAATAAATTAAAAAAGAAAATAACTTAAGTCAATTATAAAAAAATAAAGAAAAGGCGAAGATAAGCCAATGAAACTTCTTGAGGCCATTATAAAACTTCAATTAGAACATCATCTTGAAATGAAAGGAAAACAGAAACGAAAAGAAATGAAATGAAGGGACAGTTTCGCAGTTCAAATGGAATTGATAAGAAAGATTTGCATTTGCCTGTTGCTGTTTCTGCTGCTGCATTACAGACAAACGTACACACATCCATTCGCACATATTTTATGGACTGGTTTGGCTGCTGCCAGTTGTGGGTTAGTGGTGATGCAAAGCCAGGCAAAAGAAAAAGTCCTGGTAATATTTGCCGTGCTCTCGCAGGATGTACTAACGCGCATGTCCCCCCAACATATTCTCCGGCACTTGTTTCCACTGGAAGTTGCTCGTACGCTGGAAGGCCGGATCTTCCACGGCGAGGCACGAGGGTGAGAAATTGGTACCTGTTATCCAGTCAGTTGTTGGCGTTGTGTTGCATGGTCTTCGTCGGTCGTGGCTTTGTTGCTTTGCGGCCGGTGTTGATGTGTTACATATGCTTGCGATTTTGGTTTATGGGCGTAGGAGAGTGCCAAATCGGAGTTGGAAGGAAATGTTGGACGGAGCAAGCTTTTTGGGACAAACAAGCTCGTTGGTTGTTTTTGAGAGTGTGTGGGGGTTTGAATGTGGGAGTGTGAGGGTGTGTGTGAATGTATTGTATACTGTATTAGGAGAAGATTGTTTTGTCTTCGGCAAATGCAATTTTCAAGGATGTGCTTTCATGGTTAGTTGTTGTGCGAAAGGAGTAGGTGCCACACATACATATCTGTTCCCACACCCCCAGTCTAAATGTTGCATGACAAGTTTCACACATGCTTCGCCCCCGTCGTGTACGTGTATGTGTGAGAATTACGTGCATAATTTATTAATTATAATAACTTTGTAATTTTTTCACCATGTCCTCCATAAACCTGATAAAATGCTAAGAGCACAAATTTTAATCGAGCTTATTTTTTGGAAATGCAATTTCATGTTATACTTTGCACTGTGATATTCAAAAGTGGCAAATATTAAGGGGATTCACTTCAAAAGACATGTCTCAAGGCTCCGAATCGCGGGAAAAAGTTTTTAGATTGTTTGGATTTTAATATACACAAGTCCATGTATTTCGCTATTTTAAACTTTAAAAAATCATCAGTAGGCCCTTTATTAACCAGTGCCTATTCACAAAAAATTTCCTAAAAAATTATTTTTAGAAAACCTAACCTTATTGTTCCCAGCTATTTTAAATAATCCGTAATTCTCAGACTAAACCCGTGATTGACCCAGTTTAAAATCTAATTAAATAATAAAAATCAAACCTCAATTATTTATTGCAAATCCTTGTAAGTATACGTCAATTTCTTTCCACGTAATATGTTTTTTTTTTTTTTGTATATTTTATTATTCCATGAAATATGTTTTTTTTGTAATTATTTTTTCTTATTTTTAAATTCCTTACCAGGCAAAAAATTAAAATATTTGATTTCACATATTTATAAAAACACAATTCCATATTTAGCCAGAGGTAAAATATGACCCACTCTGTCGGCCTGTGCTATTAAAATGTAGAAATTGGTAAATTTGTAAATCCAATTAAATGCTGCACATACAGGCAAACTGACTATTGATACTCTATAGGAAATATCTGAAAACAGGAACAGGAAGCTGAGGCAAGTATTAGTTTAGGTTTTAGGGTATTTTATATCCTTTCTTTTTACACTCAGAAAAATAATATGAGTTAAATAGACTTCTCTAATTGCGTAGACACATAAAACAACACATAATTTGAGATATTGAAATATCAAAATTCATATTTTTATGATGGAAGTTGTACCAACCAAACGGTGCGCAGTAGATGGCTTCATACATTTAAGTGCATAAATATAAGTAGTGCTCGTATATGATGAAACTTGGAACCGAGCATTTTCTGGAAGCAACTAAGAACTAGCTAAAGGCGGTCAAGGCCGACTATATGCTGCCCTACACTTTCTACTCCACTACATTTCAATTCGGTGCAAATGTGAATGAAATTTGTATGGAAGCTATATATAAATCTGAACCGATCTCATCCACTTTTACCATAGATGTTTCTAGTGTAAATATAAGATGTCCTGCCGAATTTGAAAATCGGTTAAGGTATGTGGTTTCTACAGCGGTTAACAACAAATCGGGAGCGAAGTTTGTATGGGAGCTATATCTTAATCTGAACCGATTTGTAACATTTTTGTCACAGATCAAATCGGGTGCGACATTTGTATGCGAGCTATATATACATCTGAGCCGATTTGGCCCATTTTCACAAGAAATGTTTCTAGTTGAAATATAAGGTGTTAAGCCAAACTTGAACAAAATCTGTTAAAATTTACGGTTTCTAGATCGGTTAATGTCAAATAGGGAGCGAAATTTGTATGGTAACTATATCTAACTCTGAACCGATTTGACACATTTTGAACACAGATTTTTCTAACATAGATACACGGCGTTGTGCAAAATTTTATCAGAATTGCTTCAATTATGTGGCTTCTAGAGCAATTACAAAAATATCCGAAGTACTCACATTTTTTGTGGAAAAATATCAATTTCCCAAAAAAACGTGGACCCTAATAATATTTTCGTATAAGTTGGCGTGTATTTTGCAATTTAAACGTGAAGAGCTTTATTTACAAAATTGGTGTCTTCGGTAACCCCCACTGAAATTTTCCGACAATTTTTTTCTTAGAACATTTTAATCTTCAATTGTCCTTTTTGAAAGGACTTTTTTATTTTCTCGAAAAAGGGGCCAAATTGACCCATAAAATTTTTGCAAAAACATTTTAGTTGAATCTTTTTTTATATTTCATTTCATTTATTCAGTCAATGGAAAAAATCCTTACAGACTATGATTACAAATATTATATAGTAAATATAAGTATGAATAATTATAAATTATTTTATTACTGTTACAAGAAATAATTTAAAGTTATCTTTTGATGTGCAGAAATCTATACATGGTTTTGAATCTTTTCGAAGATTTAGAATAACGGAATTTAGATAAAGAAATGTGCGGGTTAGGGGACTGTTAAGAGCATACTTAGTACGATGCAATGGGACATTAAAAACATCAACGAACCTCAGATTTGGAGAACTTGGAGGGACATAAAACGGAATCAAAGAAACCAAATCTGGACAATCAATAATATCACTTATTAAATCAAAAATTAGTAAAGCAGGTTGAAATATCCTTCAATACTCCAAAGTCTGCAAACCCAACAATAAACATTTCGATCTATAAAGTGTATGATCAGGAAATATGAATGACCTAAGAGCAAATTTAACAAATATTCGCTGAACTCTCTCAATGCGAGATATATGTTTGTCACAAATTAATGACGCATATTCCAATTTAGACCTGACAAAAGATGTACAATCCAATTTCAGTGTATTAGGATCAGAAAAATCTGAACAATTTCTTTTTAGAAATTGATGTGCGGTAAAAACGACATAGAGGTATCGAAAATAACCCCAAGATCACGTACTGATGTAGTCGTTTGCAAAATATCACTACCTATTTTGAAAGTAGCTTGTATAGGATTAGGAGATCTAAAAAACGAAATATGAAAACATTTCGTAAGATTTAAATGGAGCTTATTTTCACGAGTGCACTGAAAGAATTATCTTCATACTGTTCATGATTTTGTCTTGACAATGTGACAATTTTCATTAAAATGTCGCCAATTCATAAAACCCAAATCAATGAAGTGTCATAGAATTTCTTAAATGTAGTTCTTTATTCTATGAACTTTTCTCATACAAGTTCATTATTTTTTCATAATATGATTTATGAAAATTTTCATAGATTTTATGAAAAAGTTTCATAAATATGAATAGTTTATACTGAAGTTTCCAACCAATCAACACATACCATCATTGCAAGAGTCCTTGCAACGAGTATGTCTTTGACCTAAATCAGGGTTAATACTTATGTCAGAGTTAACAGAGGACACTGAGAATTGCTAGCATTCACACTAAAAATGTAGTTGTAAGTTATGAAACGTTTCATAAACACTATGAAATCCTTCATTATATTTATGAAGACATTTCATAACACAAATATTTTATTGGTTATTCCATATTTCATAATAGTTAAGGATTGTTTCTTTAATCCAATGGAATCTGTCTTTGATCTTATGAAACAAAGTTTCACTAATTTAACAATTTTGATTTATAAGTGATTTTGTGTATTGATGACCTTTTGTTTTATTAATTCTCTTTTGTGTTTGTTCAGCTTGAGGCCATAGGAAAAACGGGTGTTGTTAGTTTTATTCCATGCTTTATATAAGGTTACTTTCTATATATGTTTGTGTGCCACAAAATTTGAAATCAATTTTTGAAAGCTTTTTTCTCAACCAATTTTGCTCAAATTTTGCACACCTAATCATTTTCGATGACAATACAAGGAAATGGAAAAATTTGACCAATTGGACAAAGGGGCGTGGTACCTCCCATACAAACCACAAATTAAAAATCTATTATTTCTGCTCCTGATAACGGTATTTAAACAAAATTTGGTACGTCGGTTTGGTGTGGATTTTTTAAGTGCTGCTGCAAATATGGGCGGGATTGTACAAAGGGGCGTGGTACCTCCCATACAAACCACAAATTAAAAATCTATTATTTCTGCTCCTGATAACGGTATTTGAACAAAATTTGGTACGTCGGTTTGGTGTGCATTTTTTAAGTGCTGCTGCAAATATGAGCGGGAATGGACAAAGGGGCGTGGTACCTCCCATACAAACCACAAATTAAAAATCTATTATTTCTGCTCCTGATAACGCAGTAATTTTTCCTTCTACAAAAGATAACTAAAAAAGAATTTCTAGGCCCAATAGAATTCTGCTTGCATAAAGCATGGTTTTAAAAAAAATTTTTTTGATTTACTAGTTTTATTTTTCCCAATATTTCGGTTGACTTCGTCAACCATCATCAGGGATAAAAACAATTAAAAAACAAGTAAGGAAAGGCTAAATTTAAATCAGAAAGGGCATCTTTATGGGATATTCAAACATGGAACGGTGTCACCCGTATTCAGCATGTATGTTTATAGGTTTGGCCAAAATCGGTTAAACATTTTGGGAGCAACATTTGTATATATATATATATATATGACTTTTTAGTATGGGGTCACAGAGGTAAGGAGTCCGCTTTGTACCCAGATGGTGCCGGGTTCGAATCGTGGCTTGGGAAACAACTTTTTTGTTTTTTTTTTTTTTTAATTTTATAAATAAACAATGTCTATTTTTTATAATTTTAACAATTTAAAAACAATTAAAAAACATAATATTACTAAAATTAAGTAGTCAGTTGAGAAAGTAAGAGTACTAAATTGCAATTATTGTGATAATTTTTGTTTTGTCTTTTTGTATAATTAATTTTGTTTGTATTTTAAGTGAATATCCCTGAGGATGATCGTCGATGACGATCGAAATATCGGAAAAGAATAAATAAATAAAGCAATTTAGAAAAACTAAACATCAGTTTTTTGATTTGTTCATGACCTCAAACCAGACTATCCGAAAAATAGTGTTAATTTATTTAATGCTAGTTTAATATTAATTTCTGTTACATATTAATTCATACGAAATAAATATTTTGTTAAGTTTCCCTTTGTCAGTTCTGACGAACAAAATGGGTTGCTTTAGTTATTCAGCACTCACAACAGAGGATACCTGAGATGGTTAGAGTACCGTAGTGGCAACCACAAGGTACGCTGTTCTACCCCCGGTAGCGGCGGACAGAAATGGAAACTAGCGAAAAAGTGATCCTTTGCAACTACTTTAAAATAATAGTAATAGTAATAGTCTTTCAAAATAAAGGACATCACGCTATGCGGCTATATAATTGTAATATACCATAAAATAAACAATTTTGTAGAACCTCACTACATCATCGGACATCACTAAATCCCTCAGCCAACACTAGAGCGTTCAAAAATTACCACTAATAATGGACAAGTAATACCAGTTTCAAGGACTCTGACCAATTTTGATTACAACCTGTTTTAATTTTCAATTTAATTATTTTTGCTTACGACAACATGTAATTAAAAAAATAATTCATATAATTGCATAGAATACAACAAACAACCGGCAGGTCATATTCAACACCTCCTCCCCCGCATGTGGCAACACACTTGACTCCGCATTCACAGCTACATTCCCTCATTGCAAGTGAAAAGTTTTCGAAACTAAATCCGTGCCAGAATAAATAAACATTGAACTTTTGATTTAAGAGATGGTGGTGGGGGATGCGGGCAGGACATATGAAAAAGTTCAAATCGCACGTAACTATCCACCATTTGGACAATCAACAATAGTTTTAAACGTACAGAGAATTAACAGATTGTTAGGGGGAGGGTCGAATGTGGCAGAGCCATGTAAGCTGCTAAGTGTTGCCGGCCATGAACGCTTGGATTGGATTTCATTCAATTCGACGTTGATTTACACGTAAGGTAAGCTTCTTTCCTACTTTCGACGAAATCAGTTTAATGTCAAATTATTTAAGTGCACATTTACATTTACACAATTTGGCCGTCATTTAAACAAAATTCCTCCATATTCCCCGAAACGAACGCAGCAGAGTAAAAGTTTATCTGTCACTGGCGTTTGTAAACAGCGCGCACATATTTCTTGTTCACTCATTGTTCGGAAAGTTTTTGCATTGTAAATGAAAACTTTGATTAAAATTTACTGAATTCGTACATTAATTGTGCACGCAAAATAATCGCACATTTTGCAACGGAAATAATTTGTGTATAACTTTTGGACAAACTGCTGCTCGCACACAGAAAAACAAATAATTAAAAATGTAAAGCACTTGGATAGTGTCAGCGGAAGTACATGAGAAATATGTTGGGCGGGCAATCTGTGAGCATAGTAATAACTGGAGGAAAAGTATGTGAACTTAAGATGAAACAATATTTTTTGGATGCGAAGAACAGCAAACTAGTTACACCTTTCGATAGACAAATTACACTATACAATAGCAGTTTTATACAATTTTCTGAGGCACTTTTGGTTTTCTAAAACACAACAAGTAAGGAAAGGTTAAAGTCGGACGGGGCCCGGCTATGTGATACACTCCACTTTCTATCCAAATACAATTCAATTTGTTAAAAATTTATAACGGGAAGGATTTGGGTATGCTTCCTAATCATAGGCTAATATGACCTGACCCAATTTGTCAAATCGAGAAGAATATTTGTATCGGGGCTATATCCAAACATGGAATGATGTGACCCACTTACACAATAGGTTCTTCCAATTCAAGTATAACGTGTTATGCTCAATTTAAAGAAATTCTCCGAAAACACGAGGTTTCTGGGGCTGAAAATGACAAGCCGGAAGCGAAATTTCTATGGGAGCTATATATATAAATCTGAACCGATCTGACCTATTTTCACCAGAGGTGTTCCTAGTTTAAATATAAGATGTTTTGCCAAATTTGAAAACAATATGATAAAATATATGGTTTCTAGAGCAGAAGAAGTCAAATCGGGAGCGAAATTTGAATGGGAGATATATATAAATCTGAACCGACCTAACACATTTTCACCACAGGTGTTTCTAAATGAAATATAACATGTTTTGCCAATTTTGAAAAAAGTCTGATAAAATATGTGGTTTCTAGAACGGAAAAGGTGATATTTGGAGCCAAAGTTATATTTTTCTAGTGGAAACATTAGATATTTTGCCAAATTTGAAGAAGATCTGTTAAAATATGTGGTATCTAGAGCACTAAAACGTCAAATCGGGAGCGAAATTTGAATGGGAGCTATATATAAATCTGAACCGATCTGACCTATTTTCAGCAAAGGTGTTCCTAGTTTAAATATAAGATTTTTTGCCAAATTTGAAAACAATCTGATAAAATATATGGTTTCTAGAACGGAAAAAGTCAAATTGGGAGCGAAATTTGTATGGAGGCTATATATGAATCTGAACCGATCTGACCCATTATTATCATGGGTGTTTACATTGGAAAAATAAGATGTTCTACTAAATTTGAATACACCAAAAGAACATTATTTTTAGAGGTGTTTTCAATAGCGTTTAGCTCACAGATGGCTTGACACAGTGACGAAATATTTTGCAGATCATCAGTAAACGATCCAATCTTCTTTTCTGGGGTGGCCGCTGCAAGTTATTTTCGTGACCCATCCTAATATATGCTGTAAAACGATGCCCTTCATGGCCACGTAAACCAAAATATTTCCATTTTCAGTACTATTTTAAGTAAATTGTGATGTTTCATTTGTAAAAATATTTTTTCGAGGGTATGTTTATATACTCCACGAGAGTATTATGTAATTGTGCATTTGTTTGTAACACCCAAAAGGAAGCGAGATATACCCATTGTTAATTATACCGATCGACTTAGAATCACTTTATAAATTAGCAATGCCCGTCTGTCTGTCCGTCCGTCTGTCTGTCAATTGTAGCCAGATTGTAGCACGAAACATTACACAACGAAGTTTTTCGGGACAAGAACGAACGCTATTTAATTTGAAGAAAATCGGTTCAGATTTAGATATAGCCCCCATACGAATTTCACTCCCGATTTGACTCTTTTCACTCTAGATACCACATTTTATATCAGATTGTCTTCAGATTGGCAAAACATCTTCTATTTTTAAACTAGGAACACCTGTGGTGAAAATGGAACAGATCGGTTCAGTTTTATATATACAAATTTCGCTCCCAACTTGACTTTTACCGCTCAAGAATCCACCCATTTTAACAGATTTTCTTCAAAATTTGCAAAACATCTTATAATTCAATTAGAAACACCTGTGGTAAGAATGTGTTAGATCGGTTCAGATTTATATATAGCTCCCATACAAATTTCGCTCCAAATTTGACTTTTTCCACTCCAGAAACCACATATAATATCAGATTGTCTTCAGATGTGGGAAAACATATTATATTTAAACTAGGAAGACCTGTGGTGAAAATGGGTCAGATCGGTTCAGATTTATATATAGCTACCATACAAATTTCGCTCCCAACTTCACTTTTCCGCTCTAGAGTCCACCTAGAAGTTTGGTTATAGTCCCAGGTTATATTAGCCTATGATTAGGAAACATACAAAAATTCTTTTTCACTTTTTTACCAAATTGAATTGTATTTGGATTGAAAGTGGATTGTATCATATAGTCGGCCCCGCCCGACTTTAGACTTGGTTTGAAGTTTTGCAATTGTTGTGGTCCTTAATGGGTAGGGAACTCCCGAAAATCAGAAATAGCGATCAGTACCTTTCCAGCGAGCCCTTTCAAGCACACATCGGTCCAAAAATATGGAAGTATACTGGATTTTATAAAAAAATAGCTGAACCCAGTCCGCTCCGCCAGACAAAAAAACGAACGGTAAAATTAAAATCAAGATTCATATGAGTACTTCCATGGGAAACCGATCAATAATATCACGTTAGGTCTGCGATTTCGTTGAAAATGTGTACGTAGGTTCAGTTTGAGGTTGTAAGCAAGATTAAAAGAAAAAAATTGTTTTAAATTCAAAATCGTGAATGACATTTCTAAAAATGTCAATGATTTTTTTTAAAGTTCTCATATCTTTGGTTGTAGTTAAGATAATCGGAAATTTCCTTTGTCATAGTATTCAAAACTGAAAAGGCTTCCAAAATTTTATTATTATTATTTTTTTTAATTTTTTTTAATTTAAAACCAAAAAATATTAATTTATAATTTAATTTTTAAGAAAAATATATCTCCGATTTTTTTAATAGGTTATTTTGTTCTCTATATACACTATAAATTTCAAGATGGCCACGAATCAACTTTCTGAGTTAAAAATCAAATTGTAAACATTCCCCTGCCACAAAAATACCAAATTAAAAGATGAGAAGGGTTAAAATTTGTCAAATGTGTTTTTAACAGTGAATATTTCAGTAGAGCGCGGTAAACAAAAAATATAAATTGTTTAATTTTGCAAAATTTTCATTTTCGCGGGATATATGACTAACATGATTTTTGTGAATGACTTTTATGTTTGGAATTTTCTCGCGATCTATCAAACGGATCGGGCTGATTTTTTGAATGTGTATTAAGAACCATTGTTGCTTGTAACATGCATGTTGTCAGTCGTGAAAATCAGGACAATTGTTGCAAGAAATCAAAATTCATTTTTGTAAATATAGATATATTAGCAAGTAAAAACGACGTTAACTTCATATACCCTCCACACATGGATTGCATTCCACAGAGGCTGTCGATTTTCGTAGAAGTGCAGTAACATTACAGAAAAATGACACTTTATTTAATATAGCCAAACTAAAACAAAAAAAATAATTTTATAAATAAATATAATATTTGTATTATATAAAACCATACTTATAAGACAAGGCTACCAATACGTGTATCTGTATATATAAAAATGAATGTCTGTCTGTATGAATGTTTGTCTGAAAATTGACTGCACTTAACCAATGGACAGAGGATGGTTTCTGGCTAGGACCTAGGTCCTGATAGAACAAACGGGTGCAGTACTGTCCACACAAACTATATTTTAAAACTATCAATGAGTACTCATTTCATTTTTAAAAGCATACGAAGCCGGGTAAAAAAGGTAGTAATATATATTTCGCAATAATGCTTGAAGTATCAATTCGAAAAGTAAATATAGGACACAAATTTTCACAAATGCTTAAATACCATAAATATTGGTAGATAGTGGGTGCTACAGTCGGTTGTATTGCCATCCTATTTTAATTCCAAAAGTAAAAAATTTTGAAAATCCATTATCTGACGTATACGGGACAAGATAACCTAACTTCATGATTGAATCAATGTTTTCCGTAATAGTAAAAAAGTACGAATTTGGAAAAATCTTTTTATTTTGCTTGTCTATGCAGTCAGAGGAATGTATACACCGAATTCCATGATTGTAGCAGCGGCCATTGGAACGGTACCATGTTTATCCCATTTTCCCCATTTTACACCTTAAGAGTACGACTTTCTAAAATCTCTTTATTATACTTGTCAATGAAATTAGAGGAATGAACACACGGAATTACATCATTTTAGCTGTAGCCGTTTAGTTGGTACCATTCTATTTGAACCTAAAAATACACAAAAAAAATTTGAGCTTGATTGGACAATTTTTAGGCGTGCCCCCGCCAACAATTGTTTGTCATTAAAGTTAGTTACTATCATATAGGGGAAATTACACTACTCAACAAAATGAAAAAAATTTCATGTACTCCGGATGCGATAATTTTTTCTGTGTAGATAACCTTGACATGAGCTCGAAAAACGCAATAAATTTTTTTTTTTCGTTTGGTTTTTTTTTTATTTTTTTTTTTTAATTTAAAAATTTTTTTTTTGGTTAATTTGTTTCGTCCGGCATAACTCGGGAACCACTAGCCCGATTTAATTGAATTAAATTTTAAAAAATTTAAAATTACAATTCCCTTAATCTGTTCATATATTGTTTTCCTATACAAGCAACAGTTTCCAAGTTAAAAATGAATATATAAAGGAAAAAACTTATTTTTTGCCTAAAGATTTAATTTTTTTTTTTTAAATCCATAAAAAATCCAAAATGAAAAAAAATGTCAAATCTTATTACTTTTACGTAAAGTCACATAACCTATGAGCAAAATGAGACAAAGATCATGAAAATCGATGCACGCGTTTCGCTTTTATTCGCAATTGAGTAAAGGTATGAATTTCAAAAATTTGCTCGACATATGCACAACTTTGTCTATGGTAAGGTTTTTTCTTTTTTTTTGATTCTCAGAATTAACAAAACGGAATAAACAAAGGGTTATTTAATTTTTATGATTGCGTAAGCAAAGTAATAAACGCTAATAAATGTGCGTGAACAATTAAAAGGAAAAAAGGAAAGGGGACTTTTTTAATTATTTGGGTTTTCCGTTGGCTACCTGTATGATTTTTTTACAGAAATGCAACCCACATTTAAGGGTGGTCATTATTCGGAAAATTTAAGACTCACACATGGTGAAACAGGTATGTAGCCACCGTAAAAAAATATACACCCATTTATAAGTACCTGTCAGTAAAATACTAAACAATACACAGTATAAATAGGTCTTCATTGATCGATTTTACTCATTCAACAAGTGTCGACGAACGCGATAGTTAAAATGAGCAAACGTTCGCGAGGATTTGAATGCAATACCAATCCAAGTAATTTTTGTTACATGTGCGGAGAATACGTTTCTGAAAAAAACAAGCGTTGTTTTTCACCTAAATTGAGAGATTCATTTGAAGAGAGCTTCAATTTAAAGGTCTCAAACATAGATGAGCGGTGGACACCAAGTGCTCTATGTCCAAGGTGCTACGTACAGCTAGCTGACTCAAGGTAAGTGTAGATTACGAAATTCAAGAACATATATAACTTATTATTGAAATTCTTTCAGACGACAGACGAGAATCATCATGCCAATGCTTTGGAGAGCTCCGCTTTGCCATGTAACAGATTGCTACTTCTGTCTTAGCAAAAAAACAGGCGTGGGAAAAAATATACGATGGACTTACGCTGCTGTTTCAACAGTGAATTTTCCAGTGCCATTTTCCGAAGAACCAGTGGACCCGCAACCGTCCGTTTCAAGATGGGCATCTAATAATGAGGCGATACATCCAACATCAGATCCGGAGACAGTAGAAACCACATCAGAATGCGAGTCAACATATACATTGCATGGAGGTCAACGCTTATGTTCCCAAGCAGAACTGAACGATTGGGTTAGAGAATTGAAACTCTCCAAGGAAGATGCAGAGTTGCATGCATCGCGCATGCAACAGTTCGGTTTCTTGGCTCCTGGTGTGGTGACAACAATCTACAGGAAGCGTCATGAACCATACGCAAGGTACTACACAAAAAAAGACAACATCTGTTTTTGTAAGGACATTCCCGGATTATTTGGTGAACTCGGGTACTCTTACGATTCAGGAGAGTGGCGTCTTTTCATCGACAGCAACAAGCAGAGCCTTAAAGCAATTTTACTGCACAACGGCAACAAGAAACCTTCGATTCCAATTGCTCATGCCGTTGACACCAAGGAAACATACGAAGTCATGGACAATCTACTAAAGTGCCTTAACTATGAGAGGCACGATTGGAAAGTTTGTGCCGACCTTAAGGTTATCGGTATCCTTTGTGGATTACAAGGTGGATTCACAAAGTACTGTTGTTTTCTCTGCCTTTGGGACAGCCGCGATCGTCAACATCATTACACCAGGAGGAGTTGGACAGAAAGAGTTAACTTCATCCCCGGCAGCGACAACGTGAAATATACACCACTCATAAAAAAGGAAAATGTTTTTCTCCCACCTCTTCACATAAAGCTCGGACTCATAAAAAACTTCGTGAAAGCTATCAACAAAGATGGCGAAGCGTTCGCCTATTTAAAAACCATTTTCCTCACCTTTCATCGGCAAAGATTAAGGAAGGCGTTTTCGACGGTCCGCAAATTAAAAAGTTGTTGCAAGACCAACAGTTTGAGCACATTTTATCACCAAATGAAGCTGCAGCTTGGAACTCATTTCGGCAAATTGTTTCCGGATTTCTTGGAAACAACAAAAGCTTAAATTACAGAGAGATCGTCGAACAACTACTCCAAAATTATAAAAAATTAGAGCAAATATGTCGCATAAGATACATTTTCTACACTCGCACTTGGACTTCTTTCCGGACAACCTGGGCGATGTGAGTGACGAGCATGGCGCACATGTAACAAAAATTACTTGGATTGGTATTGCATTCAAATCCTCGCGAACGTTTGCTCATTTTAACTATCGCGTTCGTCGACACTTGTTGAATGAGTAAAATCGATCAATGAAGACCTATTTATACTGTGTATTGTTTAGTATTTTACTGACAGGTACTTATAAATGGGTGTATATTTTTTTACGGTGGCTACATACCTGTTTCACCATGTGTGAGTCTTAAATTTTCCGATTAATGACCACCCTTAAATGTGGGTTGCATTTCTGTAAAAAAATCATACAGGTAGCCAACGGAAAACCCAAATAATTAAAAAAGTCCCCTTTCCTTTTTTCCTTTTAATTGTTCACGCACATTTATTAGCGTTTATTACTTTGCTTACGCAATCATAAAAATTAAATAACCCTTTGTTTATTCCGTTTTGTTAATTCTGAGAATCAAAAAAAAAGAAAAAACCTTACCATAGACAAAGTTGTGCATATGTCGAGCAAATTTTTGAAATTCATACCTTTACTCAATTGCGAATAAAAGCGAAACGCGTGCATCGATTTTCATGATCTTTGTCTCATTTTGCTCATAGGTTATGTGACTTTACGTAAAAGTAATAAGATTTGACATTTTTTTTTCATTTTGGATTTTTTATGGATTTAAAAAAAAAAAAAATTTAAATCTTTAGGCAAAAAATAAGTTTTTTCCTTTATATATTCATTTTTAACTTGGAAACTGTTGCTTGTATAGGAAAACAATATATGAACGGATTAAGGGAATTGTAATTTTAAATTTTTTAAAATTTAATTCAATTAAATCGGGCTAGTGGTTCCCGAGTTATGCCGGACGAAACAAATTAACCAAAAAAAAAAAAATAAAAAAAAAACAAACGAAAAAAAAATTTTATTGCGTTTTTCGGGCTCATGTCAAGGTTATCTACACAGAAAAAATTATCGCATCCCGAGTACATTTTGCCTGTTGACTAGTGTTATCACCTTTGGTGCTCTTTTTTTTGACATAACTCGAGAACCACTAGTCCGATTTTGTTTAAATAAATTGAAAAATAATTAAGAATTACAATTCCTTTAAAATGTGTATATAATCAACAGTTTAGCCGGTAAAAATAAATGTATGAAGAAAATAAATATTTTTTGCCTAAAATATTAATATTTTTTATTTTTTAAATTCATAGAAAATCCAAAACGAACAAATACATTTTAAAATTAAAAATCTAAAGCGATGACAACCAAAAGATTTCGATCGGATGATGACATTATGTTAATTGGCGTAATGGACCACCAAATTACTGGAGCTAAATTACCAGGAAGAAAACAAGTGCTACAAGTTTTATTTTATAATTTAAGAATAGTTGGCTTAAATTTAAGAGAAAGTTCTAGATTAGTTGTTGCTGAGGTCAGCACGTTTTGGCAAAAAGCACGAATTCCAACACACCATGAAAAACACTGCATTGAGAAGCTGGAAAAATTATACAACAAGTGGAGAGATATTACAAAGCATCATGGTCGAAAAACAGAATGTCAAAACAGGAAAGAAACTGAATTTCAAGATAAATTAGATGATTTATTCGATATCGCACATGCAAACGCGTTTGAATTAATTAAAATACAAGAAGACAAAGAGTTCTTAAAAAAGCAACGAGAAAAAGGAAGACCAGGTTGTATGCTAGGAACGGATAAAATTGTAATGCAGAAAGAAAAGCGAAAGGCAGTCCAGAAAGAACAAGAAAACCAGCGTCGAATAAAAGAAGATGAACGAAAAGATTTATATGAACAACAGATTCAAAGAGGTATACAATTAAATATTCTATCTTTTAAGCAAATCAGAATTATTGTTGTAAAACAGGTATGATTGACATTGACGACGAAAACGATATTGAAGTTGTAGCATCAACATCAACATCTGTATCAAATCCAAATCCAGGTACATCAGGTATCTCCAGAGGTAAAACAATTTTTTTTACACCAAGACTGCTTTCAACTTTGGATAAGTGGAAAATCACTGATGGTGCTGCAGTTCATATCCTAAGCGCAACTGCTGACGCGTTGGGCTATGATATCGAAGATCTTATACTAAATAGATCATCAATTCGTCGAATGCGTCAGAAGCATCGTGCAACAACAGCACAAAACATTGCAGCAAACTTTGATGTAAGTACTGTAATGTGGGTTTTCCCTATGCTTCTTTTTTTATGTTTTGAGTATAAATTAAGAAACTTGAGTTTTTATTTCCAGATTCCACGTAGTTTTGTTTTGCACTGGGATGGTACAATGTTACCAGAAATTAGTGGCAGGGAAAAAGTTGACCGCTTGCCAATCATAGTCTCATCTCAAGGTATCGATAAACTACTTGGCATTCCAAAGTTAAAATCTTCGAGTGGAAAAGAAATATCAGATGCCGTGTTTAATTCAATAAATGAATATGAAATGCTTGATCTAGTTCAAATAATCTGCTTCGACACAACTGCTCATAATACAGGAGTTCAAAGCGGTGCTGCTGCTCTGCTTGAAGGAAAACGAGGTCGCGATTTATTATATTTTCCCTGCAGACACCATATTTACGAGTTGTTGATCCGTAAAGTGTTTGAAATTAGAGTGGCTACTACAGCCGGTCCAGAAGTGCTAATTTTTAATCGCTTTAGCAAATACTGGATTAATATTGACAAATTAAATTACAAGAGTTGTTTAGAAGATGAACACATTATTACAGTATTGACTGCTGAAGAACGTGGAACAATTTTAAATTACTGTCTAGATAACTTAAAACAAGCTCATAGCAGACGCGACTACAAAGAATTATTGCAATTAGTTGTCACTTTTCTTGGTGGTACGGTGCCGAATTTTAACACCTTTCGTATACCTGGTGCAACTTCTCATGCTCGATGGATGTCAAAATGTATTTATGCACTTAAAATGTATTTGTTTCGTAATGAATTCAATATGACCAACCAAGAGTTAAACGGTATACGTAGTGTCTGTCTGTTCGTAGTTCGTATTTATGTAAAAGCCTGGTTTGGATGCACTAAAGCAATTGAAGCACCAAATCAAGACATAAATTTAATTAAAAATATTATGGCTTATCCTGAAAGGGATATAGCTCTTGCTTTGCTACAAAAAATCAGCAATCATTTGTGGTATTTGTCGGAAGAAGCAGTCGGTCTTTCATTCTTCGATCCTAATGTAAGTGTTGCAATTAAAAAAAAAATGGTTCAGGCAATTAATGTTGAAGCAAATACAGAAAAATGCAAGCGAATAATAACTAATCCAACAAATATCGGCACATTTGCGCAAAAAGATTTAAGCGATTTTGTAAATTCCAATACACACGCATTCTTTGATCGTTTAGAAATTTCAAAAGAATTTTTGCAAGTCGATCCATCGGATTGGAATGAAAGATTTGACTACGCTCACGGATCACAAATTTGTAAAAAACTATCTGTAGTGAATGATGCAGCTGAAAGAGGCGCCAAATTCATTACAGATTATAATAATAAATTAACCCACAACGAAGAGGAGAAACAATTCCTTTTTCAGGTGGTTAAAGAATATAACATGAATTATCCCACTTTTAAAAAGACTTCACTATTAAATTAAAATAATATTAATGTTACTATGAGTATGTAATTAATAAAAATATTTAAGTTTATTCTTAATTTTCAAATAAATGTAAATAAAATAAAAAATATATATATTTTTGCCTTATTTCTCATAATAAAAACAAAAAGGTGCTTGGGGCACCGCTAAAAATTATCCAATCGTTGTCAATTTTTTTTTTATGCTTTTTGGGACTAAAACGAATATGTTTAGCGCTTGCCGTAACATATATTCGAAATAAATTTGTCCATATAAATAAGGACCGGTCTAATATATATATATATATATATATATATAATATATATATATATATATATATATATATATATATATATATATATATATATATATATATATATATATATACTGAATTCCATGACTCTAGCTGCGGTCATTTGGTTGGTATTACTTGTATCCCCTTTTTCCATTTTAACTCAAAAAATTGAGAATTTCGTGTCTGCGCAATCAGAGGAATGTATACACCGAATTTCATTATTCTAGGTACAGCCGTTTTTATCTCTCTATTCCCATTTTACCCCTTAAAAGTACGAATTTGGACAAAATACTATTATATTATGTATCCACTCAATTAGAGGAATGTACACACCGAGTATCGTTTCTAGCTGTTGCCGTCTGATATGTTCCATTTGTATCCCTTTTTGCCCCATCTCACCCCCTACGAATAAAAATCACTTTATGGTGCACGTTTTTGTTATAGGGGGAATGCGCATCCCCATATTTCAAGGTGTTACAAACGGAATGACAAAGTTAGTATACCCCTATCCTGGAGGTGGAGGGTATAAAAACATGCTAAAATACGCTAAAGTATTAGGGTTTATTATGGGTATGTTTAGTCCTTGTGAGGGAAAAAATTTTCCCTTTGGGCCTATTTCGCCCCGTTTCAATCCCAACCGATCTACGACTATAGGACGCATTTATGGAAAATTTGAACGTTCTAGCTCCTTTCGTTTAGTTGCTAGCGTGCTTTCAACAGACGGACGGACATGACTATGTCGTCTTAGAATTTTATTACGATCAAGAATATGTAATAGGATCTCAGACCGATATTTCAACCCTCCACCTCCATCCTGGAGGGTATAAAAACATACTTAAATAATCTAAAATATTAGGGTTTATTATGGGTATTTTCAGTCCTTGCGGGGAAAAATTATTTACTCTGGACCGATTTCGATAATATATTTTATCTTGGATTTTTTATTGTTGTTATACCTTGTGTTTATGAACTAATGGAAAATTTATAATTTTGATGATTTTTCACTGTAATTCTGGTTGATTTTGTAAAAAAAAATCGTTAAAAATAGACCTAAGAGTCGCGTATCTCTACCGAACGTTCTCACGGGCGGTATGAGATCACGAATTTCCGAAGAACAAACACCATGAAAGTATCGATAGAACAATGACACACAACCAACATTACGACGGTGTTCAAGGGAGACAATAGAATTGGATATCCTACCATCACCTATCAACACCATCGCCCTCCTCTGGACACGGTCAAGTAGCTCCAGTGATGAAGCTGGAGCACCCGACCATATATGGGAGTTGTATTCCATCTTTGGTCTGATGTATGTAGTGTAGATATTGAGAAGATCAATCGTTTTGCTGGAGAGTATTAATTAGGGTAAAATCATAAATGATTTATTTTGCGTTTTTTTTTTTGGATTGGTGACTTTTAAGTAGTTTTTGTCAATCATTGTGGCTGGTGGCAACGTTACCACCATACGAGTATATAATATTGATAAATCAATACAGTTCATACAGATTCTAGAGTACTATTTTCGGGCTTTAAATAATGTTGACCCCAAAATTCCTACTGTATCCACTGTGCTTTGAAGTGAATTTTAAAAAGTTACGCTGCGTGTGTTTACGTCAGTTTTTTCGAACATTTTATGTAAAATTTATTATTGCGCTTAATTGCATTAATTTACGAATGAAGTTTAGTGGAGCTTGCCTCCCCCATCTGTAGCATCTGTTGCTATTCTCGGTGTGAGCAACAATATGATGATGCAAAGTTAGTCAACCTGGAGGGCAGCTTAACTCTTCATCGCTGCTGCTGCTGTTGCTGCCGCCGTCATTGTTGTTGTTTTTCTAGGATTTTATTATTCCAGGATGCAACGAAGTTTTTATATCTTTCGTGGTGTTTATTTATTTTTTTTTTGAAGGACGGCTGGCGGCACGTAAGATGATGAAGGAAGAAGTTTTCTGTTGTTTTATGGTGTCATTCACCATAAAAATGAGAATGAGGCTTTAACCATGTTTCTGATATTATAATTTTTGTGTGGCATCTTAAACTATTACATTTAAACTAAGGAGAGACATTCTGGTTAAATTTTAACAGCCGATGTTGATTTTGAATAAAACACAAATTATTTAGGAAATATGTCAATAATTTCCTTTTTATTATGATAATATTGGTATGGTTCATTTATGTATGGAACAAAATATAGGTCAAATGGCCGCCGCGATGTCGGCGGCACACCTCCATCCGTTGGTCCAAATTTTCGATGACGCTGAGGCATAATTAGGGTTCTATGCCGTTAACGTGCCGAATTATCTCATCCTTGTTCCTGGCTTATCGACGTAAACTTTTTCTTTCAAACAACTCCAGTCCAACGGCGTTAAATCATATGATCTTGGCGGCCAATTGACATCGCCACCACGTGTGATAACACGGCCATTGAATTTGTCGCGCAAAAGAGCCACTGTTTCGTTAGCTGTATGGCAAGTGGCACCGTCCTGTTGAAACCACATATCATCCATATTTTCTAATTCGGGCCATAAAAAGTTCGTTATCATCTCACGATAGCGATGACCATTCACAGTAACTGCTTGACTGGCCTCATTTTTGAAAAAATACGGTCCGCTGATGCCGCCAGCCCATAAACAGCACCAAACAGTCACTCTTTGTCGGTGCATTGGTTTTTCGACAATCACTCTTGGAGTATCATTCGCGGCTATTCTGCTTATTGACGAATCCACTGAGGTGAAAATGTGCCTCATCACTGAAGACGATTTTCTCGGAAAATTGATCATCCACTGTTGTCATCTTGCCACCATTCTGACCATTGACGACGTTTGGAATGGTCGAGAGGCTTTTGTTCTTGAGTCAATTCCACCTTGTAAGCGTGTAAATGCAAGACTTTATGCATAATGTTCATCAACGACGAGCGTGAGAGGTGCAATTGTTGGTCACGATGACGAGCTGAGGTGGACGGCTTTTCAGCCACACTATCCCGAACAGCAGCAATATTTTCTGCAGTACGAGCATGCCCTGGTGTTTTCACATCTCCTACAGACCCAGATCAAATTGTTGCACGATTTTTCCGATTATACGCTCATTTGGACGATTAAATTGACTGAAATAATCACGAAGTGCACGATATGAATTTTGATTTGAACGCCCATTTTCATAATAAACCTGAATAACTTTAAGGCGTTGATCGATTGTGTGTCTTTCCATGGTTCGAATTGAGTTGGTCTGAAATTGAGAAATGTCAAATGAAAACTTGACTTTTAGGTTCACATTCAAGATTGGCCCTTACAATATAACCACCCTTTATGTGCTCCTCTACTTTTTCACTGGGTGGTAGAGATTAATTAAATTTCCAAAAAAACTGTGAATAAATACAAAATTTTACAAAATTCCGACGAAAAGCCATTGCCCCATTTTCATTTCGTTGTGTTTGTTTTTTTTTTCTACCATAAAATCCCCTGAAAACCTGAAATGAGCATACAGTTGCAGGAATTTAATTATTTATGAATTCAAGCTATTGAGCATATAAGCATCAAACGCGAGTTATAAAACACAGATTTATTTTCTAAAGCATTATGAAAGTACGCTCGCTGAGCTAAGCTAAAATTTCACTGCAGCAGGTTCCTATTCATCTCCATCGCTACAATCATCCCCTTCATCATCATCAACGTCATCGACGTCGTTATTGTCAGTTCGTTGTAAACTCTTCTGTTGCGCCTTTTTGTTGCAGTAATTTTTTGCGAAGTTGTTGGTGTTGTTTACGTTGTGCATTAATATTGTTTAACAACAGCTTTTCCCGGGAAAATATATACGTCTGTGTTGCCTACACTCTGCCTAAGCGCGGGGGAGGAGGGAGATAAACATGAATGACATCTAATTCTATCTTCACATGTGTTTCCAGCAGTTATTTCATATTATGTCCTCACATCCTGTAACTTGGTTACGATGTTGTCCCATGAGTTTGTTGTGGACTGGGTGGTATAATGATTGCCTGATGTGTTAATGTACCCAACGAAGTTTGGGGACCTGTTCGGCCATGGCTAGGAAATGGCCTAGGAAATTAATTACTACTTTTGTTACTTAGTGCATTTAGGGAAAAACTTATGTTGTAAATATGGAAGATATAGCTATGTATGTATGTATGTATATTCTTGTATAAAATTCCCGCAGGGATGTGTTTTCGAAAGCAGAGTCGTTTCGAAAAAATACTCTAGAAATGTAAGTTCGCACTTAACAGCTGTTAAGTTGGCCATCTAGATGAGTTTACGAAATAATAGTGAAATTTAGGAAGAACATCTTTGGAGAAATTATTTCTCGTTTTCGCGAAAATAACAAAAACTCAATTTTCAATAAAAGCTTTGTTAATCGATGTAACATACAATGTAATTTTGGATCAGTATTGAGTGAAAATCGAAATATATTGTACTAGCAGTGCCCGCTATAACGCACGCGAAAAAGCCATTTATTTGTTATTAGTTTTATCCGTCTTTATTTTTGTATAGTATTTATTGAATTTTCTTTTGGTGGATATAGGTAAATCTCAAATAGTATTTTGGAATCCTCCTATTAGATAGCACCCTTACACAGTCAAAGGAATGTGCTTGTCGAATTGTACTATTTTAGTTGAACTCTCTTCGTATTTATCATTTTTAACATTTCCTACCCAGTTTCGAAGGAAAAATTACAACCGTAGCGCCTTTTATATCCTAGAACTCATGTTTCTAGATGCAGCCGGCCATTTTATAACTTTTTGCATCTCTTTCCCAAAAAATACACAATTTGAAAAATCACTACAGGTATCAGGTTCTCGCTGCTCCCCTAAAATCATGTACTTTATATGGTACCCCGTGTATCCCTTTTCGTCCCGCATCTTCCTTATAATGACAAATCTGAAAATATCCATTTATGTTTCGCGTATACGTAATTAAATTTAATTTTAATTTTATCACTTTTCTTCCCGCGCTCTCGTTAAAAGTACAAATTTCGAAAAAAATCCAATTTAACTGCTTTTCAGAAAAAATTACATACCAAATTAAAATTAATACCGTTTTGTCCTGCTCGCCTCTTTAAAATTACAAAAAGCATTTACATTGCGCTTATATGCCGCGAGAGGAATTTACATACCAAATGTCACGATTCTAGCTATAATACCTTAGCCATTCTTGACCCGCCCCTTAAAAGTACATATTTCAAAAAATTCATCTATGTTGCAAGTCTACGGTCAGAGAACTCCGATTTTCACGAATATAGCTACATTACCTAAATTGGTACATTTTTATCCCTTTTTGTCTCTTTCCTCCCTTAATAGTATAAATTTCGACAAATCCCTATTTGTATCTCGTCTGTATTGTCAGTTCAAGGAACACACCGACTTTCACGTTTCTAGCTACAGCCGTTTAGTCAGGACGAAGGTTTGATGTTTACCCTTTTTTGTCCCACCTTACCCCCTAAAAGTACGAATTTCGTAAAATCCTTTCATAGTCGGCGTCTCCGTCACAAAAATGGAATATATACACCGTGAGACAATTTTTATACACTCCACGAGAGTATTATGGCTTTGTGCATTTGTTTGTAACACCCAAAGGGAAGCGAGATAGACCCATTGTTAAGTATACCGATCGACGTAGAATCACTTTCTGAGTCGATTTAGCAATGTCCGTCTGTCTGTCCATCTATTCTTGTAATCAAATTACAGATCGCAGTTATAGCCCGATCTTAACAAAAATTGGCACAAGTAAGTTTTGTGGATCAAGGACGAACGCTATTTAATTTGAGGCAAATCGGTTCAGATTTAGATATATCCCCCATACAAATGTCGCTCCCGATTTGACATTTTCCGCTCTAGAAACGACGTATTGTACCCAATTTTCTTTAAATTTGGCACAACATCTTATAATCCAACTAGAAATACCTATGCACAAATTGGATAAGATCGGTTCAGATTTAGATATAGCCCCCATACAAATGTCGCTCCCGATTTGTCATTTTCCGCTCTAGAAACGACGTATTGTACCCAATTTTCTTTAAATTTGGCACAACATCTTATAATCCAACTAGAAACACATATGCAGAAAGTGGGTAAGATCGGTTCAGATTTAGATATAGCCCCCATACAAATGACGCTCCCGATTTGACATTTTCCGCTCTAGAAACCCCATATTATACTCGATTTTCTTTAAATTTGGATCAACATCTTATAATCCAACTAGAAACACATATGCAGAAAGTGGGTAAGGTTCAGATTTAGATATAGCCCAAATACAAATGTTGCTCCCAAATGTTTAACCGATTTTGGCCAAACTATACATATTATACCATATCCCCATATAAATGTCCTTTCCGATTTAACATTTTTTTTCAATCACATACATTTACAGGCAACAAAAATCCTTCCCGTTTTCACTTTTTCATCGAATTGTATTGTATTGTAAGTGGAGTGTATCATAGAGTCGGCCCCGCCCGACTTTAGCCTTTCCTTGTTTTTATATTTATTCGACCTGAACAAACGACCATTTATGTAGGAATGGATAGATCGTCTTAAAAAAACTTCTCCTTTTTTATGACTTTTAATTACCAAAGTATATAGATATTTTATTAATTTATTTTCGTACATTCACAGGTCGTAGGCTAGCGATAGGGGTATCAAATTAAAGAGAATAATATCTGTTAAAAATATATCAAATTGCAGGCTTCTACCTATATCAGTTTAACATTAAAAACTATTTCAAGTATCCCCCTTAAAAAGTATAGCACGATTAAACTAAATAATATAAGGGGGCAAACTAATACAGAAATTTGATGTATTTGTAACAAATATCAATTCATATTTGATATTTGATACCCAGTCTATGACCCGCGTAAGGAATTAAAATAAATTATTGAAATAAAAAGTCGTGTAAAACGGAGAAAAAATCACCAAATGAAAAACCAAGTAGACATTTTTCTACATACGATACAATTGGAAAAAGGGAAAAAATGGCACCAACCAAACCACTGAAGTTGAAATAATTAAATTCAGTTTATACATTAAGCTGTATACACCGAATATCTTATACATCTGTGTAGACACGACACATAAAGGAATTTTTTGAAATTTTTACTTTTATGCGAAAAATGGGCGAATGGGGATAAAAATGGTACCAACCAGATGGCTGAAGGTAAAATAGAAAAATTCGGTGTGTCCATTGCCCTGACTGTGTAGACCCGAAACATAAAGGAACTTTTCGAAATTTTTACTTTTAGGCGGAAAATGGGGCGAAAGGGGATAAAAACGGTAACAACCGGACTGTTGCAGTTAAAATAGAGAAATTCGGTGTGTACTCTGACTGCGTAGACACGAAAAATAAAGATATTTTTTTTACATTCGCACCCTTAGGGTCAAAATGGAATGGAACAAAGCAGCTGTAGCTAGAATCATGAAATCCAGTGTTTACGCACGTCGGACTGCGTAGACGATTTTTTCAATTTCGTACTTTTAGGGTCAAGATGGATAAAATGAGTAAAATGGGAGCAAACTGAAAGCAAACCGCTGTAGTTGGAATCAGGAAATTATGTACTTTTCGTACAGACATTTGGCCAGTCGCTGGAATTGGGAAATTGCATGGAAGACCCTATGGTTTGAAATAGTAAACAAATGTCTCAATTTGCATTAAAAATATCACTATTTTTCTAATATGGTACCAACATTTTATGTAAAGTCGACAGTCTCTAAGGTATACAAGATTCACCGTCCACCATTTTTTGGAAAAAAAAAACAATTTCGACAAGCCGGGAAACCGGGAAACCGGTGTTTTCATGTCGGTTTTGAAATACAACTTTGCTGAAGACTGCAAAAAAAAATTCACAGCATTTTTCGAACTATGGCCATGCGAAAAATAGAAGAAAATTGCAAAAAAGTGCTCAAAATCGAATTTGGCGAAAAAACTATAGAGGCTCATAAAAAACGAACGGCAACCAATCTAGCAAAATCCAGAAATTACTTTTCTCCTCTCATCGAGTACTTTCAGCTGGGATAAGTGATTTTTTGTTTGGAATCAAAAAGTTGAATATTGCGTCACAGTGTAATTAAAGCGTTTGTCTCGACATAATTATACGAAGGTATATTTTAATTAACGAGGGCATGCAAAATCCCGATAGTAAAAAAATAAAAAAGAAAACAAGTAAGGAAAGGCTAAAGTCGGGCGGGGCCGACATGACTAGGAAATATCTCTCCTAGTATGAAATACCACTAAGAGTCCGACCACAATGCTACACGCTGGCGGCGGCTGCTCACACATTTTTTTCATATGAGTGATGAAAAATCGCCACCGCCAGCCGCTGCGGCTAGCGTCTCGCCGCCAGAATATATTTATTATATTTTCATGGCGGCGCTCTCTCATTCTCACAAAATTCTCAAAATGGCGTTGCCACATATTGCTGAAAAATCCACAAAGTACCCCTTTTTTCTCTGAATGTCACTATTCATCAGAAGAAGAAGAATATCACCAAAAAATAAAATAGTTTTAATTTTATACAACCTAACTGAATAATTTCAAGTTCAATTAGACCTTTCTTATTTTTCTGATAGTAAATTAAAGTATTAAATTATGATGGAGGACAAATTTATTGAAATTAATGTTATATTTTGTATAAATTGTCATTATTCAAATAGTACGTCCAACACGCTATGGTTAACTATAATATCTCTAGTATTTTTTTGTTCCTCCGCACATTTCAAAAGATTAAATTTTTTAAATTAAAATATAAAAATTCATGAAAATATAAAATGTGTCAATTCTAGCCGCTAGCCGCCCTTCCTCTCTCTCTTATTTGGTTTCGCCGCTAGCGATTTTTTGTTTTGCCGCCGCACAGAGGGTTCAAATCGCCAAAAATGAAGATTAATTCGGGGAAGCCTTCGGGTTAGGTAATATTTATATTTTTTCAATATTTATATCAAAATCAGTAAAAGAAAACACAATTTGAGTACAATTTAGTGGAAAAAAGTTTTCCCTGGAAAATAAATTAATAATCCGTCCGTGTATATATACTTGTTATCGAAGTACAAGTCACAATTGTTATCCAATCCCAACAGATCTTGGTACAGCTATTTTTTTCGCATCAATGACGGACTCTATAAAATTTGAAGCAAATCAGTTCAGATTTAGATATATCTTCCATACAAATGTCACTCCCTATTTGACTTTCTTCGCTCTAGATACCACATATTTTAACCGTTATTGTTCAAATTTTGCACAACACGTTATATTTCAACTAGAAACATTTATGGTAAAAGTGGGTCACATAGCTTTAGATTTAGGTATAGCTCCCATACAAATGTCGCTCCAGATGTGACTTTTCCGCTCTAGTGACAAAAGTGTTTATCTAATTCTGTTCGCATTTGACACATAACATTGCATTGCTCCTACAAACAGCTGTAGTTAAATTCGGTGACATCAGTCCATTGTTTGATAAAGCCCACATACAAATGTCAAACCAGATTTGGTGGCATTTGCTCATAAAGGACAATGTTTCGAAAGTGTCCGGCATTAAACTGTCACAGATATTTCAATACATCTAGAATTGGTAGTAAATTACTTTAAATGGGATAGAAGATGCAGGTTATCATATAGCCGGCATCACCCGACTTTAGTCTCTCCGTACTCGTTATACCCTACACCACTTCGTTTTTATATAGGGATGTTTAGAAATTAATATGTATTGTGCAACTTTTTTGTTTGTTTCATTTAAGTGTTAAGTAAATAAAAAGACAAAATATTCCACCGAACTAAGTCGACACACTAAAAAAATCTCACTTTGCCAATTCAATGTTGTGCATGTGCTCGCATCGCTCGCAACAATGCAAAGGTTGTTGTTGTACGGTATGTCCCGTCTTCACTGTACCTCGTGTGTATTGTTGTTGTTTGTATGTATAGTTGGTCTGTTATGTTGTATGTCTTGTCATTTATTTTGATTCAAGACCATAGGTTGTGCCGAAGTCTTCAGCAGAACCCAAAATAGCAAAGAAGGCAAAGTGAGACCTTTATTGTTGCAGCTGAAAGTTGACTGCGCAGTTTCGATGGGCGCTACACCATCTCATCAGAACTTTCGCAACGAATGTATGTCTTTGACTTAAATCAGGGTTCATATTAGTACCAGCGGTCACATATTTCAAATGAGAAACGCTGATAAACAAAATATTCCATTATTGAGATTTTTTTAGTGTGTCGACTTAGTTCGGTGGAATATTTTGTTTATCAGCGTTTCTCATTTGAAATATGTGACCGCTGGTACTAATATGAACCCTGATTTAAGTCAAAGACATACATTCGTTGCGAAAGTTCTGATGAGATGGTGTAGCGCCCATCGAAACTGCGCAGTCAACTTTCAGCTGCAACAATAAAGGTCTCACTTTGCCTTCTTTGCTATTTTGGGTTCTGCTGAAGACTTCGGCACAACCTATGGTCTTGAATCAAAATAAATGACAAGACATACAACATAACAGACCAACTATACATACAAACAACAATATCTTAAATTTAGACATATTTTCAACAATTTTTTTAAAATATTTCTACAATACTTTCGTTCAAACATTTTTGTGTAAAAATAACTGATCTTAAAGATTTCATAATCAAAGTGTTACTTTTGTCAATGGGCAAAAAGATATTAACCTTTAAAATATGTCAATTTGAACTTTTCACAACTGATCGCGAAAATCTCAAAAATTTCTTGACTTTAAGGTAGTGCAACTGGGAAAGTAAATAACACATGCCATTGATATTTTCGGTAGTAATGTAGAATTTTATATTCTTTAATCGTATAATATAAAATTTTCAAAAAAATAAATTTTGATTTTTGAATAAATCTCCATTTTTGGCGATTTAAACCCTCTGTGCGCCGCCAGCGTATAGCATTGTGTTTGGTCTCTAACTGAGGTAAAGCAATTGAAAAAATCCCACTTATAGCGATCCGCAGTGAATTCAAAATCCCACTCATAGAGGTAAACTAGTAAAATATCCCACTTATGGAGGTAAATTCCGAAAATCTCAATCCATAAAGATGTTCAAATTCGCGTTTACAGAGTTTTTTGTTTGAAATGTGCAGGGACCACTAATAGAGTATTCCCACTTATACAGGTTCGACTGTAAAAGATTTCATTTTTGCCAATATAAAAAAAACGGTTTGAGCGGTTTCACCGGTTTTATAATAATTTAAAAACCAAAATTGCAATTAGGGTTAGCAAAGTATTTCATTATTTTGTTTGGGCTTTAAACAAAACTTAATAAAATCGGCTAAACAAGTAGTAGTAAATATAATCCACCACATTATAATCCAATCGATATTTTTCGCAATATTATTTATTATACATTTTTACTTAGATTTATACAAAACCCATTTCATTCCATGCAAGAAAACAATTTCTTTGTATCAATGGCACTACAAATAATTAGAAATATCATAAATGAAGTAGAAACACATTAAGGAAGCTGTTTCACTGATGGAATGATTAATTTTTCTTTCAGTGTACACATTAATGATCTATTAAATTTTATATTTCAAATATTTCTCTATAATAAAAACAGTTGTAGAATTTTTAAAAGACCCTAATCACGCTACGCATCGACACATTATATTTTTAAATGTCATTGATTGATGTTTTATCGAAACAAGTCTCAGTTTGATAAATCCGGGAGGAGTGTAAAAAGTATCATTGATGTGGCAATGTCCACATCATTTAAATTGCAAAGACCTCATCAAAATGTATTGAAAATTTCGAAACATAATGCTGATTCGGAAAACAGGTGCGACATCTCTTTATAGTTAAAGATGAGAGAAAATCGCAACATAAATAAAATGGAACAGCTGTGGCGAAGTTATCTCAGTTGCCTGTGACCTGTGAATAGTTAGAGTTGCATTCGCGTAATTTTTATGCATTTCCACTCAACGCATATTCACGATTGCATATTTTCTCATCAATTATTACACTTGATGCATATTGTTCCCTCTGCCGGTCACATTCTGTATATGCACGGTGTGCTTGCACTAGTACAGTATACCGACAAAATATTAGAATCTAATAATATCAAGTGGTGTCATATGAATAAATGTGACAAAAAGACCGAGTCAAGTGGGAGGGAACATTTATTTCACACCATGGAGGTGAATGCGATAAATCCATTCGTACTTTTGTCTCTTGTTTTCATCATATAGGCTGAGCCATGTAATGTATTAAATTTGAACTACCGATTACTTTGATAGGTAGAATAACATAATTTTTAGTTTTAGTTTTAGTTTTATTTTTATTTTTATTTTTATTTTTATTTTTATTTTTATTTTTATTTTTATTTTTATTTTTATTTTTATTTTTATTTTTATTTTTATTTTTATTTTTATTTTTATTTTTATTTTTATTTTTATTTTTATTTTTATTTTTATTTTTATTTTTATTTTTATTTTTATTTTTATTTTTATTTTTATTTTTATTTTTATTTTTATTTTTATTTTTATTTTTATTTTTATTTTTATTTTTATTTTTATTTTTATTTTTATTTTTATTTTTATTTTTATTTTTATTTTTATTTTTATTTTTATTTTTATTTTTATTTTTATTTTTATTTTTATTTTTATTTTTATTTTTATTTTTATTTTTATTTTTATTTTTATTTTTATTTTTATTTTTATTTTTATTTTTATTTTTATTTTTATTTTTATTTTTATTTTTATTTTTATTTTTATTTTTATTTTTATTTTTATTTTTATTTTTATTTTTATTTTTATTTTTATTTTTATTTTTATTTTTATTTTTATTTTTATTTTTATTTTTATTTTTATTTTTATTTTTATTTTTATTTTTATTTTTATTTTTATTTTTATTTTTATTTTTATTTTTATTTTTATTTTTATTTTTATTTTTATTTTTATTTTTATTTTTATTTTTATTTTTATTTTTATTTTTATTTTTATTTTTATTTTTATTTTTATTTTTATTTTTATTTTTATTTTTATTTTTATTTTTATTTTTATTTTTATTTTTATTTTTATTTTTATTTTTATTTTTATTTTTATTTTTATTTTTATTTTTATTTTTATTTTTATTTTTATTTTTATTTTTATTTTTATTTTTATTTTTATTTTTATTTTTATTTTTATTTTTATTTTTATTTTTATTTTTATTTTTATTTTTATTTTTATTTTTATTTTTATTTTTATTTTTATTTTTATTTTTATTTTTATTTTTATTTTTATTTTTATTTTTATTTTTATTTTTATTTTTATTTTTATTTTTATTTTTATTTTTATTTTTATTTTTATTTTTATTTTTATTTTTATTTTTATTTTTATTTTTATTTTTATTTTTATTTTTATTTTTATTTTTATTTTTATTTTTATTTTTATTTTTATTTTTATTTTTATTTTTATTTTCAGGTTTATGTTTGACTTTAATTAAACTTAATTAATTAAAAACTTACTTCCAAAGTAGTGAACTGTAAGAAGTCTAAGTGAAAAATTTTCGTTTTCAAAATTGATGCATATGGGGTTCAGAGAACCCACACGTGTCTATTGATAAGCCAAAGCGTCAACGACTGTTTGTTGTGGATTTTGGCTGTACTGAAAAATTGGATTGATCTGATGAAGTACTGCCGAGCGAGTCGTGGTAGTCACGTGAATGCTATTGTGTTCCATTACACAGTGCAACACGAAAAAAAATAACCATATACGGACACTGCTACATGATAAAATACCAAAAAAAAAGACCCGTGTTTTTTTGTTTCCCCCAAAGTCATGCACTTTTTTTTTTATGGGCCCCCAGAGATTTGAGGCCTCGGTGTAATTTTTGGAAAAAAGTGATCATATTCTCAGGCTCATATCTTGCAAACCGTTCGGAATTTTTCTCTGAGGCAAAGTTCTAGCTCTTGTCATAAAGAACAAAAATTGTGAACATATAAAATCAAAAAAACTTCATCTTCAAGGTCAAAATCGCAAAAAACTTAAAAAAATTCGATTTTTTTTAACCTTTTTTCCCCTGTTCAGGTCCATAGGTAGCAAACCGCTGAAAATTCAGGGAAACAATCAACTACAAAAATGTACCTAAGATCTCAATAAACAACTTTCTAGAACATATGAACTTCCTAGGAATTATTCTTAACACCGTTTAGGTAGCGCTTAGGTAGCCGCAAAATTGAAAAATTTCACTGTGCAACATTTTTGAAGTCATTTCAAAATAACCATATACGGACACCGCTACATGATAAAAGACCAAAAAAAAAAAGACCCGTGTTTTTTTTTCCCCCAAAGTCATGAACCTGAACAGGGGAAAAAAGGTTAAAAAAATCGATTTTTTTTAAGTTTTTTGCGATTTTGACCTTGAAGATGAAGTTTTTTTGATTTTATATGTTCACAATTTTTGTTCTTTATGACAAGAGCTAGAACTTTGCCTCAGAGAGTAAATCAAAATTCCGAACGGTTTGCAAGATATGAGAATATGATCACTTTTTTCCAAAAATTACACCGAGGCCTCAAATCTCTGGGGGCCCATAAAAAAAAAAGTGCATGACTTTGGGGGAAACAAAAAAACACGGGTCTTTTTTTTTTTTGGTCTTTTATCATGTAGCGGTGTCCGTATATGGTTATTTTGAAATGACTTCAAAAATGTTGCACAGTGTTATTAAATGACAAAGTTCAACCTTTTCAATTAAATCAGAAATTTGGAAAAAAAATAATCAGTACTTTTATTTTATAGTCGATTCTAATTTAAAATTTTAAATGACCCTATATTTCCAATTTATAATTTAAAAATTATTCCACAGTGCAACAGTGGTTCTGCAATTCAAGCACCACTATGACGGTTCGTTAGTGTATCCAAAATGATGACGATTGCCTAAAGGATTTTTTTCATGAGGTACCCGTTTTCGCGGGACGCCCTGGCGCGCTCCCCCCACCCACTTTTGTTATCTTTTGGTCTTTTGTTTGTCATAACTCGAGAACGGCTGTCCCGATTTAGGTGAAATAAATGTTGAAAAATTAAGAATTATAATTCCTTTAATCTATTCCTATGCTCTTTCTCGATATTTTAAACAGTTTCGCAGATATAAATAAATTTATGAAAAAAAATTCCCTAAAAAACTTAAATTTTTTGTTTTTAAAAATTATAAAAAATTCAAAACGGAAAAATATGTCAAGGCTTATTACCATATAGAAAAGGAATGCCCGCAAACTCTTGTTTTCTTTCGAAATGTATTTACACATAAATATGGAAAAGTAGTGACTAACATTAAAATAAAATGTTCTAGGTATTTAACCTATATTAATTATGTTTTAATGAGTTGAGCAATTATTTGATGTATCTATGTATGTATATTTATTGATTAAATGATTTAAATTTTCACAATAATTTAATATTTACTTATAAAGAGTTTAGTTAAAATAAAATAACTTTTCTACTTAAACATAAATAAACAATATTATTATAAATTTCCAAGTTATTATAGAGATTCAGGGAAAGAAGTTTACAATGCAAAACCCTAGACATTTAATTAATAATTAAGATGTCAAAAGATAAAAGTAAACTTAAATTTAGGAATATAGACCTCGTATATGATCGTATGATGAATATGAACATTTTTCATTAAATTTTTGTGTTAGGTTATTTAATCTATCTTTAACTAATGATACATTATATCGTGAATGAAGACGAGCAGTTGAAAAGTGGTATGGCAAGTTACACATCATTTTTAAGATTTTATTTTGACTTATTTGCAAACGTTTTATGTGACAATCTGAAGCATCGTGCCATACAGGAGCGCCATAAAAGAGGATAGCGTGAAATATCACTTTCAAAATTAAAAGCTTGTTTTCAATGCTTAATTTAGATTTTCTATAAATGAAAGGATATACAACTTTAACAGTAGTATTGATTTTGTTTATAGTATAGCTTATGTGGTCTCTGAATATCATTTTTTGGTCAAGAATTACGCCTAAATATTTAACTTTTTGTTCCCAAGGGACACTAACGCCGTCAATCTTAATTTCTGAATTAGGTAAGAAACAGTTATTTCTTTTTCTTGTGAAGTAAATGGCTTGGGTTTTGGATGCATTTACTACAATCTTCCATTTGTTGAAATAATCAATAATATCATCTAACGATTTCTGAAGATTGAACAATATATCAGACGAATATATATTTGAACTCAAAATCGCTGTATATTCTGCGAAAATTGATGATTCACATCCATCTAATAAAGGAAAATCATGAGTATAAATATTATATAGAATGGGAGAAAGGCAAGACCCTTGAGGACACCCAGCAGGCACCGTGTAATTGTTTGATTGTTTATCTCCAATATTAACTTTAAAAGTTCTATTTGTTAAACAACTTTTGATGATTTTTATTGTAGGTATATCTAACCCAATTTGCATCAACTTGTGTATCAATGCGTCGTGCCAAACTGAATCGAAAGCAGACTTTATATCTAATAGCACCATAGCGGTTGATTTACCTACATTAAAACTATTTTTAACAATATTTTTAATCCGAGTTAATGGTTGCGTGGTATTGTGTTCGGAACGGAAGCCGAATTGCTGGTTGGGTAAAATATCTTTGTCATTTATGTAATTGACTATCTTTTTTTGATGATTTTTTCCAAAACTTTGCTCATCGTGTTTAGAAGACTGATTGGCCTATATGACTCTGGATTTGAACTATCTTTTCCAGGTTTAGAAATGGCAATAACTTTAGATTGTTTCCAAGTATTTGGAAAATAGCATAGATTTATGCAAGCATTAAACAGTTTTAACAGCAATTGTAAGCCGCTATTTGGGAGAGCCTTCAAACATATATTTGATATTCTGTCAGAACCAGGACTCTTTTTGTTTTTGAGACTTTTTAAAATCTTTTTGATTTGTTCTATAGTGATCATTTCTTCATTTTAAATATTTTCACCGCCTATGTTGAGACTAGATATTGACTCAGAAACTAATTGTGTTGTGTTTTGGTTGCTTAGATTGGCAGAAATATAATGATTTGAATGGACCTGTTGCGCAAGCTTTTCAGCTTTTTCAAAGTTGGACGTATAGAGACAATTATTTTGTTTAAGGGATGGAATGAATTTTATTTTCTTCCTGACTATTTTGGATATATTCCAAAAAGTTGATGAAGATTTTTTTAGACTTTTTAACATAAAGTTCCAGTTAGAATTTCTAAAACGAAATATAGCGTTACGTAATGTTGTGTTCCAACTTATAATGCGTGTGTCTATATCTTATCCAATTTCTTCTTGAATTGTTGCGCAGATTAATTAAATTTAGAATACTCCTAGGAAGTCGTTTGACATAGTTCGAAAAAGATGTTATTTTGGGTACAAGCAACATCCATGGCGTTTAATATCAACGAGGTAAATTGATATACCAATTTATCTATATCTTCAATATTGTTTATTGATATATCCAACAAATGTGAGATATTTTGATTTATAAAACTTCTGAATACTTTCCAATCTGCATTCTTGTAATTATATCTTAAATTGTTTGAAGATTTATACGAAGAATTATATGTTGTTTGGACCGGTAAGTGATCCGAATCTAAAGCGTTGAGTGTTAATGCTGCAGACAATTTGTCCGGGATATTTGTAATAAAAAAGTCTAAAACAGACGGACTTGCACTATTATTAGATGGTATATACGTAGGTTCAGATGGGTATATTAATCCAAACGTATTTAATGTTGTCAAATCATGAAGAATATTTCCCCAGCAGTTCGATCTCAGACAGCCCCATTCCCGACTCCTGCAATTAAAATCTCCGCCCAGAATATAGTTTCCTTGAATTCTAGACAACTTTCTAACATCCGATTTAAACTGAACCTTTTTAAGATCTGAAGGTCCCGACGATCCACCAGGGAAATAACAGCTATATATGTTTATTTCTGTATTATCATTTAATTTAATTTTTACACCAATGTTTTCGATCAAGGAAGTATCGACTTTAGGCAGTAATTCGTGACAAATATTCTTCCTTACCACGGCCGCTACACCTCCACCTCTAATCAACTCTCTGTCACTACGATAACAATAAAAATTTGGATGCTTCATTATTATATCACCCTTCATCCAAGTCTCGTTTACTAATGCAACATCTATATTTTCTCTAATTAGATGTTCAAAAAATTCATATAATTTGTTTCGGATTCCTCTTGAATTCCATATAAACTATTAATCGAATATCTTAGAAGTCGGAATAATTGGATACCCTAGTTATGATACTCTTTCTAGAGACAGAAAAATAATGTAGTGTGTGTAGGTAACGTATACTTACTGGTTATTGAGGGTAATATCACTCATACGCAATGTAGTCAGACTGAACATTAACAGAAACAGTCCCGCAATTTTTTTTCATGAATTTATTTATATCTGCGAAACTGTTTAAAATATCGAGAAAGAGCATAGGAATAGATTAAAGGAATTATAATTCTTAATTTTTCAACATTTATTTCACCTAAATCGGGACAGCCGTTCTCGAGCTATGACAAACAAAAGACCATAAGATAACAAAAGTGGGTGGGGGAGCGCGCCAGGGCGTCCCGCGAAAACGGGTACCTCAGGAAAAAAAATCTTTTAGGCAATCGTCATCATTTTGGATACACTAACGAACCGTCATAGGGGTGCTTGAATTGCAGAGATTAAACTGCAATTTGTCGCACTGTGTTCCTTATCTTTTCACTACATGCACACACCTATAACATGGGTATGTTATGAATCTTTACGATATTATGACGTATTCCCACCATTATAACACTAATCTGGAAAATGAAAACTGGATTATGGATTAGAATACTTTATTCGTGACGCTTTCAATGTCGAAAATGCTTTTATTCTGTGAATTATACAGTGCGACAGTCAAAAATCTTGGAAGGTGATACTATATATCCTGGAGTTGTTTTTGAATACAACTAGATTCTGTTTGTTAAAGGAACTGGATACTTTCTAAATTATTTTTTGATATTAAGATAACATCACCTAATTTGTTAAGTTTTGTCATGTTTCTTCTTTAATCCTCTCTAGTGATAGTCACCCCCCAAATGCATTATAATGCTTCGGCGGGCTACTGTACATGTTTACACTTTAGACGTAGTTACGTACACAGCCATAGACAGTCGTCGGCTCTATTTTGCATATAAACTCGCATCATTGTTTACATTCTGCATATGCATAATTTCTGCATATATTCGCCGCACAAACTGAAAAATAACAATCGTGGCAACAGCAACGACCGACTAACAGACTGACTGCGACTACGACAATGACTGTGTGACAACTATTGTCTGCCGAGAACTCAACTACCCACCCAAATGATAATGCATCATCTGATGGCAGTGGGGTAGTGGCATTGTTTGTGTTTCTTTCCGCATCTGCGAATGTGTTGACATTCAGATGCCAGAAGTACTGCTGAATGGAACAATACGACATTGTTGATACGTCAGCTGCTACAGGATGCGAAACAGAAGACGAAACGTCGCACAGATACACGTCCTAACTGAAATTTCAATAATGCACAATGTGCTGTGTTGTGTTGGGTTGTGTTGTACGTAAGTGTAATTATATGAAAATGCTCACGCCATTTAACAATCACATAATCAGCGGCAAGTGTGAAAGGAAATCCTAGCGATATTGCTGCTGTACAAACAACAGCGATAATTGCAATAATTAATCAATGGCAGATTGATTGCGTATGATGAATGGGAATGTGAAGAAGGCATCTTTTTAAAATATTCTGTTCTTCGGATTCTGATCGCATTCCGGGTAATTACACCAGATTAAAAATATTTATTATCATGAAAGTAAAAATTAATATATTTCTTTGTGTATTTCGGTCTGATATACTTTAAAATTTAAATTAAAATATGAATGGTTATTTTTTTCGATTCTTAAATCTGTTTAAATAATAAACATTTGAGAGGAACTCAAATGTAAATATATTTTGACCGACCTAAGTAAATAAGATTGAAAGTTGCAGTATTTAAGGGCAAAGCAACCACTCAAAAGAATCACAGAGGGAATGTTTTACACGATCTGTTAAAACCGCTATAAGATATGAAAATCCTGGATCTCATGGACGCTACTCTTGCAAAGTCACAACATAAATACAGCTATAACTAGAAAAACGAAGATACCGATACACAGCTCAAATTCATCAGAAAAAGAAGAAACGACCACAGGGATTGACAATATCGCCTAACGCTCATTAAAACTGATGCTGGCCCAAGAGACCAAGTTATCCACAACCTCGTCACCGAATTCTGGAATACCAACACGATGAACGACGAACTTAAAAAAGTCTTGATAGTCAATGTACACAAAATGAGCAACCTTTCCGAGAGTATTAACTGGAGAGTCATAACATGCAACATTTTTTTGCATTTTCTTATACGTTTTGACTTTTTAAATTCGATATTACAATTTTTCTATGGATATTTTTTAATTGATTTTCAAAATTTCTTTGAAGGTACCCTTAATATTTGTACTTTCTTTTTGGATATTGATTTTTGTTATTGATTTTTTTTCGCAAAAACAATAAGAAATGAGAAATGGAACAAAAAATCGGTACAACATATTTTGTTTTATATAGCTAACAGTCTAACGTAGAAAACAATGTCTTTAATTAAAAGATCTATGCATAAATGTAGAAGTAAGGAACTCTTCGTAGACACAATAACTATTAAAGGTACCTTCGACGAAAATTGGAATTTTAGTAAAAATTAAATATTATAAATATTGTTTAATTGGTCTAGGACACGAATTTTGTTGTTGCAAACTGTTTTCATACAGGTAATCGCAAATATCCTAAATAAAATATTATCTGGTGCCTCCATAGCATCAGAAAATGACTACTAAATAATCTATTAGTCACATATGTAGCCTACGCTTAGTTGTGGTAAAAATCGTTAGAGTGGCGTTTAATTTCCATCGGTTTCTCGCGAAATTTGGCAAATTCCAATATATTAAAGATACCTTCGATGAACATTTAATTAAAAAAAAAAACAGGTAAATATTTTAATATCAAAAATGTCCTAACTTTTTAATTCTATTTTTTGTATAAATAAAATAAACTCTCCTGAAAAACACAATTTACCTTGTGAAAAAATTAACAGGATATTTTTATACCCTCACTCTACAAAGTAGGACGGTATATATCATTTGTGACAGACATAACATTCTAAGTATGTTTGGACCAAATCAGTTTACAGTTTAAGTAATGTCCGTCCGTCCGTCTGTCTGGTGTACACGATAACTCTCGAAAGTAGTTAAGGAATCGATTCAAACTTTGCACATGCTAATACTCTTGCCAAACTTAGTTTAAGTTCGAAGATGGGCGAAATTGCCACGCCCCTTCTGGTACCTCCTACACAAAAGGTCCATATTCCAATGTTAAATTAAAAGCCATATAACTTATGTAAAATTAATGCTGTTATAACTTCTATACGAATGATCGGAATACTATGAAATTTGATATTTAGCAACGGTTTTATATAATATATATTTCATGCGAATGTAACCACGCATGAAATATGGGCGATATTGTCACATCCCTTCTGGTACCTCCCACACAAAGTGGCATAAACTTTGGTTATATTTAAGCCGGTATAACATCCATATGGGTAGTCAAAATCGTTTGTAATTTGATATTTAAAAATGTTTCTTTAATTACTTTTAACTTAAACAAGGCTAAAGTCGGGCGGGGCCGACTGTATAATACCCTACACCACTCCCTGCGTATATACCTCGCTCTGATTACTAAACCCAGGTGTTTCACGGGTGCAATTTTATGTAGTCCGTATAAATTATATACTGTATAATAAATAACTATAAATTAATCTTTAGTCAAATTTAACGAATATGGTAAAATTTATGAAAATAATTTACATTATGTTACTCATTCATATGATGGCCCATATACAAACAAAATCGGTGTCATGTCATCTCATTGTAATGCGCCTATTGCAAAATATAACAATTAGTTTCATCAAGATTGACTGTAATAAGTGAATCCAGAGTGTTATCAATAAATCGGAAAGTGCATATGAGCGGTGACAATATATTTACGTAATGGTCCACTTATTTGGTCCATGGTAATATATATATATATATATATATATATATATATATATATATATATATATATATATATATATATATATTTGTTCCTTTAACTCCTATAAGGAGCATAGCAAAATGGTAATATGAACCCAGCAAAAAATTGGAAGTTCCGTAGGAAACACATTTTAATCGCATCTCAAAATCCAAATGTGCATTTCTCCCGCTTTTGAGGAAGTTAATTAAAATTTCCAGTGAATGGGAACGAATTTTAAGTATGGGAGGGTTTTATTGAAACGGCAGGTATATCACAAAATTTGGGGTCTGTGCCAAAAGTTCTGATTCACGGTAGGTATTCCTAGTTGAAATATATAATGATCTGCAACATTTGATCGATACCCGATGTGAGGTTCTAGATCGGTAATAGAGTAAAACGGGGCCCCATTTGTATGGGGATATACCCATATATGGACCCATATATCTGACTTTCATAGTAGCTGTTTCTAGTTGAAATATAACATGATCTGCAAAATTTTTAATTAAGTGTAAGTGCGCTACACTAAAAAGTGGGCCCCTATAGATTACTTTCACAGTAGGAATTCATAGTTGAAATATAAGATGATCTGTAAAATTTTATCAAGATCCAATGTAAGGTATGGGTTGTAGAGCGATAATTGTGTGAAATGGGGGCCCAGTTGTATGGAGGCTATACCAAAACATGGAAACATAAACTTTCAAAGTAGGTGTTTCTCATCTAAATATGACATGGTGTGGGAAATTTGATCAATATCTGATGTAAAATGTGTATTCTAGAGCAATAATAGTGTAAATCGGAGGAACATTTGTATGGGGGCTATATCGAAACATGTAACCCACTTTCATGTTAGCTATTTCTTGTCCGAATATAACATGATCCTGAAAATTGTACCAAGATCCAATGAAAACAAGTAAGGAAGCGCTAAAGTCGGACGGAGCCGACTATATGATACACTCCACTTTCTATCCAATTACAATTCAATTCTGTAAAAAAGTGAAGTCGGGAAGGATTTCTAAAGCGGAAAAAGTCAAATGGGAGCGACATTTGTATGGGGGCTATATATAAATCTGAACCGTTCTGACCGATTTTCGCCACAGCTGTTTCCAGTTCAATTATATGGGCCTTTGCCAAATATGAAGCAAATCGAGTGAAAGATGTGGTTTCTAGAGCTCAGAAAGTCAAATCGTGAGCGACATTTGTATGGGGGCTATATCTAAATCTGAACCGATATGACCGATTTTCGCCGCAGCTGTTTCCAGTTCAATTATATGGTCCTTTGCCAAATTTGAAGCAAATCGAGTGAAATATGTGGTTTCTAGAGCTGACAAAGTCAAATCGGGAGTGAAATTCGTATGGGGGCTATATCTAAATCTGAACCGATTTTCTTCAAATTAAATAGCGTTCGTCCTTGTCCCGAAAAACTTCGTTGTGCAAAGTTTCGTTTGGTTCTGGCTTTAATTCCGACCTGTATCGTGATTACAACAATAGATGGACAGAAAGTGATTCTAAGCCGATCTGTATAATAAACGATGGGTCTAACTCGTTTCCTTTTGGGTGTTACAAACAAATGCACAAAGACATACTACTCTCGTGGAGTGTATAAAAATGTGTATTCTAGAGCAGTAATAGGGTAAATTGGGGGATATTTGTATGGAGGCTATGTCTGAATCTGGACCGATTTCCTATAAATTCAATACCGATGGTTGATGGTAAATAATTGAAATAAAATTATACAGTAGTAATAGAATGAATCGGACAGACATTTCAAAGGGGGCATATAACAACACTTGGGGCCTGATCCAAAACATGGGCCTATATATTTCTCATTCACGGTAGGTATTCCTTGTTGAAATATATCATGATCCGAAGTAAGACGTAGTTTTTAGTGGTGTAATAGAGTAGAATGGGGCCCATTTGGGTTATTCCAAAGTATGGACACATATATTTGACTTTGTATTCTTAGTTGAAATAGGGTGATTTTTTCAAAAGCTATAGGAAAGTTTTTCAAAAAAAAAACATAAAATTCAGAAAAATGCATGAAATCTTTATTTGAATCGATATAATTTAATGTTTGAAGATTATTTCATGCAAATGTTGACCTTGACTGCGCCTCAAATGGTCCATCCGCATAGTCCAATTTTGGCATATCCACGTTTTTGAGTAAGAGAGGCCCAATTGCTGCGAACGGTTTTCTTCAGTTCGCACTCTACGTAAGCGTGTTGGTAGTTTAATGTCCAACAATGTAAATTTGGTGCGAAATTTAGTCACAATAGCCCGAATAGCCGCTTCAGTGGGTCTATTAAACTGACCATAAAATGGAAGAAGCGCGCGATGAACTTTCTTAACAGAGCACGCATTTTGATAATAAAATTCAATAATTTGCAAGCGTTTTTCGTTTCTAAGACGATTCATGGTTAAATTATAGACCAAACTGAAGATGTTTGGCAGTGAAACAAAACATGAAACGTGCGTCAGCTGTTTAAACCAGTGTTGCCAAAAAGATAATAGCTAAAAAATCACCTTTTATAATTAACTTAAATTGTAGAACTGTTTTTGGCTTGAAACGAAAATTAGGATATAATTGAGTCATTCCGCGTCAGTTTGGAATATTTAATATGTTTATTTGGAAATAAATATATTTTTTTTCACGAGTGCACTGAAAGAATTATCTTCATACTGTTTATGATTTTGTCTTAAGTCTGTGACAATTTTCATTAGTGGCGACATTCACTTCATAAATCCCAAATCAATGAAAAGTGTCATAGAATTTCTTAAATTTCTTAATTAAAAAATTTCTTCATTCTATGAACTTTTCTCATACAAGTTCATTATTTTTCATAATATGATTTATGAAAATTTTCAGTGATTTTATAAAGAAACTTCATTAATTTTATGAAAAAGTTTCATAAATATGAATAGTTTATACTGAAGTTTCCAACCAATCAACACATACCATCATTGCAAGAGTCCTTGCAACGAGTATGTCTTTGACCTAAATCAGGGTAAATACTTATGTCAGAGTTAACAGAGGACACTGAGAATTGCTAGCATTCACACTAAAAATGTAGTTGTAAGTTATGAAACGTTTCATAAAAACTATGAAATCCTTCATTATATTTATGAAGACATTTCATAACACAAATATTTTATTGGTTATGCCATATTTAAGAATTGTGTTTAGTTAAGAATTGTTTCTTTAATACAATGGAATCTTTCTTTGATCTTATGAAACTAAGTTGCACTAATTTAACAATTTTGATTTATGAAATATGAAATGTTTATGAACAAATTGTATGAAACATTTAAATTTATTTATACATTTTTCATAAATATTAAGAAAAAAATTCACTAAATTTATGAAAAATCTTTTATGAAATAGATTCGTAAATAAAAGAAATCGTAAAACCTAGAACACATCATTTCACCACTTCCAAACTCAAACGTACGCTAAAGAAGATATCTAAGAACACAACTTTAAAATTTCAATAAAATATGTTAATGTGATCATTTCAAAAAATCAAAATAAACGAAACAAAAGTGTACAAATTTTGAAAAATATTAAATGGCGATGATGTCAGTACATAGAAATTTAGTAAAATTGTCCTTAAAATCTGTCAAATATTTGAGAAGTTACATGAATACATTGAATGAAACACCTTTTAAAAAATCATAATTTCACCACTATTAAACTGGTCATAACTTGCGCCAGTATTTTTTTCAAAAATACGTGTAAATATTTTTATGAGAAGTGTACATACACAAACTATGGAAACATTCCAAGTTATCGAGGTCAAAAATCGTACTTCTTGACATGGAATTAATCAATTGGAAATTGTATCAAATAGTAATTGTACCAAAAAAGGGACAATACCTTTTGGTACAACTCTGGTGTATGTCAGCCTACGTTTTCTTCCTTCTCCTTCTCTCCCTAGTTCTCCCTCTCACTGAGAGGGGATTTTGGAAAATCGTAGTAGAATAATTTAACAATTTCGTTTGTAATTTCATCTTTAATTAGAAGACTTTTTTCAAATTACTTTTTTGATGGTGAAATATTGGAAAAAGGGATAAAAATAGTACTTATTATTTTTGATTTTGATTGGGTAAAATGATAAATTGGTATCAACTTAAATGTTGTACATTTAATCATTTAATCATGATGGTCATCATTAACACTGGCCGATACAGCTGCGATATTTTCTTCAGTTCGCACTCTACGTAAGCGTGTTGGTGGTTTAAGGTCCAACAATGTAAATTTGGTGCGAAATTTAGTCACAATAGCCCGAATAGCCGCTTCTGTGGGTCGATTAAACTGACCATAAAATGGAAAAGCGCGATGAACTGAACTGAAGATGTTTGACAGTGAAACAAAACACGAAACGTGAGTCAAAACATAGACCCGTGTAGTCCACTTTCCTGTGAGCTGTTTCTAGTTCAAATATAATACGATCCTGAAAATTTGGTCATGATCCCATGTAAAATGTGTATTCTGGAGCAGTAATAGTGTAAATTGTATAGGTATATTTGTATGGAGGCTATATCTAAATCTGAACCGACTTTCTCCCATTCAATACCAATCGTCCTTGGCCAAAAAAGTAACCTCTGCCAAATTTCATGACAATCGGACAACAATCGCGACCTGTAGAGTGCGATCAAGCTTAGGTGGACAGCAGACGGACGGACGGACAGACAGACAGACCGTATACTTAAAGGTGGGTCTAGCTCGATTATATATTGGTGTTACAAACATTTGGCGCGAAACTAACTTATAATACCCTAGTCCACGAAGTGGTGTAGGGTATAAACATGTTTATGCTTTAGACACGCCCCTTGTTATACCTTCCACACAATTGTCTCTATCATTCGTAATATTAAATCCTTCATAACTTCTATACTGGTGCTTGAAATCCACTATGACTTGATATTTGATCATGCTGAACTGTAATTTTATAAATGTGGAAGCTGGGATCATGTGACACGAACCTCCTAGCACCTTCCACACAAATTATACTGCCCCACGTTAAATTTTATTCCTTGTTCTCTGAGAGTGAGGGTATATATAAATCAGTTTAGCCGACTGAAGCTTACTTACTTGTTAATTTCTGCTTTAAATGCACTTGAAATTTGATGCGTACATTCCTCTTGTAGCGTAAAAGAACCAAAAAGCAAATACAATTTTTAGCGGAAATGGGACAAAAAGGGAAACAAATTGTACCAATGATACGACAACAACTAGAAACATGTAATTTTAATTTACATCCCCTTAATTTCGTAGATTGGTGAAATAGATGGATTTTTTAAAATTCGTAGTTTTAAGGGACACAATTGGAAAAGTGGGACGGAAATTGTACCAACCATATCGCTGAAATTGAAATCATGAAATTCGGTGTATACATTAGGATGGGCAACGAAAATAAATTGCAGCGGTCACCCCCCAGAAATGAAGATTGGATTGTTTAATGATGACCGGCACTGGGTCAAGCCATCTGTGAGCTAAACGCTCCTGAAAACACCTCTAAAAATCATGTTTTTCTCGTGTATTTTTTAAGTCGCATTTTTGTCCAATTTTTTCTGAATTGATATACCCTTGAAAGCACTTAAAATAAAAATTTCTATTCCTGTCTTAGAGTAACTCATTGGTCGTATTATTGAATGTTTATATTGATTTTTTGTGGTTTTTCAAGGTGACAGCTAAAAACTCATATTTCTTGGAAATATGTTATGAAAAATAAATAGAAGGAGTCAATACCTTTCAAATGACACCAAAATGATGAATATCGGGAGAAAAATGACGTCACTGACTTCATGTTTGTAAAGTAATTTAATGCAGGAGATGGATTTTCAGAGCCAACATTTTCAAACTCTTTTTACAAAAATGAGCGCTGTGGGGTCAATTTCCTTCCGATGCCGATCATTTAGGCATCATTCGAAAGGTATTGACTGCCGCTATTTATTTTTTATAAAATACTTTCTCCAAAGACGAAGAAATTTTCAAAATTATTGAAAACTTATTGAACTGTCCCTCATTAACGCGTTCTCTAACGTAAACTATGTATGAGCAAATACCCTTCAGTATTCTCCTAATATAAAATACAAGATATTTGTTTTTATTTAGGTTTTAGCAATACAACCACATTTTGCTTTATGATATCTACACAACCAGTCTAGAGGACGGGGGTTCATTCAATTATCGAAAGTGAAAATAAATGGACTTTCTTTAAAACATTCACTTCATTTTCTACGATTTCATACGAGTGTGAGGCAGTAGTAGTAACTAAGTTCTTTCCCTACCCTTTAAACTGGTAGGCGACATTGCCAACATGTGTTGCTCATACTTGACTTCAATTTATTTATTTGTGACCTCCCCCCACCCCTTTCAGTCATGTTAGCTTTCGTTGCCAATTTCGATTACTTATGTGCTGGTGTAACATAATAATTATTTATGTGCAACATTTTGTAGCATTCATAGGTACTTGGGCAGAAAAAATGTGTGACATGTTCCTAGGTTGGACACGTACCAACAAAAGAACAACATTCAGCGACATTCCACGTTTGAAAGAAGAAGAAGACGTCGACGACGAAAACGAAGAACAGAGAAAAAGACGCGGAGGAAATATGTCACCTGCATACATCCCGTATATGGATCACGTCCAAGTACGCCGCCTAATATCCATAACTCACACTCTCTTTGGCAGCAGGTTATTTGATAGAAACATCCTGGAGCAAAAGTGTGACAATGTTGGTCAAATGATCACACATTTCCCACAAAGTGGTTTATTTGGTCGATAAATTATTTTTTTTTTTGGAAGGCAGATACGCTTTCAGTATCTATTCGGACTTCAAAACGGTGCCTTCAGGCATTACTTGAGAGTTTAAAGAGTTTTAGCAAGCAAGTTGTGCTTCTCATTCGTTTGTGAGAATCATTTACTTAAAGAGGCCGTGTATGTTCTTGAAAAGTCGTTGCAAAGACACCTGACGAAGCCTGATGCAGCCACGTAATACATGCCATCATGCCACTGGTAAATAAATTTGCATTCTATAAAATATAAAAATGGTATTGAGCCAGGAGAATATACCAGTTCAAATCAAATATTGATTACAGACCAAAAGAAATACAAAAAAAAAAAAAAAAACAAAATAAATTTATCATTTTAAAAAATTCCACACTTTTGTTCCCAACTGTAGTTACGCACATCTGTAGAGATGTATGGCTCTATACATGTAATTTTCGGGGACATGGCTGAGGTCATGGGGATATCAAAAAACTTTTGTAGACAGGTTTTTTTCTCAAAACAGTCTGTGAACTCAGACTATGTACACATGCAGGTATGTGTGTGTTTGGCGAGTTTAATAATTAACACAACACACAATGATATATGACATTATAATTATGAGCTAAATTCAGACTGCCATCTTTGAGCTTTTCTTTCAGCTAACGTATAAATATAGAGCCACATATACCTATGCATATTTATGGTATTCACGAAGAGGAGTTTTTCGGGGACATTTAATTTTGGTACTTTGTTACAGACTCTACGTTAAGAGTGCTTAGCGGGTTTGATTCCATTAGGCCTGCTGGGCTCCACTCTAAAATCGGCATAGTAATAAGTTCTTCATTTATCCAAACTATGTCACAAGTTGACACTGTTATCTTCAAAAGAATGCTACCTATTAAAAATTAACAACATATTTATTAAGATTTTGTTTATATTTTTATTCTACTTTTTTTAAATAAATTTGTTCCCGATTTTTCGGCGACTACTGTTTCTATTAGTTTTTTTAGCAATTAATTAAACATAAAACATATTTATTAGCAACTCAGAGTAAATCTAAAATCGAATTTTAGTAAACATCAAAAAATATCCACAAAAAATAATATGGTTATCGAGTTTTGAAACGAAAACAATTAATACTAAATACCATTTAAGTATAAAGGCACGAATATAACTGAAAATTGTCTTAAATTAAAATGGATTATTCCATATGTCAATGAAACGACCTTTAGTTGCGCGTGTATTTTTCCTCCAGTAATTGATATTGCCGCTGAAGCGTTCGTACACATGAATATGAATATACGCCAACGTATATTAGTGTGACCCAGAACACATCGGACAAAGTCCCATGTTCCTGTGGCCAAAAAATAGACATGTGTCTGCCAAGAGCGTGTATGGCCTGTTCTGTTGCTCTGGCTTCAATATTTTCCCTATGATTTCTCTTTCACATGAAAACAAAAAAAAAAAGAAAAACAGAAATTGATCTAGTAGCTCGTATTGTAGGGCAGCGTAGTTACTTTCATTTACCATTAGATTTTTTGCAGAATCGAAAATGTCCTAAATAATATATTTTGTTATCACTTTAATAGCTAGCATTTTTCATATGGGCATAAAGCCAACTATATTTCGGATATTCTAGGAATAAAATTATTTTTATCAGATTTTTTCTATTTTTTATGGTTTTTGTCATTTTTGTCATTTTCTATTTTGTATGGTTTTGGTTCGTGTCAGCAAAAAAAATCTTAAAATCACAATGAGAACGAGTTGTAACAAATAATAACCCCAAACATTTTGGTTTGCACCACTTTACGGCACAAATGGCGGCAAATTAAGATCTTGCGTCACATGTTCCATTTCTTTCCTTTCACTTCACTATCAACGTAGGCATTCTTTATTGAAATATAACATGATTTGCAAAATGTTATCAAGATCCAATGTAAGAAGTGGGCTCTAGAGCGATAAGAGTGTGAACTGGGGCCCATTTGTATGGGGGCTATACCAAAATATTGACCTCTATAGTTATCTTTCAAAATACGTGTTTCTAGTATAAATGTATCATTGTGTGGAAAATTTGATCAAGATCCTATGTAAAATGTGCATTTTACACCAGTAATATTGCAAATCGGAGGTACATTTGTATGGCGGCTATATCAAAACATAGTGGTCCACTTTCCCGAGAGCTGTTTCTAGTTCAAATATAATACGATCCTAAAAATTTGGTCATGATCCCATGTAAAATGTGTATTCTAGAGCAGTAATAGTGTAAATTATAGGTATATTTGTATGGAGGCTCTATCTAAATCTGAACCGATTTTCTCCAAATTCAATACCAATTGTCTGTCCTTGGCCAAAAAAAGTAACTCCTGACAAATTTCATGACAATCGAACCACAATTGCGACCAAGCTTAGATGGACAGCAGACAGACATCGTTAAATCGATTCAGCTGGTGATTCTAAGCCGATCCGTATACTTAAAGGTGGGCCTAGCTCAATTATTTATTGGTGTTACAAACATTTGGCGCGAAACTATATATAAAAAATACATATACAGGGTTTTTCAACATGAGGTGTTACTTTGAATCACCCGGTATTTCGGTAGCTGTCACTTTTGAAGATTTTATTCTTTGACATTTGACAAGTAGAAACTACGCCATTACTAACAAGTAAGGAAAGGCTAAAGTCGGGCGGGGCCGACTATATAATACCCTACACCTCTCCCTGGGTATGTACCTCGCTTTGATTACTAAACCTAGGTATTTCATGGGACCAATTTTATGTAGTTCATATAATTGGTTAATAATATGGTAATTGATCCAATTATCCGACAGACAAATACAAATTATACATTAGTAATAGGATGAATCGGACCGACATTTCAAAAGGTAGGTATTCCTAGTTGAAAAATATGATGATCTGCAAAATACGATGTGAGATGTAGTTTCTATACCTGTAATAGATCAGAATGGAGTCCCATTTGGCTTATACCAATGGTCATATGGGCATCTCCCACACAAGTAAGGAAAGGCTAAATACGGACGGACTTTGTTTTGGGCTATATCTACATCTGAACCGATATTACCCACTTTCACCATAGGTATTTCTAGTTTGATTATAAAATATTGTGCCAATTTTAAAGAAAATCAGGTACAATATGTGGTTTCTAAAGCGGAAAAAGTGAAATAGGGAGCGACATTTGTATGGGGGCTATATCTAAATCTGAACCGATCTTACCCAAATTCTGCATAAGTGTTTCTAGTTGGATTGTAAGATGTTGTTGCAAATTTAAAGAAAATCGGGTACAAGATGTGAATTTTAGAGTACGGGGGCTATATCTAAATCTGAACCGATATTACCCAAATTCTGCATAGGTATTTCTAGTTGGATTGTAAGATGTTGTGCCAAATTTAAAGAAAATCAGGTACAAGATTTGGATTTTAGAGCGGAAAAGGTCAAATCGGGAGCGACATTTGTATGGGGGCTATATCTAAATCTGAACCGATTTCCTCCAAATTCAATACCGATCGTCCTTGGCCAGAAAAAAAACTTCTCCCAAGTTTCATGACAATCGGACAACAATTGCGACTTTTAGAGTGCGAACAAGTATAGATGGACAGCAGACGGACGGACAGACGGACAGACAGACATCGTTAAATCGATTCATCTGGTGGTTCTAAGCCGATCGGTATACTTAAAGGTGGGTCTAGCTCGATTATTTCTTGGTGTTACAAACATTTGGCGCGAAACTAACTTATAATACCCTAGTCCACGAAGTGGTGTAAGGTATAAAAATGGAACGATACACGTTTCAACAACGCATTGAAATTATTAAAATTCATGAATGGAAATCATTTTGACTGATGAGGCCCATTTCCACCTCGGAGGTGGAGGCCCATTGGGCTCGGAAAACCCAAGAGTTATCCTTCGTGTGACTGTTTGCGGCGGTTTATGGTCCGGCGGGGTCATTGGACCTTACTTATCGGAAAATGAGGTTGGATCAACAGCTTCTGTGAATGGATTGCGCTATCGAGAGATAATTAATGATTTTTATGGTCGAAGTTGGATGGTACTGATCTGGACAACGTTTACTTTCAGCAAGACGACGCTACGTGCCACACAAGCATCGAAACCATTGCTTTTTACGGGAAAAGTTTCCGGGCCGTGTTATCTCTCGAAGAGGTGATCACAATTGGCCACCGAGATCTTGTGAATTAACACCTTGCGACTTCTTCCTTTGGGGACCACCTTGTGATTTGGTTATGGAAAATTTCATGAAAAGGATATGGTCCTGTAAGCGTGGTCGTGGTGGCCATTTCGCTTTTCATTATCAACGGCATACCTTCCTCTTTATTATGAAATAAACATCCGATTTATCTCAAAAAATTGAATTTTTCTTTGAATACCAAAATAACACCTCTTGTTGGAAAACCCTGTATATTGACTAATTCCCCGTGAAACGGAAGAGATATTTCTCTTGGGATCTCCGATTTTAATGAAAGTTTTCAAAATCATAATTCAGAACAAGGAAATTAAGCTAAATTTTCTGATTTTCAAAAAAATTTAAATTTTATACTGGATTAGAATTTGATGAAAGTATTTTTTAATTTTTGTGACTGGTATTCGGCAGTTGAATTGTGGTTCAGATTCGTTTGGGTGCATCATTTACTTAAGGAATCCGGGTATTTGTTTTAAAAAAGTCGCTGCGATGCCACCTAAAGAAGGCAGTCGTGAGCTGGAAATCATGATAGTTGTAGTTTGCAGCCTAGTAATAATGTCACCATGTCATTTGTAAATAAATTTGCATTCTTTAAAATATAGATGCAAAATGATCTTGAGCCCGGACAGCATCCCAGTTCAAATCACTAGTATTTGTCAAGTTTTTGTTGATAAGCCAAATAGTAATAATTGTAAAGGGTGGTTAAATTGTAAGGGCCGATGTGATGAATGTGAACCACACCTAAACGTCAAGTTTTTTTCTGCATTTCATTTGACATTTCTCAATTTCAGACCAACTCAATTTGAACCATGGAAAGATACACAATCTAGCAACGCGTTATAGTTATTCAGGCTTTTTGTGAAAATTGGCGTTCAAATCAAAATGCATATCTTGCTCTTCGTTTCGTTTTTTCGGTCAATTTAATCACACATTTTCACCTCAGGGGATTCGTCAATAAGCAGACTTGCCGCATTTGGGCGAAAGATAATCCAAGAGTGATTGTCGAAAATGAGGCCGATCAGACAGTTACTGTGAATGGTCTCGCTATCATGAGATGATAACGAACTTTTTATGGCCCGAATTGGAAGATATGTATGTGGACGATATGTGGTTTCAATAGGACGGTGCCACACAGCTAACGAAACAATGGCTCTTTTGCGCGACAATTTCAATGGTCGTGTTATCTCACGTGGTGGCGATGTCAATTGGCCGCCAAGATCATGTGATTTGACACCGTTGGACTTCTTTCTTTGGGGTTATTTGAAAGAAAAGGTGTACGTCGATAAGCCAGCATCAATTCAAGAGCTAAAGGATGAGTAATTCGGTACATTAACGGCATAGAACCTCAATTATGCCTCAGCGTCATCGACAATTTGGACCATCGGATGGAGGTGTGCCACCGAGGTCGCGCGGCCATTTGTCCGATATTTTGTTCCATACCAATATTATCTTAATAAAAAGAAATCACAATAATATCCTAAATAATTAGTTTTTTATTCAAATTCAATTCATTTATTCAATCAAAACCAACCACCAGAGTATTATAAGTTAGTTTCATGTCAAATATTTGTAACACCAATAAATAATCAAACTAGTCCCACTAAAGCATACCGATCGGCTTATGATCATCAGCTGAGTCGATTTAACGATGTCTGTCTGTCCGTCTGACGTACGTCTAAAGTTTGCTCGAAGATTACAGGACGCAATAGGCCGATTGCCATGAAATTCTGCAGATGTAATTTTTTGGCCCAATGGTCGCTATTGAATATGGACGGAATCGGTTCAGATTTAGATATAGGCGCCATACAAATGTCTATCTAATTTATCCTGTTACAGCTCTACATTTTCATGATCTTATGTTATATTTGAACTAGAAATAGTTAACATTAACTACCTGGGTTCATGTTTTGATATATCCTCCACGCAAATGCACCTCCGAATAACACCATGAGTTCTTTAAAATGCACATACATACCCAAAAATTGTCCTCATTATGGGTGGTCAAATAAAAAATATATATTTTAAGTCCGTGTCCACAAGAAAGTGTCCGCTGTCATTATATTTTAACTAGAAACACTTACTATATGGGTTCATGTTTTGGTGTACCCCCATACAAATGGCCTCCAAGTTTACATTATTACCGCTCTACAACCCACATCTTACCTCGGATCTTGATAAATATTTGCAGATCATGTTATATTTCAACACAAACTATACAAAGTCAACTATAGAAATGCCCCGCAGCCCCTGAATGTTGTCATTGGCAGCCTACAAATGTCCCTCCGATCTATCCTATTACCGTTGTAAAATCAGCATTTTTCAACAGCTCTTGATAAAATTTTTCAGTTCCCGAATTATTATTATTATTATTGCCCACTCAAATAGGCATCTGATAAGACTTTTCACATCAGTTATGAACACTTACAGTAAATTTTGTTTTGTATGGGGTCCATCACATGTATGAGTAACATAATGCAAAAGATTTTCATCAATTTGCATGAACTAAACATAATTTTTACGAACTAAAACACCTGGGTTTAGTAATCAAAACCATGATGTTAGACTACTCCAGCTACTCCCTTCCTATGCCTATGTCCATATATAGCAAATTTTGGTATTTTTCTGTAATTGTAGAGACATTTGCTGACATTAATTTGGATAATTAAGAAATAAAAACTCTACAATTGTCGATTTATACTTGGGTCGTCACAAATGTTGAGTTGAGTAGAGTGTCTAAATCATACAAACAGATTTATATTTTTTTCATTTTTGGACCACCCCAATATACATATATGAATACATTTTTATGTATAGCAAGATAAACATTTATAAAGTGTGTAGCTATATTCCGGTTGCATCGTATACACCCCTTACCTTCAACAGGAACGGAGATGTTAGGTGCCACCAACAGAAAAATGAATGTCCGAAATGTTCAGATTTATCTCCATATGCTGGATAAAGTGACAAAGCCCAAGTTTATGGAAATATCATATCATATACGAGTAAAAACTTGTTTATAAAAACATAATTTTCGGAAATTCTCTTTCGTCTACATTTATCCATATTTTTATGGTTAATGGTTACCTATTACTTTTAATCTTAACCAAGTCAATTGCCAATTTAAATCTGACAACAATGGTCTTGTATTAGAATTAGTTTCGCTTAGATTATACTGTAAATATAATGTCATCGTTTGAGGCAAACGTAATCGTAGACTTAATAGATGATCATGCCATAAGTAGGGTGTGCAAATACATTTCCCTTGTTGTGAAAAGTAACTAAAATTGTATACTTATCATGAACAAACTTTTTGGCATTACAATGTTCGCTTGTTTACAATGAATTTCACATCATGTGCAGAGCTGAAATTCTGTAGGATGCAGTTTTCGCACAAATTACATATATACTTGTTTTGCATATTTACAACAAACGTGCAGTAAGGTGGGTCATGCTACATAAAAGTGAGAATACATCTCACATCTGACACAACTGTGTCCTGCACAACGTATGACATATTTACCACTCCCAATACTTACTTTATTCAGTCCCGAAGACTTTTCGTTTTTATAGAACAGAGTAATCGATCAAAGAGAAATCTAATTATTGAATACATACGAATTTGCAGGTATCGTCTTACATGCTGTTCCTCACGTAGTTCCTTGACTTGCATCACAGGCAATGCATGTGACAGTGTGAGTGTGAGTTATTTCCTGTGAATATTTGAAGATGCGGTGTGACGACAATACCCGTAATAGTTGCGAAAGAAGTGCGTCATTGGGATGCCGTTCACTTATGGCTGCCCGTGGATGTATCGAGTGAATTTAGCGTCAACATGGAATACTATGAAAATGTTCGCAATAGCAAGAAGAAAGTAAATATCTTGAGTGGATATTTGGTAAACACATCAAACAGTATAGCAAATATTTAGAGTTGCGTTACTGACTGACTGACTTATCATTGAGCAGTCCCCAGATCAAACGGCTGAAACCAGGCTAATGAACTTTTCAAGGTAGTTCCCAAATATGACGTAGACGTCGACTAAGAAAGATTTACGAAATTCGTACTTTTAGGGGGTAAAATGGGACAAAAAGGGATAAATATCGAACATTCGTCCTGACTAAACGGCAGTAGCTAGAAACATGAAATTCGGTGTGTTTCTTGCAATGACCATGCAGACGAGCTACAAATAGAGATTTTTTGAAATTTGTACTTTTAAAGGGGGAAAGAGACAAAAAGGGATACAAATGGTACCAAATAAGTATTGCAGCTATAGTCGTGAAATTTGATACGTAAATTCCACGACCATGTAGAAGCGCAGTAAAATTGGATTTTTCAAAATTTGTACTTTTAAAATTTGATCAAGATCCAATGTAAAATTTGATTTCTATACCATTAATATTGTAAATTGGGGGTCCCTTTGTGTGGGGGCTATACTAAACCATGGTCCATATAGTTCACTTTCACTGTTTCTAGTCGAAATGTAATGTGTTGTGGAAAATTTGATCATAATCTGCCCAATTTCAGGATTATCAGACAACAATTGCGACCTGAACTGTGATAACAATTTTAAATTAACAGAGAGCAGATGGACAGACAGACATCGTTAAATGGACTCAGCTGGTGATTCTAAGTTGATCGCTGGACTTAAAGGTGGGTCTAGCTCGGTTATTTCTTGGTGTTACAAACATTTGACCTGAAACTAACATATAATGACCTATTCCACGGACTGGTGGATACACTTAATATAATTGGCTTATCAACAAACACTTAAAAAATACCTGCTTTGAACAGGGATATTGTCCCGGCTCTATACCATTTTGCATCTATATTTTATAGAATGCAAATTTATTTATAAATGACATGGTGACATTTATTACTTAGCCACTATCATGATTTCCGGCCCATAACGATCATATGGCTTCGCAGCGACGCACAGAGGGTTGAAATCGCCAAAAATGGAGATCAATTCGGGGAAGACTTCGGGTCAGATAATGTTTATATTTTTTCAATATTTATACCATAATCAGTAAAATAAAACACAATTTGAGTACAATATAGTGGAAAAAATGGTTTTCCTGGAAAATAAATTAATAATCCGTCCGTGTATATAATCTTGTTATCGAAGTATAAGTCGCAATTATTATCCAATCCCAACGGAACTTGGTACAGCTAATTTTTTCGCATCAACGATAGACGCTATTAAATGTGAAGCAAATCAGTTCAGATTTAGATATATCTTCTATACAAATGTCACTCCCGATTTGACTTTTTTCGCTTTAGATACCACATATTTTAACCGATATTGTTCAAATTCGGCACAACACGTTATATTTCACCTAGAAACATTTATGGTGAAAGTGGGTCACATCGGTTTAGATTTAGGTATAGCTCCCATACAAATGTCGTTCCAGATTTGACTTTTCCGCTCTAGCAACAAAATTGTTTACCCAATTTTGTTCGCAATTGGCACATAACGTTATATTGTACCTAGAAACTGCTGTAGTTAAATTCGGTGACATCGGTCCATTGTTTGTTAAAGCCCTCCAGATTTGGTGACATTTGCTCATTAAGGACAATCTGTTTCGAATATGTCCGGCATTAAACTGTTACAGAAATTTTAATTCATCTAGAATTGGTAGTAAATTACTTGAAAAGGGGTAGAAGATGCAGGGTATCATATAGCCGGCATTACCCGACTGTACTTGTTATACCCTAAACCACTTCGATTTTATATAGGGATGTTGATAAGATTAAGATTTATTGTACGACTTTTAGCCTCATTCTGCTTCTGTGAATGATTTTCATTAGAAATAATTGTTTCATTTAAGTTTTAAGTTAATAAAAAGACTTATTTTGCATTACAAAATATTAAATATTAAGTTTTCGTCATAATCTAAATTCCAGTTGTACAATAAAACTGAATGTATAAGCACCCATAAAGAGTGACTATTTTCACAATTTATTTAATAAAATAAATTGGCGCATTGAAAATAAAACGCGCAACATGTAATTGCGGAATATTGAAGCTAACACATTGTAATTTAATTAGAAATTCACCATCTGGCGGGATATTACAGAATTCACATTTAAAACTCAACACATTTTTTTTAAAAATACCTTAAATTTAGACATATTTTCAAAAATTTTTTAAAAATATTTCAGAAATACTTTCGTTAAAACATTTTTTTGTAAAATCACTCTAAAATATCTGAACTTGAATATTCTATAATCAAGGTGCTACTTTTTACAATGGAGAAAAAGATATTAACCTTTGAAGTAGGTCAATTTGCAATTTTCAGAACTGTTCGCGTAAAACTCAAAACATACATGAATTTAAGGCAGTACAACGGTAAAAGTAAACAACACATGTCATTGATATTTTCGGTAGTGATGTAGAATTTTATATTCTTTAATCGTATAATAAAAAATTTTCCAAAAAATAAATTTTGATTTTTTAATTAATCTCCATTTTTGGCGATTTCAACCCTCTGTGCGACGTTTCAGCACAATACCCGGATTCTTTAAGTAAATGATTCACCCAAAACGAATGAGTACCACAACTCACTTGCTGCATATCAGCCAAAGAAACTTAAAAAAATCTGAATCAAAAAGTTTTTATTACACTAGTTTGCAAACATTTTTTCGAAGCGATAAATTCTTTAGCGTCCAGTTATTACTTCTACATTTATGTGAAACGGAACAGAAACATGACAATTTAGGAACTAGGGTGTTTCGAAAATCTGAAATTTTGTCATAAGGTAATTTTAAAACCTTAGTCTTTTAATTGTATGACCTATAGCCGAAAAAAGCAAAGAATAAAAGTAATTTAAAATAATAAAAATTTTTTTGTGTTGGGATATAGAAATATTTTTTGTGTGAATTCCAGACAAATTCCTTCTTGTTTAATATAAAATTATGAAATCTTAAAAAATATTTTTTCTTAATTCCCAATAATTTTATAATAATCAAAAATTTACATCTTCCTGGGATAGGGAGTGATGGGATTTGGGAAGGAGTAAATGGTGTTTGACATAGACAAGGGAGAGATGAGGAGTGAGGGAAGTATGGGGAGAAGGGTGGAATGGAGGTGTGTTTTAATAGTTCTATGTGCGGGTGTGGTTGACGACTAGGTAAGAAAATGAAGTCGAGAGTCATCCGGTATACTGCTGGTGGTATGCCTTTATAGCTCTCTTTCTTTGTTAGCCGTCATCTGTCTGTGTGGTTACATCCTTGTCCCTAAGCAGCCACCCCTGATCCGATTTAGACCTTTTGAGAATCCCAAAATGGTGTGGGTTGCAATATCTTATATGTTACTGATGAAATAACTTCCTAGGTATTTATTTCTGCGTACACATAGCGCTGGACATCTGCAGATTAAGTGTTCGATTGATTTTACCTCGTCCTCATCCTCACATAATCGACAGTGATCTTCGATGTCTAACTGCCATCTTGAGATCCTACTCCTAGTGCAGTAGATACCTATCAGTGTTCGAATTTCCTCCTTGTTTAGCTCCAATAGAGTTCTGGTTTGGCTCCTATCGATCGTTGGTCATGTGGCCCTGGCGATCCTGTAGGTCGACAAACTATTCCATGCTTCATTCAGCTGTGACCATTTTCTTGAATCAGTCAGTCTATATAACGTGCCAGTCGGTGGTTTTGCTAAGTTATCAGCTCTATCGATTTCCAAGGACGAACCATGTCTAGCCAATTAATCTGCTATCTCGTTTCCTTTGATATTGCTATGTCTGGGAACCCAGCAGAGACGGATGACATGGTTGTTGAGGTCATCTAGTGAGCGTTTACAACTCAGCACAAGCCTGTATTTGACAGTGTGTGACATGATTGATTTCATTGCTTCCTGACTATATATGTAGAGGTTTATATCCGTATTCACCGGAATGTTCTCACTCGATAGAAATCTTGCTGCCCTCTCAATTGCCAGCAATTCTGCTTGGAAAACACTACAGTTGTCGTCAAGTCGTATCCGTGCAGAGTAATACCTTTGCACACAGTTATACTTTTCCCAAACATAGTTTAACCAATGAAACTTCTACACAGATATTCGGTATGGTACGGTAAAGATTTTATAATCACTTTAAGATGATCGGAATATTCTGAAAGTTGCCCTTTGCAATGCTTTTATATTTTTATTATATTACCACAACCCTTCTGGTACCTCCCACACAAAGTGGCATAAGTTTTGGTCAAAATAAAATTGATATAACTTCCACACGGATAGTCAAAATCAGTTACAATTTAATATTTGAAAACGTTTTTATAATCACTTTAAAAATAAAAAATGTATGCTTTTACCACACCCCTTCTAGTATCTCCCACACATTTGTCACAATCCTAGGTAAAATTAAACCCTGTTCTCTGAAAGATAGGATATTATAGAGTCACTTAAAATTTAGCATTAACAACTTTTTCAAATTTCCCACCTAAACAGTTAAAGTTTATTTATTGTATTTTTATTTATTTTGTTAATGTGCAAAAATCGGTGATATTTTTTTATACTTTGAAATACATAAATTTCATATTTTTCCAAAAAAAATAGCTTTGCATAAGACCAGTATGTATTTATTTATCTTTTTGCTTCACATTTTACCCATTCAAGACAAACAGTTTGAAAAAATGCGCTCCTCAATCGGTTAAGAAGTTATAAAAATTGCACTTGGCGATCAATACATCTCCAAGAAGTCCTTAAAAGCACACATCGAACTTAAAACAAGTAATAGCGGCGTTAAGTTCGGCCGGGCCCAACTTAATATACCCTCCACCATGGATTTGATTCCACAGAGGCTGTCGATTTTCATAGAAGTGCAGTAATATTACAGATACAAATAATGAAAAAATAATTTTATAAATAAATATATACACTATATATGTATATCGAAATAATACCTAAAGTCAATTAAAAAAATAAATATTCTTATAAAGGGTGTTTTTTATTGAGGTATAGAACTTCGAATTGAAATAAAACACAAGAAAATCGTTTTAATGTCCATCAATTTGGCTTTATTGGAAGGATAATTTTCTGCCATTAATGTTTAAATATGATTTCGGGCATGTGGCCGCCGCGGCTGGCTCGAATATAGCCAATTCTACAGGTCCAATTTTCAACCACGCCACGAATGTTGGCTTCCAAGTCCCCTAACGTTTCTGGCTTGTTGGCGTAGACGAGCGACTTCACATATCCCCAAAGAAAATAATCCAATGGTGTCAAATCACACGATCTTGGTGGCCAATTGACAGGTCCATTCCGGGAAATTATGCGCTCATCGAATTAATTGCTCTGATGGACGATTATGTCGACCATAAAATGGACGGAGCTTGTGGTGAACTTCGCTAACTGAACCATTACTTTCGAAATAAATTTGCACGATTTGCAAGCGTTGTTCTTTTGTCAACCTGTTCATGATGAAATGGCAAACCAAACTAAATATTAATCACTTGACAGCTGACAAAATGGCCGCCAGTTAAAAAAGTGATGCCAACTTAAAGTTCTATACCCCAATAAAAAACACCCTTTATTCATATATCCAAAAAATAAATATTGGTAGATAGTGGTGGTACAGTTGGTTGTATTTCCATTCTATTTTAATTCCAAAAGTACAAATTTTGATTATCTCACGTATATAGTGCAAAATAACCTAACTTCATGATTCAACTAGTTTTTGCCGTAAAAGTAAAAAGTATGAATTGTGTGTCTATGAATTCAGAGGAATGTATACACCGAATTTCATTATTCAAGGTACAGCCGTTTGGTTGGTACCAATTTTATCCCTCCATTCCCATTTTACTCCCTTATGAGTGCGACTTTCTAAAATCTCTTTATTGTACACGAATTTGTAAAAAATACTTTTGTATTATGTATCCACTCAATTAGAGGAAAGTACACACCGAATTTCGTGTTTCTAGCTAATGTTGCATTTTTATCCCTTTTTGCCCCATTTCACCCCCTACGAATAAGAATCACTTTACGGTGCACATTTTTGTTATATCAAGTCTGTACAAACATGCTTAAATATTCTAAAATATTAGGGGTTATTGTGGGTATTTTTAGTCATTGTGAGGGAAATTTTTTTCTCTTTGGGCCGATTTCGCCCAGTTTCAATCCCAACCGATCTACGACTATAAAATGCATTTATGAAAAATTTGGGCGTCCTAGCTCATTTCGTTTAGAAGCTAGCGTGTATTCAACAGACGGACGGACATGGCTAGATCGTCTCAGAATTTATCACGATCACGAATATATATACTTTAAAGAGTCACAAGTCTATATTTCAAGCTGTAACAACGGAATGAATGATGGGGAATGATGGAGGCTATAAAAAATTAATTGTGGAATTTGCAAGTTTTTGATATGGTTTGATAAGGCTCGGCCAGATTTCTAGAGGAGAAAACTATTCTTAGTAAATTCTTTTCGAGAAAAACCAGATTTATAGAGGTTATTCTGATCGCGTGATGATAAATAATAAAAGCGAAATATTCTAAGAGAACACATAAAACATACTTTATCTTTTATTTTAGTCGGGAAACGACTGGAACTTACTTTCTTGTTTATTTAAAGCCCCGTTCTAAATTTTTGCATATTTCTGTCCAATTTTTTTACGAAAATTCTGGTTTTTTCAAACAGCTGTCATTTTTACAAAAAATTCTAAGATGAATGATAGTTATTACCTTCCTGAATAAGAAAAAATGTTTGAGTATTTCCTAACGACCGAAATTTGCACTTTTAAGGGAGGAAAGAGACAAAAGGGGATAAAAATGGTACCAATTTAAGGATTGAAGCTAGAATCGTGAAAATCGGTATTTACAGTTCTTTGACAACGTAGACTTGCAATATAAATTGATTTTTCGAAATTTGTACTTATAAGGGGTGACCGGGACAAAAAGGGATAAAAATGGTACCAACTAAAGTATTACAACTAAAATCGTGAAATTCGATATGTAAATTCCTCTCACCGCATAGAAGCGCATTATAAATGATTTTTATTACTTTTAAGGAGTGAGTGGAACAAAAAGGGATACAAATGGTACAAAATAAGTATTGCAGCTATAGTCGTGAAATTTGATATGTAAATTCCTCTGACCATGTAGAAGCGCAGTAAAATTGGATTTTTCAAAATTTTTACCTTTAAGGGGTGTGCGGGACAAAAAGGTATAAAAATGGTACCGATTTAAGTATTGCGGTTATAGTTGTGAAATTTGGAGTGTAAATTCCTCTCACAACATAGAAGCACAAATCTAGATTGATTTTTCGAAATTTGTACTTATAGGGGGTGAGCGGGATAATAGTGGTACCAACTAAAGTATTGCAACTAGAATCGTGAAATCTGATATGAAAATTCCTCTGACCATATAGAAACGCAGTAAAATTTGATTTTTCAAAATTTTTACCTTTAAGAGGTGCGCGGGACAAATGGTACCGATTTAAGTATTGCAGTTATAGTTGTGAAATTTGGAGTGTAAATTCCTCTGACAACATAGAAGCGCAATATAAATGTTTTTTTTTTTAATTTTTTGCTTATAAGGGGTGACAAATGGTACCAACTAAAGTATTGTAACTAGAATCGTGAAATTTGGTATGTAAATTCCTCTGACCATGTATAAGCACAGTAAAATTGGATTTTTCAAAATTTGTACCTTTAAGGGGTGCTCGGGACGACAAGGGATAAATGTGGTACCAAATAAAGTACATGTTTTTTTAGTGATTTATCAAAAAGTGTATTTTTTGGGGAAAAGGTGCCAAAAGTTATAAGGTGATCGGCAGCATCTAGAAACATGAGATCGATGATAATTTGTTGTAATTTGTTGTTTAAAACTGGGTAGAAAATGATAAAAATTAGACATTCCTTTGATTGTATATAAGTGCTATCTAGTAAGAGGTTTCCAAATTACTATTTTAGATTTATCTATATCCACCAACAGAAAATCAAATAAATACTATCCAAAAACAGAGACGGATAAAACAAATAACTGACTTATTCGCATGCGAAACAGCGGGTACTGCTATATAAATATATGCTGGTATATAAATATTTACATGAAACGTTTTTTCCTAACATTTTTGTTGCTGTTTTATGAGCTGCCAGTGTGGTGCAACCCTTTAAAATATTTTTTTATTAACAGATAACAGTGTGAGTAAAACGCACCATAAGCTTCATGATGGGATTCCTGGTACATTACAATTATTATAAACGTGAATATTTAATAGGTATAACTAAAACAACTTTCTTAGGTTGGCTTCAAAAAAGTCGTGGAAGTTTCCGACTAAAGTTAATATTTGATTTGTTTAATGCGTTATATCAAAATATTTTGGCTTTATCCGAGATCTAGTCAGATTTTTTAATGACACTAATAGCTGTCTATTAAGAAAAACAGGATTTTATAATTTTATATTAATATTTTAATTTTCTTTGTCATAAGCAGAGTTACAAGCCGAATCATAATTATCGGCGGCGACGGCGCTACCCAACATGGTTCCGCGGCGGCGGCTTTCGGCTCATTTGCCGGCTCGTTCTGTCATTCGATTTATTGACAATTTTGGGAAAATAGAAGGAACAATTTGTTTTGGTTTTTACTACCTTATCTTTTATTTTTTGGCAAGTAATTCAGTATCCGTTAATATTAGCCAATATTAGCAAATGTTTACATAATTTCATATTATTATCCCAAACAAGTATTTCTTGGGATAGTCTCAAAATTTATAATATAGATGAATTTAATAAATATTTCTGCAATTACATTAAATGCTAAAGCTCTTCCTACTTTAACACACTAAAGAAGCTATTATTTATTGTTTTTTTTTATAGGAACACATGGCCACGCATACTGGAATTGACTTATATAAATGCGACTGTCAAATCAAAATACAATCATTCAACTTTCTATAGACGTCATCATATAGTCATAAAGTCAAAGATCTATATATTTCACAGTAGTGGGTTGTCTAAGTCGACAGTTGTATTTTCATTTGTAATTTTAAGTGGATTTGTCTATTTTAGTAGTAAGATTAGACGGAGTTACAACTCCGTCAAATCTCGGCGGCGTGGTTGAAGTCGATATGAGCCGATGAATTGGGCGGCGTGGTTGAAGTCGATGTGAGCCGATGAAATCGAGGGCGGCGCGACTCGTGCAGAAAGATGCGGCGGCGGCTTAAAATCGGTCGGCTTGTATCTCTGGTCATAAGGTAATTAGGATTTGACATTGATCGTCGTATAGCTGGCTTCACACGAATGATAAGGGAAGTTTTCTCTCTCACGATTCAGCAGTCTTATGGTATTCCACGTGCAATGAGTAGTGACATTGAAAAGCCGTATCCTTAATTTTTGAGTAAAAATGGAATAACACAAGAAACAATTATTCAAATTCTCGCGCTTTGAGCAGTTCACCTTTCTCACAGAAACTTTTGCATTATCCTTCATAAATTATTTAGAAAATCCCCTTTGTAATACCAAATGCAGAAGAAACTAAATGTCAAAACCATTAATTCAACAATCTATAAAACGTTCATTTCGCATTTTTCTAACTTCGCTTCGTAGAATGCAAATGCGTGCAACATTTTTCTTCCTCCTCTTCTTCTCCCAACGAATATGTTGCATTTCTGCGTGCGAGCGAGGATGTGTTGTAACATCCTCAGCGGGTGCGAGTGCACATTGTACATTCACAAAAGTTGTGTTTTTTTAACCAGAGGGGGTGTTATTCCTTAAAGAAAGGAACTGTATAAGAGATGATAAAAAATGAACAACAATCTACGTATGTATGTAAGGGGGAACGCGTGCATTTGAAATCGTTCTATTTATAAAAGTCGAAACGATAAAGTGAGCTTGGCGATATATTGAAAGGAAATTCCAAACTTTAGCGCAGGCGAGACCATCAATTTCATTTTAATTTCAATCGTTTTCTCAACAGCATCAAAGATGGGCTCTGTTGATAAATGAATGCGAACTTTTTACGCAACTTTATATCTAAATGAAAAACTAAGTTTAGTATTGAAAATTGTCCAAATTCTTTGAGGTGCCTCCCACGCAAATAAGGTTACATTTAAATTCATGCAATCTCTGTAAGGCTGTTCAGAATGCTTAATAAAAAAATAAATGTCGACATTGTTGGCTGCATTTACCATGTCCATTTTAGTGTGTACTAAAAATTAATGGCATTCGTTGTTAATTTAAAACAAGTAAGGAAAGGCTAAAGTCGGGCGGGGCCGACTATATGATACACTCCACTTTCTATCGGAATACAATTCAATTCAGTAAAAAAGTGAAAATGGGAAATTTTTTTGTATGTTTCCTAATTACAGGCTAATATGACCTGGTCCAATTTGTCAAATCGAGAATAATATTTGTATCGGGGCTATATCCAAACATGGAATGAAGTGACTAACTTTCACAATAAGTTCTTCTAGTTGAAGTATAACGTGTTATGCTCAATTTTAAGAAATTCTCTGAAAATACGCGGTTTCTGGGGGAACGAAATTTGTATGAGAGCTATATGTAAATCTGAACCGATGTGACCCATTTTCACCATAGGTGTACCTAGTTTAAATATATGATGTTTTGCCAATTTTGATGAAAATCTGTTAAAATATGTGTATTCTGGAGCGGAAAAATTCAAATTGGGAGCGAAATTTGTATGGGAGCTATATATAAATCTGAACCGATCTAACACATTTTTACCGCAGGTATTTCCAGTTGAAATATAAGGTGTTTTGCCAATTTTGATGAAAATCTGTTAAAATATGTGTATTCTGGAGCGGAAAAATTCAAATTGGGAGCGAAATTTGTATGGGAGCTATATATAAATCTGAACCGATCTAACACATTTTTACCGCAGGTATTTCCAGTGGAAATATAAGGTGTTTTCCGAATTTTGAAGAAAATCTGTTAAAATATGTGGAATCTAGAGCGGAAAAATTAAAATTGGGAGCGAAATTTGTATGGGAGCTATATATAAATCTGAACCGATCTAACACATTTTTACCACAGCTGTTTCCAGTGGAAGATGTTTTGCCAATTTTGAAGAAAATCTGTTGAAATATGTGGTATCTAGAGTGAAAATGGTCAAATCGGGAGTGAAATTCGTATGGGGGCTATATGTATATCTGAATCGATTTTCTTCAAATTAAATAGCGTTCGTCCTTGTCTGAAAAAACTTCGTTGTGCAAAGTTTCGTTTGGTTCTGGCTACAATTGCGGCCTGTATCGTGATTACAACAATAGATGGACAGACGGACAGACAGACGGACATTGCTAAATCGGCTCAGAAAGTGATTCTAAGCCGATCGGTATAATAAACAATGGGTCTATCTCCCTTCCTTTTGGGTGTTACAAACAAATGCACAAAGCCATAATACTCTCGTGGAGTTTATAAATACTAGTGTTAGAGAGGCGGGAAAAAATTATGAATATTCATTCATAAATTTCAGAAAAAAATTTACTCTAATTTACTTAAAATTTCTATAAAGTAAATGGCAGAATAACTCAGCATTATGCAATATTAGGGTGTGTTGATTTTAGATAATTTTGGATAATTTCAAAAACTTGTAGTTAACATTGACATTCTCAGATATATATTTTTTTTGATAAAATTTAGTTTAGCTCGGTAAATCGTCAAATAATTTTTAATTTAAGGTAATTATCAGGGCTACGGATGTTATAATCAACCAACAATTTTTTTCTGAAAATTTGAATTTTTTGCAATTATTTTTTTTTTTATTTAAATTTTTTGCAAAGAATCAATTTTTTCCTGCAAAAATTCATATTTTTGGAAAAAAATTCAAATTTTTCCTCAAAATGTCCTTTTTTCTCTAAATTATTTTTCGAAACAATTGAATTTTGCCATAAATTTGAGTTCTTTCCCAAAACAATGAATTTCAGGAAAAAATTGATTTTTCGGAAAAAAAATAATTTTGCGAAATAAAAATAGAGACAAAGCAAAGTAGAAAAAATCATGTTTTGGTAAAAAATTGCGAAAAAATTAATTTAAAAACAAATTCTATTTATTTGGGAGATACCAGAAGGAACGTGACAATTTCGCCCATCTTCGAAGGTAAACTAAGTTTGGGAAAAATATTATCATGTACAAATTTTAAATTAATTCCTTGACTCCTTTCGAGAGTTATCGTGTACACCAGCCAGACGGATGGACATGGCTCAAACATCTTTAAATGCTGTGAAACGCATTTGGTTCAAACATACTTAGAATCTTAAGTCACTCCTTTTTCTTCTATTTATCGTGTTAATAATTTACTGAAAAATATCATTCTGAAGATTTCTCACTACAATTCTGGTTGATTTTGCAAAAAAAATTATAAAAAATAGAAACCCTATTTCACCACTTCAAAACTCACACAGTTACTAAAAAAGCCATCTAAGAACACTACTTTAAAGTTTCCAAAAATAAATAATCAATGAAATCATAATAAAAGAAATAAAACGGTAAAAACTTTAAAAATCTAACAATATAACATTACACTTTAAGATTTTAAAAGAAATTGAAATTGCCTTCAAAAATGGTATAGTACATTAAAATGGGTCAGTATGAATGAATACACCCTGTCGAAGATATTGTATGTTTTCAATGTTAAATTGGTCATATCTCGTGAATAAATGTCTAGTTGTTTAAATACGTATACAATACTTTTATGAGGAGAATACATACACAAACTTTTAATACAAACGCAGCTATCGAGGTAAAAATCATACCGCTTGACATGGAATGACTCATATCCTCAAAACATAATGTGAACACATTTCTTATCTAATCATGAAATAAATCATAGCATTAGTTATGCGCTACTGTATTATATTCGAATCTAAACAAGTAGGTTGGTGTAATAACAATCTTCTGAATATTAGAAGCAGTTTAACTTCTACTTATTGCCAAAAAATTTTAAGAATATGCGGAGGATTTAAATGTTGCTTGTAATTAATATAGAGTAACTGGATTCATTAATATCAACAGTTGTCAACAGTCCTGGGATAAGTACTTACGAAGTACTTGGCATAGTATTTGTCGTAAGTACACATATCGCCAAATAAGTCACTGAAGTTTTTTAAGATTCTTGAGTAAAAAAAAGTTAATTTGAATAGGCAAATAAATAAAGTATGCATGGACTTGAATTCTAGTGAAAAAATTACTTGAATATGAACTCCAGAAATCAAATTGAAGTTACTTCATTAAACGCCATACGCCAGTACATGTTGACATTTGTTATGCTGCAGCTTCATTAAAATTCAAAAAGACTTTTCACACTCAACCGGATGGAAGTTTCATATGTTTACGAACGAACACGTCTAAAAAGCATCACATAAAGAAAAAGTCCCAACATGCATGCACCGCGAACGGAAACGGGAAACGTTGAGACATTCCAACGTATCCCATGCTTGTAACTGGAAACATGTATCGCGGTCTGATGTATGAGCAAGAAAAAAAAAGAATAATAATCAAACTGAGAACTACAAGCAAAGTACAATGATGCAATGTGCAGTGAGGAAAATTGTATACAAAAGCACGTAACGCGAAGGTTAAGTTAGACCGGGTCGAACCTTATAATACCCAGCACCACTAACTTCTTATTGTGGCTAGATAAGGGAGTGCGGACTTTTATAAGTGCACCACCATCAGAACAAAAATATATAAAGGAATGTGACAATTGTAGTTGTACATTAGGCTGGGATGCGGTCCACACAAATGGAAAAACAAAAGTACACGGGAAAAACATTATTTTTAGAGGTGTTTTCTGGAACGTTTAGCTCACAGATGGCTTGACCCAGTGGCGAAATATTTTGTAGATCATCATTAAACAATCCAATCTTCATTTCTGGGTAGTGACCGCTGCAATTTATTTTCGTTATACATCCTATTGCGTGTAGGGACATCACTTTCATATTTTTATTTTTGTTTTTATATAGAACTAGCTGAACCCCCGCCGCTTCGCTAGGCAAAAAACAAACAGTAAAATTAAATCAGTTTTCATATTTTATCGTGATGGGTAATATATGTATCAATTAAACTCAAGGTACTTCCCCGAGATACTAAAGAAATGGATATGTTCCATGGAGAACATTGAAGAACAGAACGTCAGTTAACGGCGAATAAAGGAATAAATGTCATAACTCAAATTTTAGGTTGAGCGTGATTATCCTTCTTTCCATTATCAAAACAAAAAACTTCATTTGTAAGAAGAAATTACTTAATCGAATAGCACACACTCTCGCTGTAACAATACGCCGAATATGCTAAATTATAAAAAACGAATAAATCCCCAATTTGTGTAGGAGGTGCCAAGCCCACTGAAAAAATCAAAAATTTATATAGCCTATTGTCGCCACCGGTTCAGCATGAACATACTGAATATTGGTCCAGTAGTTTAGGCTGCTATAAAGAACACAGACACACAAACTTACAAACACAGATTCATTTATATATAAAGGGTGATTTTTTAAAAGCTATAGGAAAGTTTTTCACAAAAAAAAACATATAAAATTCAGAAAAATGCACGCAATCTTTATTTGAATCGATAGTACGGTCCATATAATTTAATGTTTGAAGATTATTTGATGCAAATGTTGACGTTGACTGCACCTCAAATGGTCCATCCGCTTAGTCCAATTTTGAGTAACAGAGGCCCAATAGCTGCGAACGGCGTCGAATCCATAATTGATGGTCATCATTAACACTGGCCGATGCAGCTGCGATATTTTCTTCAGTTCGCACTCTACGTAAGCGTGTTGGTGGTTTAATGTCCAACAATGGATATTTGGTCCGAAATTTAGTCACAATAGCCCGAATAGCCGCTTCAGTGGGTCGATTAAACTGACCATAAAATGGAAGAAGCGCGCTATGAACTTTCTTAACAAAGCACGCATTTTGATAATAAAATGCAATAATTTGCAAGCGTTGTTCGTTTGTAAGACGATTCATGGTTAAATTATAGACCAAACTGAAGATGTTTGACAGTGAAACAAAACACGAAACGTGCGTCAGCTGTTTAAACCAGTGTTGCCAAAAAGATAATAGCTAAAAAATCACCCTTTATATAGATAATGGTTTGATTTGGTTTTACGATGTAAGGCGAGCATGCGATTTGAAAATTTTCTAATTGAAATTGCACTAAAAGGCTCATGTCGTGCGGGGTTTTCTGATTTAGGGATCAAATTTGAAAACCACTATTTTTCTTGGTGTCATAGTTGTAAGACAAAATATATTTTAAGTCACATCTTATTGCTTTTCATTCCACTTGAAAACCTGAAAATGAAAACCGGGTTTCTCAAAATCCTAATTTTCGAACAAACCAAGGAATGCATATTTTATTTCTCAAAAAAAAATTTTCTGTAGAATAAATAAATAAAAATTAAAAAAAATAAATATTTATGAAGATCATTTTTAATAATGTAATTTTGTACCACTTCAAATTGCTACATGTGTGTGATACACAATCTAAAATTTACAGAGCATTTAGAGAACAGATGTAGCTATTTTCTATTTAAAAAAATTGTCTAACAAAAAAATGTATTGCAAATGCCAAACGTATTCACCAAAATTTTATCAAAATCGGAAGATCTTAAACAATTACTCGACGGTTTTCATGGAATTTCTCATTTATTAAATTTCAAAAAGAACTCGAAAACTACGCGATAGTAAACATGATTAGCCCAAATTGACAGATATGAGAATATTCGAAATTCCAAAAATTAAAAGGTTCGTAAGTAGAATTTTCACTGATCTGACGGAGTAGTGACGCAAGGCTGCAGCTGCAAGTGGAAATTTTCGAATCGAAATATTGATTGTGTAGCATAAAAACGAAGATTTTTTCAAAAAAAAAATGGTAACTCATTTTTTGACGCACGGTGGTATTTTGCTGGCTAAAAAGAAATTGTTCGACAATTAATTTTCAAAAATTTAATGATGCGGTTCTATAGAAAAGCGTCTCACTAACAAATTTAAATTTAATTTAGAATTTAGTTAAAGGTAATATTTTGTCTTGTCTTGATCTGGTGAAGTAACTTAATAATTGTAACACGAAACCTGAAGAAAATGTTCATGCAACTCAATAGTTTATGCATTTAGTAGGGACATAAATACTGTTGCACACGTTTTATTCTGTAAAATAAAAAGTACTGAATGTTTTTGGACCAAATATTTTTTAATTACTTATTGATGTATATTGTATCCAAAAATAATCTACTTATTCGAAATGTTCGCCTTTTGCCTTTACACACGCCTTAAGTCGCACTGGCCAATCGTCAATAGCTGCACGAACCTCATTCATTGGAAAATTGGCCACAGCTCGAACCAAAGCAGTCTTAAGAGATCCAATGTTGGGGTATCTTTTGTGACAAACCTGGTCCTCTAAACCCGTCCACAATTTGTAATCCAATGGGTTCAAATCTATACTGCCAGAGGGCCATTCTTCAGTGGAAATGAACGCTGGCAAATTGTTTCGAAGCCAGGCCCGGGACGTTTAGCCTTATGGGCCGGCGCAGAATCCTGCTCGAAAGTCCATGGCTGGTTTTGGAACCGGGAATTGTTAAGAGGCTCCACAACAGCTTCCAAAACGGTTTCTTGGTAAACTTTGGCCGATATTTTGACTCCTTGTTCGCAGAAATGCAGGTCAGTGACCCCATCGTAAGAGACAGCCCACCAAACCGTGACTGAAGCTGGGTGATGACCCTTTTCCACCCGTGGTATCAGTTCAGATGCTTCCTTAGATGACCGCGCATACACTCTATTATTTTGTTTGTTAAATAGTCAATAAATGTCCGGTACGTCGTTTGAAAGCCTCAAGTCCCAAGTCTTTTTTAACGATTCGACTCATAGAAGTCTAGATATTCGAGATATTCATCTCACGGGCCATGATTTTCTGTTTACGGAGCGGATTTCTGTAAATTCTTGATTTAACGGCTTTGATGACATACGGTGTTCGAATAGAGCGTGGTCGGTCCGACCGGTGGCGGTCGATTACATCTCCAGTCTCCTCAAATAGTTTTATGCAGTCTCCTCAAATAGTTTTATGCATCGGTAGACGAACATGCGGCTAATCCCGAGTAGCCGGAGCGTTTTGAAAATATCGTTTTTTTCATTTCACACTTGAAAAGCGCTATTATAGCGATACGGTTCTCATTATCTCACCACTCCATGATGAAAGTTTAAACAATTTTAAAATCCCGTTACAGACTAACGCTATTGAGGTTAGCTTTCAAAACCCTAATGACATTAACGGGGCATGTTCAGTTATACTATGGAAATGGGTGTGTTCAATGTTGTAACAGTATTTATGTCCCTACTAAGTATGTACAATGTACAAAATATGGCGGGTTTTGTCACGCCCCTTCTAGTATCTCTCAATGTTATAACTTATTTATGTATGATCTGAGTATTCTGAAATTTGACATTAGGCAATTTTTTCCTACCACTTAAATTGGCATAAGTTATATTACATCCATTCGAATGGTCGAGTTGCAATATGTTCTTATAATCACTTTAAACCTATAACATATGCAAGCTTTTGCCAAGCCCCTTCTAGTACCACCCACACAATTGAGACTATCCGAGGTATAACTAAAACCTTTATAACTTCTATACTGGTTCCTGGAATCCTCTACTACCCAATTCCTTTGTGTATCACAAAGTATTGCAAATAAAAAATAGATAACTCATGAAAAAACTGTCCTTTAAATTTGATTGATTTAATATATTGAGGGCTTATCTTCATAAGTGGCTATGAATCATTTTCTCGAAAATGTGTTTTTGATGCCAAACTATTCCCAGATTTGGATGTCAGTCATCTGTCATATAAATTTGGAGAAACAATTTTTTTCTAAAACCATTTTTTTTTTTCAAAATTTTCTGGTTTGGCTATCCAATCGCACGTTAGTTTGTGACTGCAAAAGTGGCTATGAATATAAAAATAATATAAATAATTGTTACAACATGGAGCTGCATATAACCGAAGGTTGTAATTCGCTACAACGATTTTGTTTAAAACATTTTTCTAGATTTAGGGCATGTCGTACTATCAAATTCCATCATTATGCGGTTAATAGCATTTTGGTTCCCACGTTATCAGCCTAAAATAGGATAAATAGTGGCTGTAAAGCCAAAAATTGTGAAAAGTATCTTTAGAAAAATCCGCGTAACAAAATGAGATGAGACAAAATGCAATTTAACGTGACAAAATGATACTATTATATAATTTAATTTTTTGTTGGTCCACCATGAGCATCTACAACTAAGTTTCCAATTCCACAGGTGATATTTGTCGCCATTCCTCTTCCAGCTTGTTTTTTAGCGTTTGGGCGCTAGTTATGTGATGTTTTCGGATCCTGCGTTGCAGAATCTCCCACACATGTTCAAAAATATTCAGGTCGGGGCTTTGTGGCGGCGAATAAAGTTGTCTTGGAGCATAGTAAATCAGTCAATTTTAACAAATTGGGCTGTGTGCTTCGGATCGTTATCTTGTTGGAAAATCCAGCACTCTCCGAGGTTTAAATTATCGACCGATGCCTTCAGATTTTGTTCCAGTATGGATTTATATTGATAGCGATCCATGTTACCCTCAATAAACGCAAGATTTCCAACTCCAGACGCTGCGACGGCACCCCAAACCATTACGTTGTCACCACCATGCTTTACCGTAGCAAGTAAATTCTTCGGATTCATTGCCGTATTCGCTTTTCTCCAAACTTTGGCTCTCCCGTCACTTCCAAATATATTACACTTCGACTCGTCCATAAATAAAACCCGCTTCCAGAAGTCTAATCCAAGTGTTTCTGGGCGAATTCAAGGCGAAGCTTACGATTCTTTTCACTTATAAGAGGTTTTTTGCGTGGCGTTCTGCTTCGGAAACCATTATTATTCAGACTTCTTTGAATTGTTCTTGGATGTACAATTGTATCCGACCTTTCTGCGAGTTGTTTGGACAACATTGTAGCATTCACTTTCGGGTTTTCATTAACTTCTTTTAAAATAAAGCTTTCATCTCGTCGCCTAAGTTTTTTTGGACGTCCACTTCTGGGCTTATTTTCACCAGTACCCGTATTTTCGAATTTTTGCATATAGTTTGGACAGTTGATTTACTTAAATTAACCATTTTAGCTATTTCGCCTAAAGATTTCCTTTCGTTTCTGCATTTTATTACTAAATTTCGAATATCAGTTGCAATTTCTTTACGAGAAGCCATTTTCGCGGACTAATGTTTCTTGAATTATATTTATTTAAAGAAGAGCAAGCACAAGACAAATGACAATACAAATTTCGTCAATTCTCCTTAAAGTACATTATAAAAAACAAGTAAGGAAAGGCTAAAGTCGGGCGGGACCGACTATATAATACCCTACACCACTCGCTTTGATTACTAACCCCAGGTAGTTCATGGGAACAATTTTATGTACTTCATATAAATTATACTATAAAATCATGTTTAGTCAAATTTAATGAATATGGTAAATAATAAATATAATTGATCCAATTCTCCAGCAGATATTCCGAGTAAAATACATATAAAATGATCTGGAAAAATTGATAAATATAAAGACAAATACAGATTATACATCGGTAATAGCATGAATCGGACGGACATTTGAAGGGTCCTATAACAACACTTGAGGCCTGTGCCAAAACATGCGCCTATATCGTAGTTGAAACATATGCAATATTTGATGAAGATCCGATGTAAGATGTAGTTTCTAGAGCTGTAATAGAGCAGAATGGGGCCCAATTTGGGTTATATAACATATGGACATCTCCCAAACAAGCCGGATCCGACTATATGATACACCCCACTTTCTATCTCATTACAATTCAATTCGGTAAAAAAGTGAAATCGGGAAGGATTTTTGCATCCTGTAAATGTATGTGTTTGACAAAAGAATGTTAAATCGGAAAGGACATTTGTATGGGGGTATATTAAATCCTGGAACGATGTGACCCCCTTTCACCATGTATGTTTATTGGTGAAATATAATACGTAAAGTTTGGCAAACATCTGTTAACCATTAAAGAAAATCGGGTACAATATATGCTTTATAGGGCGGAAAAAGTCAAATCATGAGCGACATTTGTATGGGGGCTATATCTAAATCTGAACCGATCTAACCCATTTTCGCCACAGCTATTTCTAGTTTGATGATAAAAAAAAAATTTAAGTCGGAAAGGACATTTGTATGGGGGTATATTGAAACCTGGAACGATGTGACCCGCTTTCTCCATGTCTGTTTATTGCTGAAATATAATATGTAAAATTTGGCCAAAATCGGTTAAACATTCGGGAGCAACATTTGTATGAGGTCCATATCTAAATCTGAACCTATCTTACCCACTTTCACCATATATGTTTCTAGTTCGATTATAAGATGTTGTGCCAATTTTAAAGAAAAACGGGTACAATGTGTGGATTTTAGAGCGGAAAAAGTGAAATCGGGAGCGACATTTGTATGGGGGCTATATCTAAATCTGAACCGATCTTACCCAATTTTTGCATACGTGTTTCTAGTTGGATTATAAGATGTTCTGCCAAATTTAAAGAAAATCGGGTACAATATGTCGTTTCTAGAGCGGAAAATGTCAAATCGGGAGCGACATTTGTATGGGGGCTATATCTAAATCTGAACCGATCTTACCCAATTTTTGCATACGTGTTTCTAGTTAGATTATAAGATGTTCTGCCAAATTTAAAGAAAATCGGGTACAATATGTCGTTTCTAGAGCGGAAAATGTCAAATCGGGAGCGACATTTGTATGGGGGCTATATCTAAATCTGAACCGATCTTACCCAATTTTTGCACACGTATTTCTAGTTGGATTATAAGATGTTCTGCAAAATTTAGAGAAAATCGGGTACAATATGTCGTTTCTAGAGCGGAAAATGTCAAATCGTGAGCGACATTTGTATGGGGGCTATATCTAAATCTGAACCGATCTTACCCAATTTTTGCATACGTGTTTCTAGTTGGATTATAAGATGTTCTGCCAAATATAAAGAAAATCGGGTACAATATGTCGTTTCTAGAGCGGAAAATGTCAAATCGGGAGCGACATTTGTATGGGGGCTATATCTAAATCTGAACCGATTTCCTCCAAATTCAATACCGATGGTCATTGGCCAGAAAAAATAACTTCTGCCAAGTTTCATGACAATCGGACAACAATTGCGACCTGTAGAGTGCGAACAAGCTTAGATGGACAGCAGACGGACAGACGGACAGACAGACATCGTTAAATCGACTCAGCTGGTGATTCTAAGCCGATCGGTATACTTAAAGGTGGGTCTAGCTCGATTATTTCTTGGTGTTACAAACATTTGGGGCGAAACTAACTTATAATATCCTAGCCCACGAAGTGGTGTAGGGTATAATGACGTAAAGCATGGGATGCTATGTCGTATGTAGACTTTTGTCAAGGTGTTTTTTGTTTATTTTGCCAATATCTTTTAAGTTTATATTGAAGTAAAGCATTTTGTTATTGTTATATGAATAAAAAACGATTTCAAACAAAACCGCATCTTTACTTTTTTCAAATATTTTTTGGAACTCGCTAAAACGCAAAAATGTGGGTCGTATGTTGACTTTTGTCGGCCACTGTATATGTTATAAGTGACATCATTTCTTAATACACAAACAAAAATTCAGTCGGATCCGTTGGCTAGATCGGGAGAAAATTATAAAACAAAAATGTCATGTGTGAAAATCATTTTTGCCACATTTGCCGCGGAAATGAACATTTTCCAAAAATATCCAATTTGTTTTTTTTTTTGTTTACCGTGCCCTACCGTAATATCCACTTTTTGTAAAAAAAAAATGGAAAAAGGGATAAAAATGGTACCATCCTGACTGATGAAACTGGAATCTTTAACTTAACTGTGCAGATCCCAGAAAAAGCGTTTTCTAAACAACATTGCCAACATTTCATAAAAAACGTTATCGAGTTTACAATAAGTCTTATTTTGTATATTAATGGCTATGTGCTTATTTCAAAATTCATAGTGCTCAATTTTAAACGTGCAAAAGTGGCTATGAACCATAAAACCGCGAATAATAGGAAATTTAATGCAACATCCCAGCAAAAAAAGTTGGAAGTACTTCCGTAGGAAGCACATTTTAGTTGCATCTCAAAATCCAAATGTGAATTTTTCCCGCTTTTGAGGAAGTTCTTTTAAACAACTTCCAAAACAGTTAACCCGTAACATTTTACGATTAGAATTTTAAAATTTTTAAAAATACAAATTTATTGCTTTATTATTGTAATTCAAATATTTAATTTTTTATTAATTATTAATACCATATAATATCAGTAAAATTAAGTAGTGTCAATAATTAATAATATTTATTTGTGTCATATTAAATAAATATTTTATTAAGTTCCCTACTGTCAGTTCTAACAAACGAAATGGTTTGCTTTAGTTATTACACACTCACAACAGAGGATGGATCGCAACCCCCAGTAGCTGCGGATTTTTTAAAGCAGAGATTTCCATCTAGTGGTTCCTTTGTAACACTTTTAAATGACTTTTTTGTCTTTCAAAATAAAGGGCACCCCTCCTATGACAACTCCATGTTAAATTCATTGGTGGAGATCCCAATTTTCACTACTTCTGAAAGACAAGATGAACATCTTGGGTTCAACTAGTGAAAGGATGATATGGAAGTAATTCTTTTTTGGGCGAATCATACATGATTTTAACATCGGGCTGCCATTGGGAGGAATGGGGATGGCATGTTCGATGCTTACATGCATTTTTTTCATAGGTGAATGTTAATAAAACTATAGTCGGACAGGCGTATTTGGTAATATTTAATTTGGTATCACATTTCAAAAACAACACAAATATTTTTTAAAAATATATTTCGTTTTAAGTTATATACTTATATAGTAGTTCTTGAACACATATTGTATTTTCTTTGAAAGAAGTGCTCTCTGGAGCATTCTTATTTGTGGTAGTTTCAGTTTCCTTGCCGAATTCTTCTCTCTTCGATTTAAAATACTTTTCAGTATATCCCAAACTTTAAAACTGAACACTATGGTGTCTCTTGGACAGGAGGAGTAGGTTGAGTAGATGAAATATCTTGAAAGGAGGGTAGGTTGAGTATATGGAGTATCGTCGGTAGAGGAAGTAGCATGGTCATTTACTGCTATTTGTTGTAACATTCTAGACTTTCTTTATGTTCCAACATTTTTTAAATGTTCTTTCGCAACACATTTTCCCTACTAGTTGATGTGTTTTTCATTATTAATTATTTAATATTATTTATATACATACCAATGTTAGGGAAGTTTGCGTTTTCACAAAATTATGATAATTTTAATGTTAGTAAATCTTTTGAAGGGCGAATTTGTATTCTTTTTTGTTATTTTCACTTTTAAAATTTACTGATGTTATTACTAGCGATTTCTCGAAAATCACCTCATAAGTAGTCACTCCCACAATTAGTTAATTAATTATGTTAATTCAATGAATGCAAGACTTTTTTGTTTTATATAAATAATTTATTAAGATATATTTCTTTGTTAAAAATGTCACCAACATTTTATATTCTCAATGTATAACAACCGTTCCATCCTATTAGTACTGTATTTTTATGACGCTCCAACATTATCAAATAAAGAAAATATTTGAGATCGAAATTGAAAATGAAAAAAACTTAATATACACACAGAAAAAAGATTCATTACCACAACCGAATTTTTGTAGTTCTACGTACTATATTGCATGGGTATAACCCATCAGTATAACCGACTTTTTGTTGCAACAATAGCATTTTCAGTACTGCGAAGTGAAATTATTTGTTGCAGAGACAATAAATCTAGAATGTTTTCATACATCGAATTATCAAAATGGTATCTGGAACTAAATTGTTATACATATCTGTTGTTATTATCATTTGTTGGTTATAATTTGTTTTTTTTTACGATCATTGGTTGTTGCGACCATTTGTTGATTGAATACATTTTTATACCCTACACCACAGTGTATAATGTCTTTGTGCATTTGTTTGTAACACCCAAAAGGAAACGAGATAGACTCATCGTTTATTATACCGATCGACTTAGAATCACTTTTTGAGTCGATTTAGCGATGTCCGTCCGTCCGTCTGTCCATCTATTCATGTAATCAAAGTCCAGGTCGCAATTGTTGTTAGAACTAAATGAACTTTGCACAACGAAGTTTTATGGGATAAGGATGCACGCTATTTAAGTTGAAGTAGCAGATTTAGATATAGCTCCCATACAAATTTTGCTTCCTATTTTACTTCTTCCGCTCTAGAAGCCACATATTTCAACAGATTTTCCTCCAATTTGGCAATACGCCGTATATTTCAACTAGAAACAGCTCTGGTAAAAATAAGATAGATCGGTTCAGATTTATATATGGCTCCCATACAAATGTCTCCTCCGATTTGACTCTTTCCGCTCTAGAAACCACAAACTGAGACAGATTTTCTTCAAATTTGGCAAAACAGCTTATATTTCAACTAAGAACAGCTCTGGTAAAACTAGGATAGATCGGTTCAGATTTGTATATAGCTCCCACACAAATGTCTCATCCGATTTGACTCTGTCCACTCTAGAAACCACAAACTTTGACATATTTTCTTCAAATTTGGCAAAACAACTAACATTTCAACTAAAAACAGCTCTAGTAGCAATAGAATTTATCGGTTCAGATTTATATATAGCTTAGATTTATATTTAGCCATACAAATGTCTCCTCCGATTTGACTCTTTCCGCTCTAGAAACAACAAACTTTGACAGATTTTCGTCAAATTTGGCAAAACAACTTATATTTCAACTAAAAACAGCTCTGGTGCAAATGGGTCAGATGAGTTTAGATATATATATATATATATAGCTCCATTACAAATTTCGCTACTAAATTGATTATTTCCGCTTTAGAAATAGCATTTGAACAGATTTTTTTCTAATTCGGCACATCAGCTAATGTTTCAAATAGAAATTACTATAGCGAAAGTGGCTCACATCGGTTCAGATTATATATAGCTCCCGATTTTATTTTTTCCGCTCTAGAAACCACATATTTAACACTCCTTAAAATTTGGGAAAGCGTCTAATATTTCAACTAGAAAACCTTTGCTAAACATGGGTCAGATCGGTTCAGATTTGTATATAGCTCCCATTCAAAGTTTGTGTACAAATTTTCTTACAAATACAGATAGAAGTATGGAATTGGTAGTAAATGCTCCTGTTATAGCTGCAACGTATATCACCCTGTTCAAATGTAATGACCTTTTTATATCCTGCACCATAGGGTATAATGACTAAGTGTAGGGTATCATATAGTCGGCCACGCCCGACTTTAACCATCCTTACTTGGTTGCATTGACTTATCCTGACCGAATTCATTCATTACAAAACATGGTTTTACTATTTTGAATGTTTTATTTATTACATTTTAAAATACAGTTTAATAAAGGGTGATTTTTTAAAATCTATAGGAAAGTTTTTCAAAAAAAAAAAAACACATAAAATTCAGAAAAAAGCATGAAATCGTTATTTGAATCGATGGTATGGTACATATAATTTAATGTTTGAAGATTATTTCATGCAAATGTTGACCTTGACTGCGCCTCAAATGGTCCATCCACTTAGTCCAATTTTGGCATTTCCACGTTTTTGAGTAACAGAGGTCCAATTGCTGCGAACGGCGACGAATCGATAATTGATGGTCATCATTAACACTGGCCGATACAGCTGCGTTATTTTCTTTAGTTCGCACTCTACGTAAGCGTGTTGGTGGATTAATGTCCAACAATGTAAATTTGGTGCGAAATTAGTCACAATAGCCTGAATAGCCGCTTCTGTGGGTCGATTAAACTGACCATAAAATGGAAGCGCGCGATGAACTTTCTTAAAAGAGCAGCATTTTGATAATAAAATTCAATAACTTGCACGCGTTGTTCGTTTGTAGGACGATTCATGGTTAAATTATAGACCAAACTGAAGATGTTTGACAGTGAAACAAAACACGAAACGTGCGTCAGCTGTTTAAACCATTGTTGCCAATAAGATAATAGCTAAAAAATCACCCTTTATAATAACTAATATTTCCATATGACAAATTCCAAATATATGATACGAATTTTACATATAGTATTTTTAAAAGAACAATATCTCCTCAGAACTAAGTCTGTAGGTGGAAATGTCTACCGAAGTACCATGTTTGTATAATAATGAAGCTATTGCTATTCTAGAATATAAAGTGCAAATATACTCAAACAAAATTACATTAGTAATGAAAAAAGCTACCTTCGTTTAATCTTACAGAACTTCTTTGATTTTTTTGAGCACTGTCATCTTTGGCTTTGGAAAACTGAGCAACTGATTCCACAGTTAATTGAGCATTTATATATGATTTGAGGAGTCTGAAGATTGAAACGTCTTTAGAATTAAGAAATTGAAACTGCTTTAAACAATCTTTCTGGCAACCATTTTTCCCATTCCATATTCTTTATTTATGTAGGCTTTATTTTTTATATATATAAAGTCATTCAGATTCATCTGAAAATTTTGAATTGATATATTAGTATTTTCCTCACCTCGTATATCAGCCCCACAATATTTTACCTTACGTAGTCTTTTGGTTTTTGAGATAAACGTACTACAACTTACATCTTTTGTTGAGTTTTCAATTTGCACGCTTATATTGTTAAAAATGTATAGCCTTCGGTTTTTCCATAAAGTTTGTTTATTTATTTTCTTTTTGTGCTTGTGTTTGACAGCCGACTGAAAATTTTATAATCGATTATTATAACAACTAATTATTGTTTGTGTTATTAACATTCACATGTGGTAGGGTTGTCCAAATTCAATTAATATTTTGTATATTTATGAAAATGATTACTACAACCAACCATATTGTTATAGTTCAATTCCTTCCGATGTTGGGATAAGGTTCAATAAGTGATGACTGAAAACCCAGCATTTTTGGTGTAAATTTCATTGTTAGAAATAAATTATTTGTTGTCAATCACTAATTATTGATACTAAAGCGATTGATATAGCTAATGTTCTTGCTGTGTTTACTTTCTTTTGGTTATAACCATGTTATTATAGTACATTTAACTAGATATCTATGAAGAATATGGAAATATGTTGTTTCCAATAAAAACAGTTGTGATTATATCATTATTTATTGGCTCTGATGGAATTCTAACAAACTCATTCTCTGTGTGTATATATAACTTAATTCTATTGCAAAAGAAAATTCCAATACATATATAAATTAGTTATCGTCATTTGAGAAGCTAATTGGAATGGAATTATCTTGGGTGTATGATTCAGGGGCGATGAAAGTGTCATACATTTGGAAATACTTCCATTTTAATGCTATAATTTTTTGGAAGTGCTTATGAAAGGCTTCTTTGGATGACAAATATATTTGATTTTAGAAACTGTTTAGAGTGAATTAGCTTTATTCATGATTTAGGAGTAATGATAATATCATTCATTTTGAACTACTTCCAAGTGTTTTTACTGGGTATATTTGCATCAATAAGCTCTACAAACTAGAACTTCCAAAGTTGGTAATATAAGAGATGATCAATAACTACACAAATTACACTATGTAACAAGACCCTGGGTTGTAATTGTTATTTCCTAGTCAGTTAGGTCCCAAAAGTATAGAAAACAGCTATTGTCGCAAGATAACTTTGAAGGTGAAGGATTTAATTTACTAGCTGATAACAAAAACCCACACTATCCCAACCAAAAGGACATGAATGATTTGATCAGAGATCTTGACCTCACCAAGTCCAATGCTGAACTTTTGACGTCCAGACTGATGCAGTGGAATTTGCTGCATCCTAGTGTTAAAGTCTCATGTCAGAGGAAGCGTCACGAACTTTTTTCCAACTTCTTCATCAGCGAAGATGGAAATCGGAATTGATTTCGAACCAAAAGAGTGGCGCCTCTTCATTGACAGCTCATGCAAGAGTCTCAAAGCAGTGTTGCTTCACAATGGCAACAAGTATCCGTCTCTTCCTCTGGCGCATTCAGTATCTCTCAAAGAGAACTACGACAATGTCAAGAAAGTGCTGAACGCATTGAAGTATGAGCAATATGGCTGGGAAGTGATCGGAGATTTCAAAATAGTGACATTCTTAATGGGCCTGCAAGGCGGTTACACCAAGTTTCCTTGCTTTCTTTGCCTGTGGGACAGCAGGAACGACAGTGCACACTACAGTAAGCGTGAATGGCCACATCGAACTGAATTCACAGTGGGGAGGAACAACGTCAAGTGGGAGCCCTTGGTGGACCCTCAGAAGGTACTGATGCCACCACTCCACATCAAACTGGGTGTTATAAAGTAATTCGTCAAAGCTCTCGCAAAAATTCTTCAGCGTTCAAGTACCTACAAGACTTATTCCCTAAGCTATCTGAGGCGAAAGTTACAGCCGGTATCTTCGTTGGACCACAAATAAAGAAAATCTTCGAGTGTGAGGAATTCCCCAAGAAGCTCACTCGTGTTGAAAAAGCTGCTTGGATGAGTTTTATGTCAGTGGTACAGGGATTCCTAGGTAATCACACAGCCGCAAACTACGTGGAGCTGGTCGAAAGTCTGGTGGAGAACTACGGCAAAATGGGCTGCAGGATGTCTCTCAAACTCCATATTCTGGATGCACATCTTGACAAATTCAAGGAGAACATGGGAGCATATTCAGAGGAGCAAGGCGAGCGCTTCCATCAGGATATAATGGAATTTGAGCGGCGATACCAAGGACAATACAATGAGAACATGATGGGAGATTACATTTGGGGATTGATTAGAGAAAGAGACACGCAGTATAAACGCAAATGTCGAAAAACCACCCGCTTCTGATTTACTTTTATGTTTTTGGTTTTCTGAAGTTTTAATAAAATCTAGTTTTGATTTATATGTGCTGTTCTGTATGATTTTCTCTGTAGTGAAAGACTCAAACACGTTTTTCTCATAATTTTAGCATATTTTAATGAATCACATTGTCCTGGTCACAAAAGCAAAGTTTCAGAGGAATATTAGGTGGTTTCCATACTTTTAAGACATAACAGACTAGGAAATAACAATTACATCACATTATTTTTGTTACATAGTGTTATTAATAATTAAGTCAGAGATACGGAGGTGCCTCAGTGACGAAGGATCCCGCCTCTACCCTAGTTTGTATAACCTCCGCCGTGGTATTATTTATTGTTGCAGCTTTTTACCATTTCTTCTATTCATACCACACATCTTCCACTATCCCTTACAACCTTTGCGACATATATTTTTTCATATTTAATTTCCCATTATTTTGATTAGACTTTTGGGAATCTATGAACTTAAACGTTCATGCGAAATATTCCCTCGCGTTGCGTTCTATGGTTCCACATATCAAATGATAAACATTCATATCCTCGCGCATGCAAACGTTTGCAAAGGAGTATTCAGAGAGAAACATGATGACAAAGGTGTGAATACTGCAAATGCCTGGTGTTTGGAGTAGAGCAAAAGTGTCAAATACCACAATTGAATGTAGCATTGGAATACCACCACTGCCACTACAAAGCCGCTGCCACCACAACGCACAACTACAAAATGTACAAGTATGTATTTATTGTCATCGAGTTTGTCGATACATTCATTTGCAATGAATGAGCACAACTACAATGTTTGCGCTTGTCTTGTGGCATTACTTGCACGAGTACAGGTAGGTCTCGTACAATGCGAATTTGCTCACAAATCGAACCGCAACAATCGAATCAGACCGATGTATTAAGCCTGTCCATACTATTGGAAAATGCCGAGGGTATGAATATATTCTTCTTTAGCAGTCCTGTGTTAGTTCCACATTCTGCGAGCACTGCCTGTACCAGCATGTATGCGCTGCTTTCGAACGAGTTCGCAATAGCACATTCAAGTTGTTAAATTGCAAAGTGGAATAAGAAGAAGTTGTGTTATTTCGTCCTTTTGGGCGCCTGCCGGCAAACATAGTAAACATAAGAAGTGGAGGAGCTGAAAACGAAATGAAAAATTTCTATGCAATCAAAAACTCATTGTCATTATGTATCGTACGATATTCTTATATATGTATGTACTATAAACGTATACATATATGCGAATATCGCGATGTGTGTGTGTGTGTATGTTTGTAGGACACTGTCATCGCACTTGGTTGGCAATGCGTATTCTTCCATGGATGCGGATGAATGAATGGTGTGGTTGTTCGCTTGAACGTTTGCTTTATTGCTCGTCTAAGTGTGAACTACGAAGAGGAAGAAGAAGTAGAAAAGCAGAAGAAGAATAAGAAGAAAAAGTTGTGTGATAACGTACTACAGGATGTTATTTATCTTCATAAATTCGTGCCATTACCAAAGACATATGTACACACCAACAGTCATGCCACCGTGGCATAATGCACAGTGTCAAGATGCTGGTGGAGCGGTTAAATTCGCAAAGCTGGCTGATCTACAGCACTCCTCAGGGATTTCACACATAATAATTGTGTACAGTGAAACCTCCCAACAGTGCACAGCCACGGTCGGCCAACATTTCTTCATGGTAGGTAGGTGTCCACTTGGGAGAGATTTGAATCTGAATGTTCGTTTTACAATAATTGTCCATTGAAGGGTGGTGTTCTCCTGAGGGAGTGTCCACTCCCACATATCATTAATTACAGATACAGGAAATTAAAACTTAAGACTCAAAAATTGATCACATATTTTTAACTAAAGTTTTGTTTATTTTGATTCACCAGAAGTTTCCGATACTTTAGAAGAGGAAAGACTAAATGCATCTAAACAGCCGAAAACAAAACAAGTAAGGAAAGGCTAAAGTTGGGCGGGACCGACTCTATGATACACTCCACTTTCTATCCGAATACAATTCAATTCGGTGAAAAAGTGAAAACGGGAATGTTTTTTTTATCATAAAGTGTATAGTTTGGCCAAAATCGGTTAAACTTTTGGGAGCAACATTTGTATTTGGTCTATATTTAAATCTGAACCGATCTTACCCACTTTCACCATAGTTTTGTTTAGTTGGACTATAAGATGTTGTGCCAATTTTAAAGAAAATCGGGAACAATGTGTGGTTTCTATAGCGCAAAAGTCAAATCGGAAGCGACATTTGTATGGGGGCTATATCTAAATCTGAACCGATCTAGCCCGCTTTAGCCACAGGTGTTTCTAGTTAGATTATAACATGTTGTGCCAAATTTAAAGAAAATCGAGCACAATATGTGGTTTCTAGAGCGGAAAATGTCAAATCGGGAGCGACATTTGTATGGGAGCTATATATAAATCTGAACCGATCTGACCTATATTCACCATGGGTGTTTCTAGTGGAAATATAAGATGTTTTACCAAATCTGAAGACAATCTGATACAATATGTGGTTTCTAGAGCGGAAAAGGTCAAATCGGGTGCCAAATTTGTATGGGGGCTATATCTAAGTCTGAACCGATTTGACCTCTTTTCACCATAGATGTTCCTAGTTTAAATATAAGATGTTTGGCCAAATCTGAAGACAATATGATATAATATGTGGTTTCTAGAGCGGAAAAAGTCAAAGCGGGAGCGAAATTTGTATGGGAGCTATATATAAATCTGAACCGATCTGACCTATATTCACCATGGGTATTTCTTGTAGAAATATAAGATGTTTTGCCAATTTTAAAGAAAATCTGTTGTAATATGTGGTATCTAGAGTGAAAAGAGTCAAATATGGGGGGTAATTTTTTTTCTGAACCGATTTTCTTCAAATTAAATAACGTTCGTCCTTGTCCCGAAAAACTTCGTTGTGCAAAGTTTCATTTGGTTCTGTCTACAATTGCGACCTGTATCGTGATTACAAGAATAGATGGAGAGACGGACGGACGGGCATTGCTAAATCGACTTTAGTTAGATCCAAATTGGAATATGCCTCTTTTATTTGGAATCCTTATTATGCGTCTAATTGCTCTAGACTTGAAAGAATTCAGAAAAAGTTTATTAATTTTGCTCTCAGATCTATTAACTTTTTTCATCCTCATCCCTCATATGAGGATAATAGAAGGATTACATCATCATTGCTCTTTATTTATAAGTTAGTGGCTGGTCATATTGACTGCACGGGTTTGCTTGAGCTTTTAAATTTCCATGTTCCGCCTCGACCTTTACGTCATTTTAATGTTTTTTGTATACCTATTCATAGAACAAATTATTCTCTGCATGAACCCATCACGCGAGCATTAAGAGAGTTCAATAATATCTCCAATTTCAACCTTGATATTAGTGATACGTTAGCTAATTTTGTTAATTATTTAGATTTAATATATTTTTAGTTTTTAAGCTTAGTCTGTAAGGAAAATGTTATTTCCATAGACTTGAATTTAATAAATAAATAAAATGTGATTCTAAGTCGATCGGTATAATTAACAATGGGTCTATCTCGTTTCCTTTTGGGTGTTACAAACAAATGCACAATACTCTCGTGGAGTGTATAAAAACACGGCCGATATGCGTTTTAAATTAGTGAAAAAGAAGTAAAATTAAAAAAATCTACTGAGTTTCACTTTTCTTGGTAATTTAAACATTTTTTTAACAAAAAATGAAAATCGATAATACTGTGCAACTGTCCAAAAACGCTGGGAAATGACATTATTTTTCTGGTAGGTATTGCACGACATCCCAAAAATCTTGAGTTCGTACCATTGCACACTTATAAGCCCGTAACTTTGTTGGTTACCAACCGATTTTCACGTTCTCACCGGATTTAAAAAGAATAAACCTGGAACTATCGATAGCTTATTTAAGAAAACTTAAGAAATCGCTGTGCTTTTTCCAGCAATTCCATTTTTTTAATTTTTAGCCATTTTTCAACTGTGATAATGTTTTTGTACATTATTTTATATGGCAACCGTAAATTTATGTAAATAAAAATTTGGGTTTAAAAATCCGTCAGTAATTGAGTGAGTTATTAAAAATCTTATCAATACTTAATTTCTGCAAGAATACAAGTTTTGGACATTCCAGTTAATATCTCTCATTATTTTACGCATTGAAGTCCAATAAAAATAATTATAATTCGTCGTATTGGTAAAATTCGCGTGATTTGATCACAGCAGACAGATAAAGGGTGATTTTTTAAGAGCTTGATAACTTTTAAAAAAAAAAAACGCATAAAATTTGCAAAATCTCATCGGTTCTTTATTTGAAACGTTAGATTGGTCCATGACATTTACTTTTTGAAGATAATTTCATTTAAATGTTGACCGCGGCTGCGTCTTAGGTGGTCCATCCGCTTAGTCCAATTTTGGCATTTCCACGTTTTTGAGTAACAGAGACCCAATTGGTGCGAACGGCGACGAATCGAAAATTGGTGGTCATCATTAACACTGGCCGATACAGCTGCGATATTTTCTTCAGTTCGCACTCTACGTAAGCGTGTTGGTGGTTTAATGTCCAACAATGTAAATTTGGTGCGAAATTTAGTCACAATAGCCCGAATAGCCGCTTCAGTGGGTCGATTAAACTGACTATAAAATGGAAGCGCGCAATGAACTTTCTTAACAGAGCACGCATTTTGATAATAAAATTCAATAATTTGCAAGCGTTGTTCGTTTGTAAGACGATTCATGATGAAATGTCAAAGCATACTGAGCATCTTTCTCTTTGACACCATGTCTGAAATCCCACGTGATCTGTCAAATACTAATGCATGAAAATCCTAACCTCAAAAAAATCACTCTTTATAACACTGGCAAACAGACGATATGCAATTTTCTGTTTCCTCTTGAGCAAATACAACACCATTTAGAGAAAATACAAATTGAAAAAAAAAAACAGATTGAAATTCAGAAATGTAAATAGAAATTGAGAAATACACAAATTCAGAAATAAAAATTAAAATTAAAATAAAATTGAGAATATACAATTTGATATTGAGAAATGAACAACTGAAATTGTGAAAAAGCAAATTGAAAGTGAGAATATACAAATTGATATTGAGAAATAATATAAGAAATGTTAATAAAAGTAGCAATGCCCAAACATCTATCTCATATGTGGCATTTCATTCTGAGGAATTACATTTGCTTATAAATAAGATACGTGCATTATTTAAAGAGTATGAGGTCAGAGTAAGTGAACTACTAAATAGATGGGAGGAACTCGGAAACCACATAGAAGACCTATTTGTAGTTTGCGACAATGCTCCCTGTCACAGCCAAATTGAATCCTTGTTTTAAATTCCATAGAATGTTAAATCCCATAGAATATATATAGTCCAAAATAAAGACCAAAACCCATCTCAACATACCAAATGTATCCCCATATGGAAATTGCGAACTACGCAAGGTGTTTTCTTAGCAAGAAAGTATACGAAGTTAAAACAATAATTACTGCCAGAATTGGAGAATATGCCTAGTTTATATATTCAAATTCGTTGTATATTGTATATCCTTATACTATTTTATTGTTATTAATAAATTTGTTATAATTTCTTCTCAATTTTAATGTTGCTTTTATCATTTTAATATTTTCATTTAATATATAATTTGTCTTTTCACAATAACAATTAGCTAATTCTCAATTTCGTTTCTGAATTTCAATTTTCATTTCTCAATTTTAATTGGTATGTTCTAAATTTCAATTTATATTTCCCATTTTCAATTTGCATTTTCTCAATTTCGATTTGTATTTTCTAAATTTCAATTTCCAGTTCTGAATTTAAACTTGTGTTTTCTCAATTTCAACTGTAAATGATGTAGATCAGCTTGGTACATACTCTTTAAAGCAATTTTCCTATACCCGCATTTCATATTTGTTGACCTTATTCCAAAGGCTATTATATATATAATTTGATATAGACAACGTAAGTTTGACTGTTAAGATATTAATATGAAAGTTCTTTATATGTGACATTGTCCATATATATATTACATATATATATGTTTTCAATTTTCCAACGTCAATATTCGTCGCCAAGTGTTCTTCTGTTTCCCACGTTTTTGGCATATATTGTGTTTTGCGAAGGGTGTGACCCACCCATCTCCACTATCTGTGCATTATCTGGATATTAATGGGCGTTTTATTTGTTCTCCTCCACAATTCATTATTGGTCCCTTCGACTTCCGACTTACTTAAAATTAAAACTAGTAAATCAAAAAAAAAAAATTTTTTCAAATCCATGCTTTATGCAAGCTGAATTCTATTGGGCCTAGAAATTCTTTTTTAGTTATCTTTTGTAGAAGGAAAAATTACTGCAAAATTTCAGTTTTTTATCTGCCATAGAACGGCATATATTCGAAAATGGGTTTTAACTTCGTATGGGAGGTGCCACGCCCACATTTCCATTACCGCCCATTTTTGTCACAACTACGCACATTAATGCTAGATGCACTTACACAAAATTACAGTAGGTGTAATTTTGGTTTTAACTTCATATGGGAGGTGCCACGCCCACTTTTGCATTACCGCCCATTTTAGGCGCAACTACGCACATTGATGCTAGGTGCACTTACACAAAATTTGAGCACTATACGTGTCATAGAACTGACACTATTCGATAATATGTTTTAACTTCGTATGGGAGGTGGTACGCCCACTATTCCAATACCGCCCATTTTTGGCAGAACTACGCACATTGATGGTAGATGCACTTACACAAAATTTCAGCACTCTAGGTGTCATAGAACTGACAATATTCAATAATAGGCTTTAACTTCGTATGGGAGGTGCCACGCCCACTTTTCCAATACCGCCCATTTTTGGCACAACTATGCACATTGATGCTAGATGCACTTACACAAAATTACAGCACTCTAGGTGTCATAGAACTGACTATATTCAATAATAGGTTTTAACTTCGTATGGGAGGTGCCACGCCCACTTTTCCAATACCGCCCATTTTTGGCACAACTATGCACATTGATGCTAGATGCACTTACACAAAATTACAGCACTCTAGGTGTCATAGAACTGACTATATTCAATAATAGGTTTTAACTTCGTATGGGAGGTGCCACGCCCACTTTTGCATTACCGCCCATTTTAGGCGCAACTACGCACATTGATGCTAGGTGCACTTACACAAAATTTGAGCACTATACGTGTCATAGAACTGACACTATTCGATAATATGTTTTAACTTCGTATGGGAGGTGGTACGCCCACTATTCCAATACCGCCCATTTTTGGCAGAACTACGCACATTGATGGTAGATGCACTTACACAAAATTTCAGCACTCTAGGTGTCATAGAACTGACAATATTCAATAATAGGCTTTAACTTCGTATGGGAGGTGCCACGCCCACTTTTCCAATACCGCCCATTTTTAGCACAACTATGCACATTGATGCTAGATGCACTTACACAAAATTACAGCACCCTAGGTGTCATAGAACTGACTATATTCAATAATAGGTTTTAACTTCGTATGGGAGGTGCCACGCCCACTTTTCCAATACCGCCCATTTTTGGCACAACTATGCGAATTGATGCTAGATGCACTTACACAAAATTTCAGCACTCTAGGTGTCATAGAACTGACAATATTCAATAATAGGTTTTAACTTCGTATGGGAGGTGCCACGCCCACTTTTCCAATACCGCCCCTTTTTGGCACAACTATGCGAATTGATGCTAGATGCACTTACACAAAATTTCAGCACTCTAGGTGTCATAGAACTGACAATATTCAATAATAGGTTTTAACTTCGTATGGGAGATGCCACGCCCACTTTTCCAATACCGCCCATTTTTGGCACAACTATGCGAATTGATGCTAGATGCACTTACACAAAATTTCAGCACTCTAGGTGTCATAGAACTGACAATATTCAATAATAGGTTTTGACTTCGTGTGGGAGGTTCCACGCCCACTTTTCCAATACCGCCCATTTTTGGCACAACTATGCACATTGATGCTAGATGCACTTACACAAAATTACAGCACTCTAGGTGTCATAGAACTGACTATATTCAATAATAGGTTTTAACTTCGTATGGGAGGTGCCACGCCCACTTTTCCAATACCGCCCATTTTTGGCAGAACTATGCGAATTGATGCTAGATGCACTTACACAAAATTTCAGCACTCTAGGTGTCATAGAACTGACAATATTCAATAATAGGTTTTAACTTCGTATGGGAGGTGCCACGCCCACTTTTCCAATACCGCCCCTTTTTGGCACAACTATGCGAATTGATGCTAGATGCACTTACACAAAATTTCAGCACTCTAGGTGTCATAGAACTGACAATATTCAATAATAGGTTTTAACTTCGTATGGGAGATGCCACGCCCACTTTTCCAATACCGCCCATTTTTGGCACAACTATGCGAATTGATGCTAGATGCACTTACACAAAATTTCAGCACTCTAGGTGTCATAGAACTGACAATATTCAATAATAGGTTTTAACTTCGTATGGGAGATGCCACGCCCACTTTTCCAATACCGCCCATTTTTGGCACAACTATGCGAATTGATGCTAGATGCACTTACACAAAATTTCAGCACTCTAGGTGTCATAGAACTGACAATATTCAATAATAGGTTTTAACTTCGTATGGGAGGTGCCACGCCCACTTTTCCAATACCGCCCCTTTTTGGCACAACTATGCGAATTGATGCTAGATGCACTTACACAAAATTTCAGCACTCTAGGTGTCACAGAACTGACAATATTCAATAATAGGTTTTAACTTCGTATGGGAGGTGCCACGCCCCTTTGTCTAATTGGGCAAATTTTTCCATTTCCTTGTATTGTCATCGAAAATGATTAAGTGTGCAAAATTTGAGCAAAATTGGTTGAGAAAAAAGCTTTCAAAAATTGATTTCAAATTTTGTGGCACACAAACATATATAGAAAGTAACCTTATAAAGAGTGATTTTTTTGAGGTTAGGATTTTCATGCATTAGTATTTGACAGATCACGTGGGATTTCAGACATGGTGTCAAAGAGAAAGATGCTCAGTATGCTTTGACATTTCATCATGAATAGACTTACTAACGAGCAACGCTTGCAAATCATTGAATTTTATTATCAAAATGCGTGCTCTGTTAAGAAAGTTCAGAAAGAAAGAAATTGTGTTCAGCGACGAAGCTCATTTTTGGCTCAATGGGTACGTAAATAGGCAGAATTGTCGATTTTGGAGTGAATATCAGCCAGAAGCATTGCCAGAGCTACCAATGCATCCAGAAAAAGTCACAGTTTGGTGCGGTTTATGGGCTGGTGGCATCATTGGACCGTACTTCTTCAAAGATGATGCGAATCGTAACGTAACTGTGAATGGTGAGCGCTACCGTGAGATGATATCCAACTTTTTTTTTGCCCAAAATGGAAGAACTGAACTTGGTTGACATGTGGTTTCAACAAGATGGCGCTACATGCCACACAGCTCGCGATTCTATGGCCATTTTGAGGGAAAACTTCGGAGAACAATTCATCTCAAGAAATGGACCGGTAAGTTGGCCACCAAGATCATGCGATTTGACGCCTTTAGACTATTTTTTGTGGGGCTACGTCAAGTCTAAAGTCTACAGAAATAAGCCAGCAACTATTCCAGCTTTGGAAGACAACATTTCCGAAGAAATTCGGGCTATTCCGGCCGAAATGCTCGAAAAAGTTGCCCAAAATTGGACTTTCCGAATGGACCACCTAAGACGCAGCCGCGGTCAACATTTAAATGAAATTATCTTCAAAAAGTAAATGTCATGGACCAATCTAACGTTTCAAATAAAGAACCGATGAGATTTTGCAAATTTTATGCGTTTTTTTTTAAAAAAAAGTTATCAAGTTCTTAAAAAATCACCCTGTATAAAGCATGGAAAAAAATTGACTTTTCTTAGGCAAAAAGTTCGACTTTTTATATGAAAATTATTAAACTAATCCTTTTTATGTTCACAACACATTCATTATACCCTACAGCACTTCGTGGTATTATAAGTTAGTTTCGCACCAAATGTTTGTAACACCAAGAAATAATCGAGCTAGACCCACTTTAAGAATACCGACCGGCTTAGAATCATCAGCTGAGTCGATTTAACGATGTCTGTCTGTCCGTCCGTCCGTTCGTCTGCTGACCATCTAAGCTTGTTCCCACTCTACAGATCGCAATTGTTGTCCGATTGTCATGAAACTTGGCAGAAGTTATTTCTTCTGGCCAAGGACCATCGGTTTGAATTTGGAGGTAATATGTTCAGATTTAGATATAGCCCCCATATAAATGTCGCTCCCGATTTCATTTTTTCCGCTTTAGAAACCACATATTGTACCCGATTTTCTTTAAATTTGGCACAACATTTTATAATCGAACTAGAAACACCTATGCTGAAAGTGGGTAAGATCGGTTCAGATTTAGATATAGCCCCCATACAAATGTCGCTCCCGATTTGACTTTTTCCGCTATAAAATCCAAATATTGTACCCGTTTTTCTTTAAAATTGGCACAACACCTTATAATCCTATGGTGAAAGTGGGTAAGATCGGTTCAGATTTAGTTATAGCCCTCATACAAATGTTGCTCCCGAATGTTTATCCGATTTTGGTCAAACTTTACATATTATCACCAATAAACATACATGGTGAATGCGGGTCACATCCTTTCCGATTTAACACTTTTTGTCCAACACATACATTTACAGGATGCAAAAATCCTTCCCGATTTTACTTTTTCGCCGTATTGAATTGTAATGAGATAGAAAGTCCGTCCGTCTTTAGCCTTTCCTTACTTGTTTGGGAGATGCCCATACTTTGGTATAAATATAACAAATGGGACCCCATTCTGATCTATTGCAGCTCTAGAAACTACGTCTTACATCGGATCTTCACCAAATTATTAACCATATTCGTTAAATATTACTAAAGATGGATTTATAGTAACTGTATAATTTATATGAACTACATAAAATTGCTCCCATGAAATACCTGGGTTTAGTAATCAAATCATATATGCAGGGAGTGGTGAAGGGTATTATATAGCCGGCCCCGCCAGACTTTAGCCTTTCCTTACTTGTTTTTGATATGACAAGATTAAATGATAAAACATAAAAAATAAAATTGCTTTAGAGTGAGACATAAAGAAATATAAAATCACCATAAAACTATATTGTACATATAATTATACATTACTTATACAAACAATGGATAAAAACTATCGTTGAACCATTTTCTGTAAAAAATCATTTTTTTCATGCATAAGCTACATTTATGTTGCTTCCATAAAACATAAATGTGAATAAATTATTAGGCTGGGGTATGCTGGGTATGAATAAACTTTTTAAACTTAGTAAATTAGTCGTTAAAAACATTTTATCGTTCTGTATTTAAAAATATCAATGTTGTCTATAAACAATAAAAAGTCGTCGGTTCCTAGTTCAAAAATGTTGTCGATGTTCCCAAAAAAAATATTTTCCAAAAATATTTCTTTTTTATCATTGTCATTAAATTCTTATTTAAAAAATTTACGGTACGTATAGTATTGAGAAAGAACCGCGAGTGATTAACATGTGGCAAGAGCCTTATCAAACTATATCAAGAAGTTTTTTAAGACTTTAGTCCTTCCTATTGTATGCTGAACACGAGTCGTTAAATATAGATTTTTAAAAATATGTCATTTTGCAAATTTTGAAATCAGAAAAATGAAGATTCAGCATAACAAAGTGAATTGACAGAGAGACTTGAGAAACTAACAATAAAAAATTTTGTCACATCCGAAAATAAAACAAAAAAATCGGTTTCGAACATCAGTAATGGTATTCGGTGCGGAAGGTTAAATAATTAAAATATATGAGATGAACATTTTCCGCAAAATATGGCTAACCCAAATATATATACGTATATACATGGACTCCCCGTTATGCAGACATGATACCAGAAAAAAGAGAGCCTCCAAAGAGAACAAAAGCTTGAAAAGCTGTAAAAATTAGGCTCTTCACCAATGACTTTAACATATTAAATTAAAACTTAATATTGTGTATCCACTTTTTCATCACTTTCCATTTCTATTTAAAAATCCGCCGCTACCTGGTTGCTACGGCTGCTGTGAGTAGTGATTAATTAAAAAAACATTTTTAGATAGACAATAGGAAACTTAACAAAAAATATTTGGTTAATATGAACTAATATATAATGCAATTAGATATTAAATTGACATTAGTAAATATGGAATATATAAATTATAAAATTGGAAGAAACACATTTTTCTCAATTCACGATCATCACTTGTGAAAATGCTATTCTTAAAATGCTAATTAACATATTATCGCCTTTTTAAAATTGTTCAAAAGAACTTTGTCAATTGCGGGAAATATTCAACATATCGCAGCAATTGTAGTTGGCTTGTTCATATATACGAGAGACTACTTTCAAAAATAATCTGGAAGGAGTTAAATCACTGGATCGAGGTGGGCAATTGACTTCGCCAAACTGACAACCATAATATGAACGTACCACACGGTAGCATTCTGAATAAGTTTCGGCACATTTTTAATGTACTTTAGGCTCTATTTATCGGGATACGACAGCAAGGACTTGAAATAATACCTTAGGACATCTATACTTAATATTTTAAGTCTCCGGGCTGATCACTATGCATTATAAATTGATTGACTATGTTGCTGATATTCCACAAATAACACCTTTAGACATTTCCTCCGAACACTGTGCTATAGTATTATGTATATCTCTAAGAACTTTTGTTGTAAACTTCATTACATATATAGAAAAAAAAACAAGATGATGAGGAGGTAGACGCCAAAGCGAAAAAAGTTATATAAATACAATATAATAAACTTTTATTTTATAATGGCCAAATAATAGACCAAGAGAACACAGTTACAGACATATGAATACATAAACGAACGAATGGGCTGAAATCAAAGAACAAAAATATTATATTTTGAATTTAGCACGACTTGTTGTTTGTTGTTCAAAACAATCATAAATAAAAGTATTCGCCATTAGCACTGTCATTATTCAGGACATTATTGCAAATGTTATGATAGTCTGCGTGTTGTTGTTTACCAGCAGTTTGTTCGGTGGTCAGTGAATGGTTTTTGATCAGTTGGAAGACACTTTGCTGTTTTTTTATATGTATGTATTTGAAATATTGGGTGGTGTTTATGAAACAGATATAATGGATGCTTCGAGATGATATGATGCCAACTCTGAAAGTGAATGGGTATTCAGTAAAGATATTTAGAATTATACTATACCTAGTGCTATCAAAAAGTTAAAATCCTAATGGCTTATCCGTATCAAGAGTACACTGTTTGGTATCTTATTTGAGCATGGAATGCCCAATTCGTCCGAAAGTACCACAAATATTGAGTTTACTTTTGAGAACAATGACCAAATGATGGTCATTCGGCTTTAACTCCTTTGTCAGCTGACTCATAAAAGTGTAGGTCGAGATCTTTACTTTCAATTTTTCATAAAGTGCAGTTCGATATATATATATATGACGTGATTAATCATGTACTTAAGTTATGTACTTGCAAGTACGCACCTTAAGGTAAAGACTTCAGCATCAGGGTCAATGCTGTAAAATTACATAAAAAGCCCAAAATATGCCTCTGAGTCGCCCGAGGCAGAGATACAAGCCGACAAGCCGCCGCCGCCGCTCACAATCGACTTCAACCACGCCATCGTTTTCATCGACTTACCGCCGAGATTTGACGGAGTTCTAACTCAGCCACATATTAAATTATGGGAACATTGGGTATTATTAACGAATATTGAACTACTTGCCAAAAAATAAACGAAAATGTATTAAAAACCAATACAAATTGTTCCATCCATTAGTTGATCGAATTAATTAGGGTTGATCGAATGACAGAACCAGCCGACAAATCAGCCGAAACCGCCGCCGCCGATAATTCTGGGTCGGCTTTTAACTCTTGCCCGAGGAGGGGTTAACTGTAAAACAGTCCCTCCCCGATTTTGTCCGAAGTAGGATATGCTTGCTATGCTATGTCCAAAACTTTTTTAAGTCTAATGTATGATCGACCCACAATATTAGACCATCTATTATCAACCCTAATTATCATATTATTATACATCTTTTTATACACTCCACGAGAGTATTATGTCTTTGTGCATTTGTTTGTAACACCCAAAAGGAAACGAGTTACACCCATTGGTAATTATACATCGGCATCGTGCATCTATTGTTGTAATCAAATTACAGGTCGCAACTATAGTCCGATCTTAACAAAAAATGGCATACCTAAGTTTTGTGGATCAAGGACGAACTCTATTTAATTTGAGGCAAATCGGTTCAGATTTATATATAGCACCCATACAAATGTCGCTCCCGATTTGACATTTTCCGCTTTAGAAACCACATATTGTACTCGATTCTCTTTAAATTTGGCACAACATCTTATAATCCAACTAGAAACAACTGTGCAGAAATTGGGTAAGATCGGTTCAGATTTAGATATAGCCCCCATATAAATGTCGCTCCCGATTTGACTTTTTCCGTTTTAAAAGCCACATAATGTACTCGATTTTCTTTAAATTTGGCACAGCTTCTTATAATCTAACTAGAAATGCCTATGCAGAAATTGGGTAAGATCGGTTCAGATTTAGATATAGCCCCCATACAAATGTCGCTCCCGATTTGACAGTTTCCGCTTTAAAAGCAACATATAGTACTCGATTTTCTTTACTTGGCACTTTCATTTTTATATTCCGTACGATCAGGCGATTATTTCTTCGGATTACTCCAACAATTTAACTTACGACTAACTTTTATACATTCTAACTTATGTCTAGTTTGAATCCATTGAGATCGTTACGTGGGATTCTTCAATAAATTTCTTTATTGATGGTTTGGCAGGCTGTACATCTGTTCTTTCTGGTATTTTGCCGTCGTTTTCCGTGTCTCCTTGTGGTAGCACATCCCAACAAACTCAGATTTGGAAAGTGTGAATACCAAAATGCTTCTTTACAGTGCATATATGGACCATGTGTTATGTATATGGAGTTCCATGAACGTCTGTCCGGTAGTGGATTTCGAGTTTCTTCTCCCTTGTATCTTACCAATGGGCATTGATAGCGTAGGTTTTACACTGATACTTGTCCTAAATTGGACATAAAAATCAAGCGAATATTGATGAAAAGAGTATTTTCGGGGAATGTTGTCTGGTTTCGCCCATGAACCAGCCGGATTGGTAACGAACAAATGATCCCCGGGTTTTCCTTTGTATTCTCGGGGAATGTTGTCTGGTTTTGCCCATAGACCAACCGGAATGGTAAGGAACAAATGATCCCCGGGAGAATTTTTTACTAAGATTGGTTTTTCTTTGTATTCTTGCATACACGTACTAAGGGAAAAACTAATTAAATAAATTTTGCGTAATGTGTTTTACTACCGAAATTTACCTTCACAATTAAAATAATGATTTTTATACACGGAAAATTGGATATTTTTTAATAAAATTATTACTGATGTTTAAACTTTTGATAAATTTATGGAGTACGTTCTTTGATGTTGATTGATCAGCAGTTTAGACAAAAAGGAAGCATGAGATAGTTGGCAAGAAACAGATCGATTTGGTTTCTGATTAAGATCTGTAAAACATCAAATATCAAATATTTTGATTGAATGTTGCCAGATCTACACTTTTTGAAGTATCTATCGGAGAAATGGTTTGTTTACATGTATTACTATCTTTTAAATACAAATAATATTTCCATAAAAAACTAGAAAGTCGTGTTAAGAATTTGAATACAAGCGTAAACGTTCATTACAGATTTAAATATAGCTCAAATACAAATGTTGCTCCCAAAAGTTTAACCGATTTTGGCCAAACTATACATTTTATATTTCACCTATTTCGTTCCAGGTTTAAATATATCCTCATACAACATTTTTTGTCAAACGATTTAACATTTTTTGTCAAACACATACATTTACAGGATACAAAAAACCTTCCCATTTTCACTTTTTCACCGAATTGAATTGTATTCGGATAGAAAGTGGAGTGTATCATAGAGTCGGCCCCGGCCGACTTTAGCCTTTCCTTACTTGTCATTTTTCATTTTTTTATGAATGGAAAGGCCCGGTGTCTAGAGGGAAGACATATAAGACTCCTTACTGCATACAAAAACTAAATTTTTATAAAATTTTACCTCCAGAGGGTCAAACGTATGACAATATTTTTTCAACCCCAACATTTTCTCCAAATATACCTACTCTCTATCTTCAACCCTCAAGGTTATACCAGCACTCTACAGAGTAGGTAAGTTGAAGGAGTGAATTAAGACCCTAAGTAAATTTGGACCAAATCGTTTCATGACTTTTTAAGCTGTTTGCGCTATGTACGTCCGTCCGTTCGCCTGAAGTCTGAAGTCCATTATGACGTAATCCATAAAATTAATCATGTTTTTACATTTGCTTTATGAATGTGTTTAAAATGTTTTCTTGATTTAGGGTATATCATGTTATCAAATTCCATCATATCGACGTTTATAACATTTCTAACATTTCTTCCCAAGTTATCACGCTGAAATAAGATTGAAATAGGGAACATGCTCGCTGTAAAGTCAAAAATTTTTATTTTTAGAAGAAGTAAGTAAGTTTCAGTCGGTTAAACCGACTTATATATACCCTCACTGTCAAGCATTTGTTTCGGAGTTTAAGAACTCTTAAATTACTCGAACTACTTAGGCCAGAAATGGATTATAGAGAACGGTATATAAAGGGCGATTTTTTAAAAGATATAGGAAAGGTAAAAAACACACAAAATTCAGAAAAATCTTTATTTGAATCGATAGTACGGTCCATATAATTTAATGTTTGAAGATTATTTCATGCAATTGTTGACCTTGACTGCGCCTCAAATGGTCCATCCGCTTAGTCCAATGTTGGCATACTCTTTCCAACATTTCGGCCCGTACCTCACGAATAAATGCTTCAATGTTGTTTTCCAATGCGCCAATTGAAGTGGGCTTGTCTGTATAGACATGAGCTTTAATATAGCCCCACAAAAAATAGTCTAAAGGCGTTAAATCGTGCGATCTAGGCGGCCAATTGACCGGTCCCGAACGTGAAATAAAATGTTCACCGAACTCGCCTCTCAATAAGTCAATTGTTGCGCGTGCTGTGTGTCATGTGGCACCGTCTTGTTGAAACCAGATGTCATGCAAGTCAAGCTCTTGCATTTTGGGCAAAAAAAAAAGTTGGATATCATCTCACGGTAGCGCTCACCATTCACAGTTACGTTACGATTCGCATCATCTTTGAAGAAGTGCGGTCCAATGATGCCACAAACCCATAAACCGCACCAAACTGTGACTTTTTCTGGATGCATTGGTAGCTCTTGCAATGCTTCTGGCTGATATTCACTCCAAAATCGACAATTCTGCCTATTTACGTACCCATTGAGCCAAAAATGAGCTTCGTCGCTGAACACAATTTTTCGGTAAAAAAGTGGATCTTCGGCCAACTTTCCAAGAGCCCATTCACCAAAAATTTTACGTTGCGGTAGGTCGTTCGGCTTCAATTCACCAGCTGTATTTTGAAAGGCATCACACCTAAATCCTTCCGCAAAATTTTCTACGTTGTTGAGTAACAGAAGCCCAATTGCTGCGAACGGCGACGAATCGATAATTGATGGTCATCATTAACACTGGCCGATACAGCTGCGATATTTTCTTCAGTACGCACTCTACGTAAGCGTGTTGGTGGTTTAATTTCCAACAATGTACATTTGGTGCGAAATTTAGTCACAATAGCCCAAATAGCCGCTTCAGTGGGTCGATTAAACTGACCATAAAATGGAAGAAGCGCGCGATGAACTTTCTTAACAGAGCACGCATTTTGATAATAAAATTCAATAATTGGCAAGCGTTCTTCGTTTGTAACACGATTCATTAAATTATAGACCAAACTGAAGATGTTTGACAGTGAAACAAAACACGAAACGTGCGTCAGCTGTTTAATCCAGTGTTGCCAAAAAGATAATAGCTAAAAAATCACCCTTTATTATAAAGGATTTAATATTACTTAAGATAGGGACAATTGCGTGGGAAGTACTAGGGTGTGTGGCGAAAGCATACATATTTTACACGTTTAATTTGATTATAAAAACATTCTCAAATATAAAATTGCAAATGATTTCGGATAAAATTTCAGAGTATTACGTTCATTCGTATATAAGTTAAAATAGCCTTATTTTTACTTTGGTTAGGGTGATTTGTACATATAAAGTGATTATAAAAGTTTAATAAATATCAAGTTTTAGCTGAATCCGAATATCCGTATGGAAGTTATATGAGTTTTAATTTAAAATTGGATTATGGGCTATTTGTGTGGGATGTACCAGAAGGGGCGTGGCAATTTCGCCCATCTTCGAATTTAAACTAAGTTTGAGAAAAATATTACCATGTGCAAAGTTTGAATCGAGAGTTATCGTCTGCACCAACCAGCCAGACGGACGGACGGACACTGCTCAAACACCTTAAAAAGCATTGAAACGGATTTGGTCCAAACATAGTTAGGGTATTAAGTCACTCCTTCAATGTGTTATATTTTTTCTGTACCAAATGATATATGAGTCATTCCAAGTCAAGTACGGTTTCTTCTCATAAAAATATTGTATACGTATTTAAAAAAAGATTAGATTTAGATTTTTTCACGAATTATGACCAAGTAAGAGTGAACAAATAATTTTTATTGCAAAAAGGTGTGTTCATTCAATCGCTTGTAACTCCTGAAATACTTGACCGATTTTAATGTACTGTTTTGAAGGCAATCCAATTACTTCTAGAATACTGAAGTGGAATGGTATATCCGCCTTATTTTTAACGTTTTTACAACAACAACCTTTGCATTGTTGCGAGCGATGGGAGCACATGCATAACATTGAATTGGCAAAGTGATATTTTTAGTGTGTCGACTTAGTTCGGTGGAATAGTTTGTTTATCAGCGCTTTTCATTTGTCGTATGTGACCGCTGGTACTAATATAAACCCTGATTTAAGTCAAAGACATACATTCGATGAGAAAGTTCTGACGAATCGAAACTGCGCAGTCAACTTTTAGCTGCAACAATAAAGGTCTCACTTTGCCTTTTTGCTAATTTTGGGTTCTGCTGAAGACTTCAGCACAACCTTTGGTCTTGAACCAAAATAAATGACAACACGTTTTAACAATTTTATTCCTTTCATTTTGATTTTCGAAGTAGTGTTCTTAGATGTCTATTTTAGTGACTGTGTCAGTTTGGAAGTGGTGAAATTATGGCTTCTATGTTTTACGATTTTTTTTTCTTGCAAAATCAACCAGAATTTAATTGAAAACTCTCGAGGTTTATAAACAATGAAAAAACAAAGATAAAATATTAATTAATTGTTTTCTTTAATTTTTGAAGCGTGCGATTGCACCATCAAAAATTAAAAAAAAATATATATTTTTCATTACCTACTTTTTCTTATAGTCACATGTCAAGCGGTCAAAAACCGTACCGCTTGGCATGCAAACATATATCAATTAAAAGAAGACCAATCAAGTCAGAGTTAAAAATCTTCTCAAAAGAAGTATTTACTTTACACATGAAACCAGACGCCCGTAATTCTGACGATTCTATTTTACAAAAAAAGTATAATTTGTTACTATCTTCTCTATATAATAACAAGTAAGGAAAGGCTAAAGTCGGGCGGGGCCCGACTATATAATACCTATATAATTATGTAGTTCATTTAAATTATACGGTTATTATAAATGCATCTTTAGTCATATTTAACGTATATGGTAATTGATCCAATTATCCGACAGACAAATATAAATTATACAGTAGTAATATGATGGATCGCACCGCCAGTTTCTAGAGCTGTAATAGATCAGAATGGGGCCCCATTAGGGTTATATGGGCATCTCCCAAACAAGTAAGGAAAGGCTAAAGACGGACGGACTTTCTCTCTCATTACAATTCAATTCGGTAAAAAAGTGAAATCGGGAAGGATTTTTGTAAATGTATGTGTTTGACAAAAAATGTTAAATCGGCAAGGACATTTGTATGGGAATATATTGAAACCTGGAACGATGTGACGCATTCACCATGTATGTATATTGGTGCAATATAATATGTAAAGTTTGGCCAAAATCTGTTAAACGTTCGGGAGCACCATTTGTACGAGGGCTATATCTAAATCTGAACCGATCTTACCTACTTTCACCATAGGTTTTTTAGTTGGCTTATAAGATGTTGTGCCATTTTAAAGAAAAAACGGGTACAATATGTGGATTTTAGAGCGGAAAAAGTCAAATCGGCAGCGACATTTGTATTGGGGCTATATTTGTATGATATAGATTTGTCATATAATTTAAATAGATTTAAGGAAACTCTAGATTTAATTTACTTTTAAGTTTGGCTTGTCTGTAAGGATTGTTACTCCATAGACATATGAATGAATAAATAAATAAATAAATATCTAAATCTGAACCGATCATACCCACTTTCAGCATAGGTGTTTCTACTTCGATTATAAAATGTTGTGCCACTTTTAGAGAAAATCGGGTACAATATGTGGTTTCTAAAACGTAAAAAGTAAAATTCGGAGCGACATTTGTATGGGGGCTATATCTAAATCTGAACCGATCTAACCCGCTTTCACTACAGGTATTTCTAGTTTGATTATAGGGTGTTAAGCCAAATTTGAAGAAAATCCGGTACTAATGTGCTTTATAGAGCGGAAAAAGTCAAATCGGGAGCGAAATTTGTATGAGGGCTATATTTAAATCTAAATCGATTTCCTCCAAATTCATTCCTCCGATGGTCCTTGGCCAGAAAAAATAACTTCTTCCAAGTTTCATGGCAATCGGACAACAATTGCGAGCTGTAGATATCGAACAAGCTTACATGGACAACAGACGGACGGACGGACAGACAACATCGATTCAGATGGTGATTCTAAGCTGATCGGTGTTACAAACATTTGGCGCGAAACTAACTTATAATACCCTAGTCCACGAAGTGGTGTAGGGTATAAAACTGAAATGATGTTCGTTGGTAATCGCATCTCTTGAGAACTTTTGGATATTTGACCGCAGAATACGAATATTCAAAAAAAAACTTATAGTATTTTTTTCTGTAGAATTTTTTATTGAACTCAATGCTATAAGTCTCAATTCAAGCAATAGATATGCGAAATTCTTTTATAATATGTTCGTTATGATTCTGCGAAAGTTTTCGGAACACAAAAAATCAGATAATTATAAAGAAAAGTCCGAAAATTCGGACAAAATGCAAAAAAATATTTATATTTTATGCACTTTTTTCAGAGCTGCCAATAGGAACGACATATTTTGTGGATTCATTTCATTTATTTGGATCATAATTCCAGTTCAAGCATAAAATTATAACACTCTATAATGAAATCATTTAATTTAATTTTCTATCTTTACGAAATATTAGAAATAAAAAATGTTAAAAAAATGTTTTTGATGTTCCCGACTAAAATGAAAGATTGGCGTTCAAAATAACCTCAATAAATCAGGTTTTTCTTGAATAAAATTCACGATAAGAATGATATTGAAAAAAAACCGTTAGAAATTAAAATCCGACCCGAGCCATATCAAACTTGCAATATGACCCAGTATAAAGGACAGATTTATACTATTTTAGTGCAATTTTTGATACATTTTTTATAAAAACCGCAACAACTTCCACATTTGTAGTTCGATTTATGTTTTTAGGGGCTCGTTGTAGAGGTCTTGATAACCAATTGTAATTTTTAGAATTTTTTAACCCATTAAGGGCCGCAAATTTTTTTCATACTGTTAATACTCAGTGGGTTAAATGTGAAGTAAAAAATGAAATATGCGGTTATTTGCATCGTAAACACATTTTAGTCTAATATTAAGCTAATTTTTGGAAAGAAATTCAACCATTTCAAATTTTCTTCATTTAAAAAATAAAACATGAATAATCTACATAAACATTATAAAGGAGAAAAATTGAAATGGTTGTTAATGCTAAATTAACATAGATAGACGCATGAAATTAAAAGTATATTTAGCGGATGTTCTTCTCTTTCATTTGATAACCATACCGTCATTGTATGAAAATCAAAGTACGAAACTAAATTATTGAAACATTTACATCCTTTGGAAATTAAAAGTCCTGTAAAAAAGACAAACGACCACGAAATAAAAAACTGTGTATGAGTTTACCTATTAGAGACCTATAGTTGCACTTCTATGTAATCTCATTCCTGGGAGGGAAATCATGTCGCACGTTTTTATTGTAACATCTTATGTGAAGTTTTCCTCCCAATTTATGCATTGAAAGACCAAAATTTCAGATGTTAATTTTCAAAAATTAGCATTTTGTAAGACTAGAATGTGTTTACGATGCAAATAACCCCATATTTCAGTTTTTACATCACATTTAACCTACTGAGAACCAACAGTAAGAAAAAAATTGTCGGCCCTTAATGGGTTAGGAAGTCCTAAAAATTGGAATTGGACATCAGTACCTCTTCAACGATCCAACAAAAACACAAATCGAACTAAAAATATGTAAGTTATTGCGGTTTTTATAAAAAATGCAACAAAAATTGCACAAAGATGTTAAAATTCTACCATCTATTCTTGATTAAAATGCAAATTTTTGATATGGTTTGATAAGCCTCCGATCAGAATTTAAATTCTAGCAGGTTTTTTCTAAATGCAATTCTCACCGTGAATTTTATTCAAGAAACCCCTGATTTATAGAGGTTATTTTGAACGCGTCCAGCTCACGAACGGACAATGATAAAAGCGAAATATTTTGGGAGAACATATAAAACAAACTAATCTTTCATTTTAGTCGGGAACATCCACTACTTTTATTTGGAAGCCACTCTCATGTATATATGTTAATGTGTTTAGGGCAATTTATTTTTCGTGGGGTCGAACTGTGTGATAAAAAGGAGGAAAAGAATGAACGTGCTCATCAGCAGTTTTTACCAAACGTCACGAAATATTGAGACCCAATTTAGCCCATTTAATTTCACACCGTGGTGGTGGTCGTCCTCAAGGACAAGCAATGGATAGCTGACGAAGATGACAATTTGAAATTGCCGACTCAATACCAGGCCGCTTTTAAATTTAATCCATCAAATGTGTGCATTTCTATTACGATTGTCTTGAAAGTATTCGTTGGCTGCAGGAACTTTATGTTGTTTCACAATGTCCGGGCATTTGATGATTGGCGTTAGGATCCGATTGTTTCAGGTTCGCAGTACGAAAATTGGAAGTATTGGATATATCGGAGACAAGCTGTACCGCGAGGGCTTTGTCATGCCTATATCGCCTGAATAACTTGAAGCTAGGTCAACAATGAGTATGACCTATCATGAGCTATGCTGGAGGAAGCTCTTCCCAAATTGATGATTGTGATATGCATCCTTATACAATTTAAACTATAATTTGTAGTCTTTCTCTCTATAATAGGTATTTACACAATCTTTTTTATTTTGTTAGCAAATCATTTTTTGAGCAGGTGATTAGGGCTACCATCTTTTCCACATAAATCTATATTTTTCTGTGAATAAAATTAACAAAGAATGGCAAAAAATCTTGATGGCAATATTGTTGATTGACAAATGAACGAAAGCTTTTATAATTTCAAATCATAAGGCGAAAACTCGTTACAAAAACTCAATTTATGAGTCGTTCGTCAGGTATCAAGGCGTATTTATACAGGTGATAGCACTAGAACAACAACAAATTCGGCAACAACAAAATACAAGTAATTTTTTGAATGGTGAGCAATACTGTCAAAGCAAAATATATGGGATTTGACAGATTCTGTTACTTTTGAATGAAAAAAATTTCCGTCAGCTGGGCTACTGCTATCACCTTTATAAATACGCCTTGGTCAGGTATCATTCGTTCGTGTAGAATTTCAATCGTCATCCGGAGACGCACCCTTAATGTACTTTCGATGGTTGATAGTCTCGACAAAATTATTGTTGCCATTACTTTGTTGACACTGTTTAAGAAAATTTGATCTAAATTTGAGTACGAATGTGACATTTTTCTGAACAGTTTTTTTTCAACATTCTGTGTGATACCAACAATCTCAATCATACTGATTGGAACATTTACTAAGGAAAAGGGTGGTTTCTGTTCTTTGCTTTAAAATTTACCAGGACAACAAACCGACATAATCTTTTTTGGAGAACGAAAAAAAATAACGCCAAAAGTTATGTTTCTTAGTGCGCCTTCCACGCAGGCTGTGATGAGCGAATATGATTCAGATCTTTGTTTGGAAAACATAAACTTTGTGTTTGAGCTCTCTTCCTATCGGCAAATTCGGGTTGTTGCGTAGCTCGCTCTGTCATTATGTTGTTTGTCACAATAACAACAACAACACAACAGCAACAAGAAAAGTTGTTCTTAACAAAATCATATTTTTTATGGTTGTAATCGTTGTATGTGTATCTTATTGACACTTTCAGCAATTTTATGCCTCCACACGTCAACCAACCCCCCCTCCCCACTCTTCTCGACCAGCACCCCCATAACAGACGCATCCTTGTGCCGAGCTCAAAGTCTTGTTTCCGAATTCCTTGGAAATATTTGTTGTTGTTGGTGCTGTTGCTACTGGATGGCAACTTCCTTCCTTCCTACTGGCCCCAACTATGGTGGATGTGTCACTTGCTGTTGCGAGTTGCCACGCAATGTTTTAAGTTCTTTGTGAAATAAGAAGAAAAAAAGTGAAACTTTTAAGTAATTTCATGTTCACAAAGAATCTTGATAATTTTCGTTAAAGAAGGGAAAAAAGTAGCAGCAGGCAAAGCAAGTATCAGGACGAACCAACTGAATGAGGAGGAGTGGAATGAGGAGCAGAAAGTACTTAAAAACTTTCGTTTGCCAACCAACATCTTATGTTAAGTTACTTGTTGGCAGCAGGCTACGCACACACCCCCTTGCTCTGCTGGCTTCATCCTGTGCAGATTGTCTTTGATGCCCACATAAAATGATTTTCTTTCCAGTCTTACTTAACTCTCTGTGCATTGTAATTGTTATATATGAGGCTGTGGGTTGCGTTGAACCCTGCTCAGGGGTTTCGTGTATGAGCTTCTGGTCTATTTGTAGTCATCTTCCAGCCATTACAATCTACTTAGGCATTTAAGTTATAAAGTCATTTCGTACCGGGCGAACGAACGGCTGCGCTGGCTGGGTGGCTTGGTTAAGTACATTTGTCTGCTGTTGTGGGTTTCTTTTTTCGCTTCGTCGTCTTTTGCTCGTTTCGATTTGGTGGAATGTCTGTGACTTCCGTATGCCAGTGACACAGATAGGCCAACTTGACAACAATCAGAATTTATGGCTGTTTTTACTAGTTCGCATTCCGATGTACATAAATATATTATCTTGCCCGGGGTATATCTAAGTATTGGTTAACTGCCTGGGCAAAATGACTAGAAACATTTTGTTGCCACCATTTTCCACCCAGACTCCTCCCCTCCTCCTCTGCCATTATCTCGCCCACCACCACAAATTGTGTTGTTGTCATCATCCTCATCCTACCAGACGCTACCCCCCTCAACATCATCATTACAGTTTGGTCTCAATAACCATTTGAAATCGCGTCATATTGGTTTCTAAGTATGATTCCATTTGCAAATTAACACATTCCAGAATAATTTGAAGCAATTGATAATACCCACTTTAAGTTTTAGTGCCTCATTCCAGCAGCACTGATACCAACTGCTGGAATGTCGAAGGAATGTTTTAAATTAAATTCTGCGAAAGATTTAAATCGCATTAGCGTCGAACAATTAATATCATTAGGCATCGCCAACTTCGATAGGTAGCTGAAAATACGTTGACTGCAATAAGAGGGAAATGTGAACGAGATCGAAAAGAAGTCCACTTTTCCCGGTGAAATATTTCAAGAAATATTTAAGAACACAAGGAAACGATTTGTTTCCTGGATTGGCAGGAAATTCCTTCCCTGATAGGGTACCTTTCGAAAACCGCTCTTAAATATTATTTTCCCATATTATGCACTTCTTTGTGTGGAGATAGACAGCTATCTATCTCTAACCGGAGATGTTTAAAAATGGTCTTTAAAGTCTTAAATAAAACACCCCTTACTTTGTTATGAAAAACTCCATTTCCCCATGACAATCTAAACACCACATAGGAGTGCATTAGTACGAGTATGTGTACAGGAGTCACACACGTCCCTTCTTCTTTGCTGTGGCTTTCTGTTATTGTTGCTCGTCCCCGTCTTTGCCGAGAATTACGGACTATTCTCTTACAATGTATTGAATGTCGAATATGATGAATGTCCAGGGAGTTGTTTCTGTCCATGTGGTGAAGCATGTCCAATGCAACAATGAGGAAACCCTCAACAATGCCAACAAACATGGATCAGGCATCAGCAGAGACCACAAATACTTGAATCGACCACATACGACAAAATAGCTGGACAACTTTGTATGTTGTGACATATGTGCAATAGAGTGGGTTACGATAGATAGAATACATTTTAAAAATTGTGAGTCAAGACAACACTAAAATTCTTCGAAATGGAAGTGTTTTTCTGACGTAAGAAGAGGTTAAATTAGATTGAGACCCACTATAGTCCATTACTCTCAGCTTTTTTATAATTTGTTTAAATAAGAATCCTAGATTATTACCTAGAAGATTCATCCGTCTAGAGAGGAAAATATTTTACAGATACAGGGCGAAAATATTTTAAACTGTAAAACCAATCGAAAAATTAAAAATGTTAATATTAAATAAATAAATTCATCAAAAATAAAAACATTAGGTCATTTAAATAAACCGTAGGGTATATTTCTATTCATATTAGATTTCTCTTGAAAGTATACAGGTGAAATATTTCAATTTTATCTCTATTTTTAGACCATTCAACAAAATGCATTAATGTAATCGTTTCGAAAATCAAAATAAAAGAATTAAAATTGTAAAAAAAATCTAAACCTTCTATAAAGCAACACCGTTAAGGTCATTGGAAAAAATTCTAAAGGTAATTGAAATTACCTTCAAAACATGGTATAACATATTAAAATCGGTAAAGTATTTCAGGAGTTACAGGCGATTGAATGAACACACCTGTTAAAAAAAAGTAGTATGTTTTCCACTGTTGAATTGGTCATAACTCGTGAAAAAAAATCAATTTTTTTTCCAAAAAAAAGTATACAATATTTTTATAAGAAGAATACATACACAAACTTTCAAAACAATCGCAGCTATTGAGGTCAAAAACTGCATCGCTTGACATGGAATGACTCATATGTGAAGTAAATTCGTCTTTAAGAAGATTTTCACCTTCTATTTTGACTATTCAATTGGTACGACTATGTCACAGTATTGTCAGCATAATCTATGTATTTGTTTCACAATAAAAATCCTGCAAATATCATCAATAAAAATTTTGTACTTTTTAGCGGTTTTCGCCAAAAATGGCGACTTAGCGAATTTAACCAAGTAATGTTTGTCGTAATGTATTATAAAGAAATAGTCATAGTTATTGTCCGTAATTTAATTATATGAATTTGAAATATATATGTACAATTTCCCTTTTATAGCTGCCCACTATAGTAAAAGTAAATTAATAATCAAAAAAATCAACAAAATATATTTTTAATATTTCGGGAAATTTAAAATCTTTTCCAGGGAATTCTCGTCCATTTTTTTCGGAAATTCGCTAACTATAAGTCTCTGAATACATGCCAGAAATAATTCAAAACGTAAAATTCATTTTAGGGTTTGCTTCGTACTTGTTCCGAATTGGTGCTAAACTGTCAAGATTATTACTGTAAAGACTTAACACTTACTGTCAGGTAGTCAGTCGTTTGATGCGACAATCAGAACCATCGTATTTGTCTGCCTGTCCATCTATTCTTGTGATCAAAGAACAGGTCGCAATTGTTGCCAGAACCAAATGAAACTTTGCGAAAGGAAGTTTGACTCATTTCACACTAGATAGCCTATATTTTAACAGATTTTATTCAAAATTTACAGAACATCTTATATTTCAACTGGAAACACCTATGGTGAAAATATGTTAGGTCGGTTCAGAGACCTAATTATGTCATGCATGCAAATCATTTTAGGCGTATTTCGCGCGAAAAAGAAAATTTTCCAAAAAATATCCAGTTTGTATTTATTGTTTACCGTGCCCTACCGCAATATACACTTTTTGTAAAAAATTTGGAAAAAGGGATAAAAATGGTACCGATCTGACGGATGAAGCTGGAATCTTTAAATTCGCTGTGTACACCACAGAAAATGTGTTTTCTATACAACATTGCCAAGATTTCATGAAAAACGTTATCGAGTTTACAATAAATCTTATTTATATATTTGGGTTTAAATGGCTATGTGCTTATTTCAACATTCATAGTGCTCAATTTTTAAACACGCAAAAGTGGCTATGAAGCATAAAACCGCGAATAATAGGAAATTTCGAAAACTTTTTAATCGTAGCAATTAGTAATCCTTTTTAGATTAATCTGTAAAAGAATGATTACTCTTAAAATTAAGGATAAAATCCGTTTTTTCGCTCTCCTGAAAAGTTATGTTTTTGTTCATAGCCACTTATGTCTGGATGTTGGTAAAATCTAGACTATCTAGTTATGTCCGTCTGTCTGTCTGTTGAAAGCACGCTAGCATGAGAACGAAATGAACTGGGAGTTCAAATTTTCAACAAATGTGTCCAATGGTTGTAGATCACTTGGGATTGAAAGTGGGTCCAGAGGAAACATTTTTTCCCTAACAAGGACTGAAATGTATTGAGTATTTAAGCTAATTTTTTTAATTTCCACATTATAATAACTTGAAATTGTGTACGAACATTTCCCTTATACCGTGAACACGAACCAAAACGCGTAATAGCTGAAGTAGTGAATGGTAAATCGATTCCGATTCTAATCGAGAATCGATTCTGAGGGCTCAAAAACGATTCTTTTGGAATCGATTACATGTGTCCAACTTTATACTGGAATCGATTATCGATGCTTGGGAATCGAAATTTAATTTAATTAAAACCACCCAAAAAGTATGTACAAGGTGGTAACAAGTTGTGAAATTTAAAAGCTGCAATTTTATTAATTAAACAAAAGGAAATGACACTAAGTGTGGAATTGATAAAAAAATTGACAGTGGTATAAAGGTTAGGAGCTTAATATGTACCAAACACTGGGGTTTTCGTACCTCCAAACAGTCCAAGCATTTGGAAAAATTAAATTATTGCGTAAAAATACATCCCAATGCTAGATAGATCGCTTGTAATGGAAATATCGGATAAAGTAGTAGACGATAATGATTTAACATATTATACAAAATATGCATAAATAAAACTGCCGATGGAAAAGTATTTCTAAGTGCTTATGGAAATATTATTTATACAGAATTGATCCATGTAGAAAGTTTTATTCAAAATGGTGAGAGCGGCCACGTAAACCAAGATAGTTTTCTATTATAATATTATTTATATTCCGTGAAATAAAGTATTATATGTTAGATAAACACGAATTGAACTGAAAATACGGTGAATTAGTTCAGCCGATTTTTTCTTTATCAGTGCTCACTACCAACAATACAATTTCCTGAACTTTTGGATATCATTTACATTTTAATATCAAGATCTTCGAGAAAATCTGATATATTCATACACATCGGTCGTCGCTAAAATCGTATTTGACTAATGAAACTATCATTAGAACAACATTTTATTGTTGTTTTCATGTTAGTGTTAATTAGAAAGTGTTAGTTTTGATGAAATATTACACAAAACTTGATCGATTTCATCAGTACTAAAAGACCTCAAAATAAATGACAAATGTCAAAACATAGTCTAGGCGAAAAAAATCTATAAGAAAAAACGTTTTCCAAAAACTATATATATTATAGATTATTCAGAATAGTCGATTAAAGAAGGGCACCTTAGTGTAAAACAATTAAAAAGGCGTAAAGTTCGGCCATGGCGATTCTTATATACTCTCTACCATGGATTGGAGATATTTTAAGCAAATTTTAATAAATTTAAAGTCCACTCTCGCTTGTAGGGAGAGGCTATCAAAACATTTGGACAGTTGTTATTGTGGACATTTTCTGTACTAGTTAGTTAAAATTATACCTCTCGTTTTATTGTTAAACATTTCTACCGATTCCGATTAAGAATCGATTCTCAGGTCCGATTCTTCGATTCTAAGAATTGGATTCAAAAATAGTTGATCGGGAATCGAGAATCGATTCTTGTCCTCGATTACCATTCACTAAGCTGAAGCAATGAAACTAATCTTTAAAAATTGAAGAAGTCATGCAAGCTGACTTTTGCTTTTTGACGAGGGTTGTTAGATTTTCCTCTAAGCAAAAGTTTGATTTTTATGGGATCCTGATGCATTTGCACGAAATAAATATATCACTATTTGCCTTTCTATCTTTGGATGGAATAATTATGATAATTTTATTCCGCATACAACTAAACCACTTTAAAGACATTTTTTTGGAAGCTTCGAAGTCTGTAGTGTTCTACGTTGTCCAATTCCTTTGAGTGGAACAATTTGTTAATTCCCAACATTACACTCTTTTCTGATATAACATTCGATCCTTTTTGTAAAAGTTACCGAATTTTTCATTTCATGGTCCTTAGGCATCTCTCTTACTATACATATATGAACGCTTAAATTGAGTATAAGTGTACCTGTACGCCCGACGAAAGACAACTAACTGACTGTCATTGAAATAAAACTATTAGTAAATAATCAAACTAAAAAATTAAGAAAATTTTGTTCAATACTCATAGACTTCATACAAAGAAAAAATTAAAATAATGAAAAAAAAATACGAATAAACAAGTAAGAATGCGTTAATTTCTGCCGGGCCGAATCTTATATACCCTCCACCACGGAGTGCATTCCACAGTATTACCAGCAGATTAAAGGATGTCGACTTTACATAGAAGCGCAGTACCATATTACGAAAATTGTGATATTTTTATGCACATTACTATATTTGTTTACTATTTCAAACTATAATGTATACTTATGCGCACTGTTTAAAATCGACTACTATATATAAATAAAATGCTGAAATTGTGAAAGTGAACATGCCTAAATATTAAGTGATTGTCAGTCGCCATTACAAAGAAGCAACATAAATTTTAAAGATATCTCCATTCCCCAGATTCGCACCATCCCCCGACCAAATGTACAAATTTCGAAAAAAAAAACCTTTTTTCGAGTCTTCATAGTCAGAATGTATACACCGAATTTCATGATTTCAACTTCAGCAGTTTGGTAGGCCCCACTTTTATCCCTCTTTTTCAATTATATCCCTTAAGAGTACGAATTTCGAAAAATCACTCTATTTTACGTGTCTACGAATTATTGGGACGTACACACCGAATTTCATGATTCTAGCTGTTGGTACTATATTTTATCCCTTTTTGTCCCATTTCGCCCGCTAAAACTTTTATTTACTTTGTGGTGCTTCCAAGCTACAAGAGGAATGTCCGCAACAAATTTCAAATGTATGAAAATCAGAAATTGAATTAACAAGCCAAGGCTACCAATATTTGTATACTATGTATATATATAAAGGAAATAATATTTCAATTCATAAAGAAAATATAAGGGAGCAATCATAAATACCCTAAATATTGGGGGATAGAGAGCGTATTTTCAGCTACTATAAATTTTGAAAATAACTTATCTCTCACGTACGCAGTATAAGACAACTTCATGATTCTATCATTTTTTGTCGTAAAAGCAACAAAATAAAGTAAGAATTTCTAAAAAAATATTTTACGTGGCTATGCAGTTAGAGGAATGTATACACCGAATTCCATGATTCTATCAGCGGCCATTTTGTTGGTACCATTTTTATCCCCTTTTTCCAATTTTGCCACCCTCAAGAGTACGACTATCTAAACTCTGTTATTTTACGTATCTACATAATTAGAGGGATGTACACAACGAATTTCATCATTCTAGCTGTATTCGTTTAGTTGGTACTATTTCCGAATTTCATGATTCTAGCTGCTGTCATTTGGTAGGTATTATTTTTATCCCCTTTTTCCATTTGAACCCCAAAAGGTACGAATTTTGGAAAGTTATTTTATTTTACGTGTCTACGCAGTCAGAGGAATGTAGACAACGAATTTCATTATTCTAGGTGCAGTCGTTAGGGTGGTGCTATTTTTATCCCTCTACCCCATTTAACCCCTTAAATGTACGAATTTAGAATATAAAAAATACTTTTATATTATGTATCTACTCTATTAGAGGAATGTACACGCCAAATTTCGTGTTTCTATCTGTTGTCGTTTGATAGGTACCATTTTTATCCCTTTTAGTCCCATTTCGCCCCTTAAATACTTTAAATGAAATACTTTAAATATTAGGGGTATTTTCAGTCCTTGTGAAGGGAAAATTTTTCCCTTTGGGCCGATTTCGCCCACTTCCAATCCCACCCGATCTACAACCTTAAGACACATTTAGTAAACATTTGAACCTCCTAGCTCATTTCGTTCGGCCGCTATTGTGCTTTCAACAGACGGACATGGCTATATCGTCTTGGAATTTTACCACGACCCAGAATATATATACTTTATGGGGTCTCCGATGAATATTTCAAGGTGTTACAAACGGAATGACAAAGTGAATATACCCCCATCCTGGAGGTGGAGCAAGAATATTTGTTTATTCTTGTGTTCTCTATTCGGCGTACAATTAGCTCTGTCTGCATAAACGCGAAAAATGAAGAGATCTTTTACAGTCAAAATAAGGATAAAATGGAATAACATTGGTACTGTACGAAACATCACAATTTTTTTGAAACGTAAGTGGTTGCTGTAATTTGTAATAGTAAACAATTTGCATACAAATTATATAAATTTTCCTAATATTTGCCAGTTAGAATGATAGTGGTATAAGTCACACTTTATCCGTTCTGAGATATACAATGGTTTATGTTTGAGTCAATTGAGAAATATGTTTCCACCGAAGCACAAATTTTTTTCTTAGAATATTCAACTACCATATCGAACTTTTATAAAAAATCGACAACGTTGGTAACTTTAAGGGATTAAACACTTTCAAAGGTTGTACTGATTGAAAGTTGAATAATTAAAGTCGTCATTCGTCTCAAAATAGAAAAAATTTAAAAAAATTAAATTTTTAATTTTTTCACAAAAGTACTATTTCTGTACCAAAAATGAAAGAAAACACAAAGTATTTTATTTCAAAAAAATTTAAAAAATGTATAAATATTTACAGGTTGTTCGTCTATAAGCGTTATATTGAAATTATTATTTTTAATACACTCCATGGTATATAAGATTGACTCACCCCTTCTGGTACCTACATAAAATTAAAGCTGATATAACTTCTATAAGTATGATCCAGAGTTACAAGCCGAACCATAATTATCGGCGGCGGCGGCGCTGTTCAAAATGGTTCTGTCATTCGATTACCCCTATTTATTTGACAATTTTGGGGAAACGGAAGGAATAATTTTCTTTTATTTTTTGCCAAGTAGTTCAATATTTGATAATATTTGCCAATGTTCCAATAATTTAATATTGTTATTAGGGTATCCAATTATTCGGACTTTTATGTTATTCGATTTATCGTTTATTTGAAAACAAAAAAAATCCAATTAATCGAATGATGAAGTCCAGATTTATTCGATTAACCGAATTATCGAACAATTGTCCACTTAAATAAAATATAATTAATAAGAGTTATATAGACAAGACACGCCAGTTTATGGGTAGTTCCTTTATTTAAAAATTGTAATATCAAATTCGAAATTCATTAGAAGTTGACAAAAATCTTAATATCTTACCAAAATAAAGAACCTTCCCTTAAATGAACACAATATCAGAAGTTATCCATTGATATTTTTCGAATATGGATCATATTTATAAGAGAACTGAATTTATTATCGCGGTGTTATCCTCAATTTTTTTCGGATAAATCGTTATTTTAATATCTGTGGAGCATACAAATCAGAAATCGAAAAAATTGTGGTTTTATATTTGGTGTTTCTAGTTTTTTCTTAAATGGAGCAAACTGGCTATTCAAAATCAATTTATCATACAAAGCATACGACGATTTCATTAGTTTTTAAGGCAAAACTTATAATATCGATTATTTGGGACAACTTATTCGAATTATTCGTTATTCGAAAATCATGATTTTTTATTATTCGAACAAATATTTGACAAAAATTATTCGATTAATCGCGGTTGGACACCCTAATTGTTATCCCTATACAATAATTTTTTGGAATTGTTAATCCATTCCCAAAATTTATAATATGGATTAATTTAATAAATATTTTTGTAATTACAGCTTTTCATGTGAGGCTTGAATATGTTAATCCTTCCAAAGAATAATAATAGTCTACCTACTTTGACACACTAAAGAAGCACAATAGAGGAGCTGTTGTTCATTGTTATTTATAGGAACACATGGCCACACGTACTGCAATTGACTTATATAAATGCGACTTTCAAATCAAAATACAATCATTCAATTTTCTATAGCCGTCATCATATAGTGGGATATCAAATTCAAAGAAATATCAATATATTTCACAGCAGTAGGTTGTCTAAGTCGACATTTATATTTTCTTTTGTAATTTTAAGTGGGTTGTCTATTTTGCTAGTAAGATTTGACTGAGTTATAACTCCGTCAAATCTCGGCGGCGTGGTTGAAGTCGATTTGAGCCAATGAAATCGGCGGCGGCGCGGCTCGTGCGGCAACATGCGGCGGCGGCGGCCTGTCGGCTTGTATCTCTGGTATGATCTGAACACTCTGAAATTGTAATGTTTTCATTGATGCTCTACACACCTGGAATATGGGCGATATTGCCACTCCCCTTTTGATATAGGCTTTGGTAAAAATAAACGTGTATAATGAAAATATGTTTACAAACACTTTAAAGCAAAATGATTTCGAATCTGAGTAAATAGCAACAAAAATAGGAAAAATTAAAGATCGAATAATAGACAAAACAAAACATATGATTTTTTTTAATATTTTGTAAATATTTCAATTATTGTGAGAAGACTTGGATAATGTTTTTAGCATGTCAATCCACCTCCAGCCTTACGAAAATTGATCTTTATATAGTAAATCCAATTTACAGAGGCTGCGACAAAAATTCAAATTCCATATTTTGAGTTAGTCTTCATTCACTTCGATTTACCATCCCAACATTGGTATTTCCAGTACACGTCCTTTTATTCCGTCCAATGTTTATATTTACTTTTTAGCACTTTTAGCCGTATACTTAATAATGTATATTATGGTTCTTAAGCCATTCGAAAATTCATCAACGATTTGTTTTCATTACAAAGTAGATGATGTTGATCAAATTTCCAATTTACGGCATCCCTGACATCTTCCCATTACTTGCTTCATTCTAAAAGAGTGGTTTTGAAAAACAATTACATTTCATTGTTGTAATTTATTACATAAGTGCTCTCTGTCTCGGTGTCTCACTGGCTTTGTGGCCGAGAGTTCGGCGTGGGGGGGGAGGAATACTCTGAATTTCTTTTGGTTACAATTTCATAATTCCATTAAATGTAAACGTGTGTATTACAACTACAACTACATTCAAACAATTTTCGATTAAACATCTCAAACTAACTGTTTTTTTTGCATCTTTGCGATACGTATCTCAAACATGGTAATATTCAAAATGTTGTTATGAAAAACGGATGCCGAGGCTATGCTGGTATCTGTTCTGTTCTGTTGGCTTTCACTAACCCCACCCACTCAACCAAAACAATCATTTTTACGGATAGTGTTCATATGAAGGCTTCAGAGCAAAAGTCTCTCTTTTTTAGAAAATTACTGGATTCGGAGTTGGTCGCAATAATTTAGTTTTTCTTTAGGACTGAATAACTAAGCTGTCAAATGTTCAGGAAAACCTGGCCTGAGTATGCTTTTGGCCAATTAGAGACCATGCGTGATGAATTCGACGATCACTGTCAAAGTTGCGACAACGAAGAGGAAGATGAGACAATCGAACATCGCTTTGCGGCTGTCCAGTTCCAGTAAACCCACGGTACACGGGTTATCGAAAAGAAGCGACCACCTCAGAAATTATTGAAAATATCCTTGAAATATCCATTCATGAATGCAAATTTTAAGAAATCGCACAACAGGAATGGCGTAATTAAATTTTAGAAATGCTGAACCAAGGATATATTAGTCAGGTCTGATGCCTTCACATGTACGGTGTATATGTTCATCGTACATTATACATACTTGTACACACATCTATGTGTGAATACAATTTGTTTTGCCATTCAGTACTCTCTAGGAGCAAATATGTGCTTGTAAGAGGGTGTGTGCCTGTGTGCGGTTAGGTATATATGTACATGTACATATGTATGGTTGAGTAAGTAAACCCTAATAAACTTTACAACATTGTTGTCAACCCTAAAGAAGTTGTGGTAGTCCCTGCAAATGGGGAAGTTAGTTTGGATCCATTTTTATTTGGTTAGTTTTGAGCTTTATCTACGTTTTCTTTCTGCATAAAAGGTATTTTTCAATATTTTGCCATTACGTATTTCACATACTTTCGTTCGGATGTGAACCTACCCACCCACACACACACAGAGATGTCGTCGCTACAAGCAATAAACAGACTAAGTACAAGATTTTAAAATATTTATATATTAAAGTTGATTCGTTTGTATAGGTGAAATATAAGGGCCCTACCGATTAAAATGACATTTGGGCTAGTTTTTTTGTTGTGTGTGTGTGTGTTCAAATAAAAACTAAAAATCCGATTTTATTGAAAAAGAAAATTGACGACGTTACTGAATAAGAAAGTCTGGCTGATAAAAATTTGGTCCGAGTCTAATTCAAAATATTGTAATATGACCCAGCAGGAATTTACTGATATTGTTGGCCTATAATATTGTTAATGTTGGCCATGGGCTAAGAACATCCACAAATTGTTAGCATTACTTACAAAATTTATGTAATGGGGTCATAAAGTCCTTGGATTTTATGACATAAGTCAAAGCGCCACAAAGTCCATGGACATTATTACACTTTTGGGGTGACATAATGTATATGGACATTATGTCACGCCACCTCAGCTGATCATCAGATTCGAAGTTATTGCAGAGAGATCCCAACTCCCAATACATTATGGTGGGAACCCGAGTAAAACTTCACGGTATGATCAAATAGGCACTTCAAAAGGATCCTGCTGTGTATTCTAGTCGTTTATATTTGCACCTGCAGAAGCCGGATTATTATTCCGTTGGCCACAAAAAACGTCAGCAAGGAATAGGAAAGCCAGACTTGAATTTGCCAAAGGCTACATCGACTGGAGTGCTCAGAAATATAACACCTTGTTACTCTCTGACAAATCCAAGAATAACTTGAAAAAATCAGAAGGAATCAAGCATGAACGTAGACCACAAGGAAAGAGATGACATTCTAAGTATTGCAAAGCAAGTGTAAGGAATGGAAGAGGCACTATAATGGTCTGGAATTGCTTTTTTTATCAAGGAGTTGGTTCAACGAAGAAGATTGATGGAATTATGTAACGTGGCATAGTAAACGAATTGATGTAGCCATATGGCACTTCAATGGACGCTCTAACAGGATAACGATCCTAAAGGTTTCGGCTTGAAGATCTTGGTTTTGATCTCAATCCCATTTCGAAATTGTGAGAGATTTTTAATGAAAATCGAACAAAAAATTAAAAAATAAGGATGATTAGTTTTGAACAGTAAAAATTATAATGGGAAAGAATTACATAATAAATCATAATGAATTCAAAATTCTAAATGCCTAATAGATTTACATATGTCACCTAGAATAAATTATTCGCAAACTAGTATTAATTTTAATTTGTTGCCAATAAAGGGGGTGCTTTAGTGTGTTACCAATAAAGGGGGTGCTTTAGTATTGTCCGTCTTATTTTCTCCATCTAAACTTTTTTTGGGTTAAATTTTAATTTATAAAAAGTTGAACTTCGTAACTTTTGTTTTATCTGCAATAAAATTAACTATACCTGCATATACACATACTTACATATGCAACTCAATGAGATGCTTGTAAGATGGCATGTGTGCTTTATTAATTGGTGCGATTTTTTAAACGCAAATTCGGCAAGTGAGTTGTGCTTCTCGTTCGTTTGTGAGAATCATCTCCTTATAGAGGCTGGGTTTGAAGTTGAAAAGTCGCTGCGAAGCCACTTGAAAAGACTTTTGACATGGTCGAAATCATGATCGTAGTAGTCTGCAGCCAAGTAATAAATGTCACCATACCATTTGTAAATAAATTTGCATTCTATTAAATATAGAAGCAAAATGGTTTTGAGCCAGGACAATATATAAAAAAACAAAATTTGTATGCCATTTTCAAAAAAAAAATAATAATATGTGGAAAATATGTAACTAACTATAATGCAAAACATTTCTCCGAAAGCAATAGGTAACAAATTTTTCCAAAGGTGGTGAAAATAAATACAAAAATTTGAGTAATTTTCGATTTTCAAATACAAAATCTTACGTTTTCCTCTAAACGTATCCTATCTTCCAAGAGTTCAAAAATTACCCTGCAAAACCGGGCACCTCTTCAAGCATTCTAAATATATACTTCATTCCTCCAGGGCATCCAAAGAAAAACATTTGTTTGTCCAAACTAATACATTTTTTCAAAAAGGATATTTTTTTTATAATTTATTGCAAACAAACTTTATTTGGCTAAAAAACGCAATTTATAATAAAACTAATTTGAGCGCAAAAATTTCTTATAATGTGTGAGAAACAATACGACAAAATCGAAAAAAGAAATTACTCTTTTTTTAACCGAAAAAGGAAAAAATCTGATCGTAAAAATATGTTAAAAACACAAAAAAATACTTTACAAATTATATTCTGTACGGATTATTATAATCGAATACCATCTTCACACATATGATTTTCATGACAAAAAACTTAAAATGTCGACATAAACAATTTTATGTTGGTATATTTTACAATGTGGATTAAAAATGGAATTTGCATAAAAATCCGCTGTCTAATAATTAATTCCAAAAATCGATATGGAAAATTGTGAAAAGTAATATTCTGCAGTGTCATGTATTTCATGCGACAATATATTATATAAAGAATATTATACTATCTATCTCAGTTTTTATAGATGCTTTATTTTTTGTAAAATTATATGAGAACCCTTCCCAGGGAAAAAATCCTGCGCACGACCCTGGCATTAACAACAGTATTTCCACTTTAACAAGTTCAAGTTTATTTAGTTTTTATACACTCCACGACAGTATTATGTCTTTGTGCATTTGTTCGTAACACCCAAAAGGAAGAGAGATAGACCCATTGTTAAATGTACCGATCGGCTTAGAATCACTTTGTGAATAGATTTACCAATTTTCGTCTGTCCGTCTGTTCATCTATTCTTGTAATCACGATACAGGTCGCAATTGTAGACAGAACCAAATGAAACTTTGCACAACGAAGTTTTTCGGGATAACAACGAACGCTATTTAATTTGAAGAAAATCGGTTCAGATTTAGATATAGCCCCCACACGAATTTCACTAACGATATGACTCTTTTCACTCTAGATACCACATATTTTAACAGATTTTCTTCAAAATTGGCTAAACATCTTATAGTTCAACTAGAAACACCTGTGGTGAAAATAGGTCAGATCGGTTCAGATTTATATATTTCGCTCCCGATTTGACTTTTTCCGCTCTAGAAACCACATATTGTATCAGATTGTCTTCAGATTTATCAATACATCTTATATTTAAACTAGGAACACATATGGTGAAAATAGGTCAGATCGGTTCAGATTTATATATAGCTCCCATTAAAATTTCACTCCCGATTTGACTTTTTTTCTCTAAGAACCACATATTTTAACAGATCCTCTTCAAATTAGGCGAAATATCTTATATTTGTTTAATAACCAGCCATGGTGCAAATGGGTCAGATCGGTACAGATTTATATATAGTTGCCAAACAAATTTCACTACCGATTTCACTTTTTCCACTCTATAAACCATATATTTTAACAGATCTTTTTCAAATCTTTCAAAATATCTTATATTTTAACTAGAAACACCCATGGTGAAAATGGGTCAGATCGGTTCTGATTTACATATACAGTTGAACTTCGATTAACCGTGACTCTATTAACCGTGAAGCTGAGTGGTTGATTTTTTACCTCTATTATCCGTGATGCACATGTCCATGTGACTGTTTGTTTGTTTTTTTTTTCGTATAATACACACACATCTCTCATATTAAAATTCGGTGATTCCCCTTTTTCATGAAAGTGCAATTTTCATATCAAATTTCATATTCATTCATCAGTGTGAAATTTGATCTGTCAAGACGTGTTTTCCTTACATCATGCCACCGTCAAAAACTAAATCCGCGAAAAGAGCAAGAAAGGTTCTTTCAATTAAAGAAAAAATGGAGCTGATTAATGAATACTCAAAACGAAAAGTACCTTTTAAAATGTTGTCTGAAAAATATGGAGTTGGCATTCAAACTGTATCCGATTTAATAAAAAACAAAGATCGAATTTTAAAATTTTGCTCCGATACTGATTCAATGCTTGGTCTTAAACACAGATATACACTAAAAACATCCGCAAACCCAAAAGTTGATTTCGCAACATATGAATGGTTTCGGCAAGAAAGATTTAAGGGAACTCCAATTTCAGGTAAGTTAACTGAATTCGAGATATTGTATGAACTTAAACTGAAATTTGCTTCTGAACTTCAGGCGAAATGATTGTCGAAAAGGCAAAAATGTTCCATTTGAAGTTAAACATGAATTCAGAGTGCACTTATTCATTTGGTTGGTTGGATAAATTCAAAAAACGTCATGGAATCCGTCGACTGAAATCTACGGGAGAAAAGGAGTGTGCTGATTATGAGTCTGCTACGATGTTTGTGGACGACTTGGATGAAATCATTAAAAACGAACAACTTACAACTGAACAGATCTACAATGCAGACGAAACCAGTCAATTTTGGAGGTGTTTGCCTCAGAGTTCTTTCGCTAGTGGTAATGAATATTCTATTGAAGGGTACAAGGAATCCAAGGAGAGAATCACAGTGCTAGTTTGTTCAAATGCTGCAGGAACTACACTTGTGAGTTGATGATAATAGGAAAAAGTGCCCATCCAAGAGCTTTAAAAAACGTTGAACACCTTCCTGTGATTTATAAATCTAATAAGAAAGCTTGGGTAACACAACAGCTATTTCTGGAGTGGTTTAATCAAAATTTTGTACCAGAAGCAAAGGAACATCAACGGCGTAATTTTCGGTTATCCGTGATTAGCCCGGTCCCGAGCATCACGATTAATCGAAGTTCAACTGTAGCTCCAATACAAATTTCACTCCCAGATAGACTTTTTCCGCCCCAGAAACCACAAATTTTCACCGAATTTCTTTGAAGTGAGCATAACACGTTATATTTGAAGTGGAAGAACTTATTTTGAAAGTTAGTCACTTTAATCCATATTTGGATATAGCCCCGATACAAATATTCTTTTCGATTTGACAAATTGGACCAGATCATATTAGCCTATGATTAGGAAACATACAAAAATTCTTCCCGTTTTCACTTTTCTATCGAATTGAATTGTATTCGGATAGAAAGTGGAGTGTATCATACAGTCGGCCTCGCCCGACTTTAGCCTTTACTTACTTGTTTCATATTCTGAGCAGTTTGCCCAAAACCTACTCCAGCTGTTGAAAACGAATTATGGAAAATAGTTACACCCTAAGCTATTAATATATTGATTCATATGGTTCCAGGTTGGAACAAGGACCATAACACAGTTTTTCCATTGTGATCTTTGGTGTGACATCGACTTTATTTCTAGGGATGACCCTGCCGTCCTTGCTTCGGATTCCACTTGTCTTCTCCGCGTGTTGGCGGGCCTTCCTCTCCTTCTGCTGCCATGTGGGTTCCATCTTAGCTATGTCATCATTAGGTCTTCTCAGAATATGGCCGATCCAATTACATTTTCTTTTGGCTATTTCTATTCGGATGGATGTTTCTCCTGTCCGTTCCCACAAGTATCTGTTGGAAATTACATTTGGCCAGAATATTTTCAAAATCTTCCGCAGCGATCTGTTTATGAATACATGTAACGCTTGTAGATCTTTAGTTGAGGTATTCCACGATTCACATAACAGTACAGATCGTACATTTGAAGAAAAGAGTCGAAGAAAAGATGCGATTTTCGATGTCCTCACCTGAGCCGCCAGCAGAAGATAATATGTTGCCCAAATATGTAAACGAGTGGACATCATCAGTTCCTCGTTGTTTATCTTGAACTTAGAATTGTTATTTGTGTTCAGACGAAGAACTTTGGACTTGCCAATGTTTATGTGTAGTCCACCACCGCGTGCAGTTGTGTGGAAAGCATGAAGTTGCGCTGACATATCTAGATAATTGTGTGCGAGGAGCATAATCGAGATCTTCTACCGGTCCTTGTAGGCCCCATGTGATGCCTCGCCTTGTTCTTGTTTACTTGTCTCATTATCTCGTTAAGTACAATATTAAATAATAACGGACACAAAACACAGTCCTGCCTAATTCCCACATTCACACTGAACTCTCTACCCAATGTCCTTTTCGTGTAATACTCAACATTTCGAGTTCCGGTATAGTGCAGGTATTAGGTCTATTATTTCTACCGGGACTCCTAGCATCGCAGTGCTTGCCAAATGGCTTGGTGATGATTAGTGTCGAAAGCTCTGACAAAATCGATTAATATGCCCAGTATAGTACGGAACGCCATTCCCCCTATTGCCCGAAAATTATGCGTATACTATTTCCGAAGTCATTGCACGAGGGATTAGGTGTGAAGCCAGCTTGTTCAGGACGAAGATCTGGCGAGAGCGATGATGAAAGTCTTGCATGTATATAATGTAAGCTATAATCTTGTTTACCATAGACAATAAAGTTATACCCATCCAGTTTCCACACTCAGTTAGGTCTCCTTTCTTTGGTAATTTAATTATTACTCCGGTATTAAGTTCTGGAGGCAAAGTATGTGAAGACCAGAATTCTGCTATAATGGCTTGGATTATCTTGGCACTGTCTAAGCCATGTGTCTTACCATTTTTGAGGGTTTTTATAGCATTTGTTATTTCCGTTTCGTGTGGTCAGGTTACACTGATGTCATTTCGCTTGTAGTGAGTTAGACACTGGCACCTGGGTGTTTGTGGTTGGTTCTGTCGTGGACAATATGTTGGCATAGTGGTCAGACCATATTGCCAGTTGGTTGTTAATCAGTTAATGCTGTAACGACTCCTCCTGAAGCATCCTTTAGTGGATATGTATTTGAACGTATGTTCCCGCATAACTCCATCGCAATTCTGTACAGGTCTCTGGGCCTGTGAGTGTCAGCGACTGCCTGAGCTTTTGCAGCTTTTTCCTCGGTCCAGGATCGTTTGTCCCGTCTTGCACTCCGTTTAACCATGCGATCCTTGTTTGTATATTGGGATTGCAGACTCATTTTTTCAATCTTGTCCTGGCAGTATTTATCCAGTCCTTCAGTTTCCTCCTCTCCTCGATGAATTTCCAGATTTCAGAACATTGCTGTTCTGTAATGTATTGACGTTGTAACGTCGTCTTGGCAACATCCTAAGTAGGGTTTGCATTTTCCCGTACTTTTTATTTCCCGGGAAGCGGGAATTATTTTTTCAATTTCCCGGGATCCCGGGACAGCACGGGAAATCGTCAATATACCGTTTACAATGAGTTAAGCTTATTTTTCCAATGAAACATTCACATTTTATTAAGGTGGGATGTGAGCGATTTTTGAACGGATATTCGGCAAGTGTTCTTCTGTGCTTCTCATTCGTTTGTGAGAATCATTTACTTAAAGAGGCCGGGTATGTTGTTGAAAAGTCGCTACGAAGCCATCTGATGAAACCTTTCACAGGGTGGAAATCATGATAGTGGTAGTCTGCAGGCAAGTAATAAATGTCACCATGCCATTTGTAAATAAATTTTAAATATAGAAAATAAAAATGTATTTCACAACGAACCTGTTACAGAATTCAACTCAAACATCTTTTCAAGTTTCAAAATTAATCAAATGTTTACAGTCAAAATTTGAAAGTGAATATTTGAATTAAGAGCAGATTATGACGTCATCAGATATTTCTTATTTTATTGGAAAATATTGACGCGACGGAGAACGATCGTTCACATTCAACAGATGTAGTCAGTAGAGCATTAAATAAAATGTTTTACTTTTCTTTTCTTTGTCCAGTCGCTTTGGAAACTATGAATTCTTTTTTAGACAGCTATCTTGACTTTTTAATACAATATTGATACTTGCGTTTTCTATAGCATTGTTTAAGATATTTTCAAACGACTGACCTCATTGATTTTGGGCGTTCCATTTCTGGGTTTTTAATTTTTTTCATATGGCAAACCCCGATAAAGTGAATTTTGGGTGTATATCCGAACGCATTTGTCATCGAACAGCAATATTTGACATACCAAATTAAAATCGATATGAGCTAAATTATTGTACAACATTTTTATTGTGGAAATTATGGAAAAATATGCTAAGAAATACATATGTAAAAATATCTACCGAATTCCCGCGGGATTCCCGTACGAATTTCCCGGGATACGGGAAATGAAAAATATGTGAATTCCCGGGAATATTCCCGCGGGAAATCCCGGGATGCAAACCCTAATCTTAATTCTAAAAGAGCGTAACAAAAAATTTTTAAAAACCTCGTTATTACAAATTCCGATAGAAACAACTGAAATACACCGAAATATATAAAAAAACGTGATTTCGACAAAATTATCAGTTACGCCCTTTTTGAATTAACGTAAAACGATATGTGCATGCACATCAACATGTAAAAGTATTATGTACACAGCCATACATACAGGAAAAACTATGTTAGTTATGGACAATAAAGACTTTTCTACCAGAACAGACAGGAATCCGGATGGTTCTTAAGGTACGAACCGATAGTCACTAAAATTGCGATACTGTGTATGGACGAAAGGAACTTTCAGCATTAAAGCTATTGTCGTTTACATTCCATATGTTTACGAATGCATGGGAAACTTTAATTTTTTACGCAAACAATGGATGTGGGAAGATGGAAGTTTTGAAATAGTTTTGCAAATGAAATTTCGCATTGTTTTGTGGAATTGTTTAAAATCTCGCAGAGGGAGTCGTTGTAGAGGACGAATTGGTTTGAGTCGATATTGATGAAGGGCTAGAGATAGATGCCCACTATATTTATCTAATGTTAGAATGCATGAGTTTTGACAATCTGTGAACATTGTCTGTGCGAGCAAAAACTAGTGGACTTCAAAGTAATTTCAAATGGTATTGGTATTTATTGCCAACTGTTTATTTTAGCAAAAATTAATGATAGGAAAAACAAATGATAGGATTAAAATATAAATTTACGCATATGATTACGCTTTATCCAAAGAAATTGTGAATAAATGGGGTATTTATTCAAGTGGAAACTTACATATATTTCCAACTGCCAAATCTGACCAAAGTCGGTTGTACATTTGCATGTAAGCCATATAAAAAAGTGGATCGACGAGTCTCTATTTCACCACATATCTGCCCAATTTGACTCAATCGATAGATATAAAAGAGTTGCGTGATTGAGTGATCACGTCCCAGACCAAACGGCAAGACCTAGAATCATGAAATTTAGAAATGCGTACTTTTAAGGGGTAAAATGGGATAAAAAGGTATAAAAATGGTACCACAGCAATGATCAAACGACTGGGCTTGGAATCTTGAAATTTGGTATGGATATTCCTCTTGCGGCATGTAGGTGTCCCAAAACGTGGCTTTTGAAAAATTCGTACTTTTGGGGCGTTAAATGGGGCAAAAATGGTACAAACAACACGGCTGAAGCTAGTAGCATGAAATTTGGTGTCTACATTTCTCTTACAGCGTATAGATCAGACTTGAAGGGAGTTTTTTGTAATTCGTACTTTTAAGGGGTAAAATGGGGTTGAAAGGGATAAAAATGGTACCACAGCAATGACCAAATGGTTGGGCCTAGAAACTTGAAATTTGGTACGCAAATTCATCATATAGCTTCAATGTGCCCAATAAAATATTTTTTTAAATCCTTACTTTTTGGGGTTGAAATCGGGTAAAAAGTGATAAAAATTGTACCAACCAAACGGATGGAGGTGGAATCATAAAATTCGGTATGTACATCTCTAAAAATGCTTAGAAAGGAGTAACTAAAGAGTGATTTTTTTGAGGTTAGGATTTTCATGCATTAGTATTTGACAGATCACGTGGGATTTCAGACATGGTGTCAAAGAGAAAGATGCTCAGTATGCTTTGACATTTCATCATGAATAGACTTACTAACGAGCAACGCTTGCAAATCATTGAATTTTATTATCAAAATGCGTGCTCTGTTAAGAAAGTTCAGAAAGAAAGAAATTGTGTTCAGCGACGAAGCTCATTTTTGGCTCAATGGGTACGTAAATAGGCAGAATTGTCGATTGTGGAGTGAATATCAGCCAGAAGCATTGCAAGAGCTACCAATGCATCCAGAAAAAGTCACAGTTTGGTGCGGTTTATGGGCTGGTGGCATCATTGGACCGTACTTCTTCAAAGATGATGCGAATCGTAACGTAACTGTGAATGGTGAGCGCTACCGTGAGATGATATCCAACTTTTTTTTGCCCAAAATGGAAGAACTGAACTTGGTTGACATGTGGTTTCAACAAGATGGCGCTACATGCCACACAGCTCGCGATTCTATGGCCATTTTGAGGGAAAATTTCGGAGAACAATTCATCTCAAGAAATGGACCGGTAAGTTGGCCACCAAGATCATGCGATTGGACGCCTTTAGACTATTTTTTGTGGGGCTACGTCAAGTCTAAAGTCTACAGAAATAAGCCAGCAACTATTCCAGCTTTGGAAGACAACATTTCCGAAGAAATTCGGGCTATTCCGGCCGAAATGCTCGAAAAAGTTGCCCAAAATTGGACTTTCCGAATGGACCACCTAAGACGCAGCCGCGGTCAACATTTAAATGAAATTATCTTCAAAAAGTAAATGTCATGGACCAATCTAACGTTTCAAATAAAGAACCGATGAGATTTTGCAAATTTTATGCGTTTTTTTTTTAAAAAAAGTTATCAAGCTCTTAAAAAATCACCCTTTAGTAAACAGTGAAAAGGGGATAAAAAGGTACCAACAACACGGATGATGCTACAATAATGAAATTCGATATGTATATTCATTTTCCGGCGCATATCACTGATAAGAAGAAAATTTTCTAAATTTGTACTTTAAGGGATTAAATGGGATAAAAATTGTACCACGGTGTACATCAAACGGTTGGGCCTAGATTTTTGAAATTCAGAACGGGCATTACTTTTGTAGCACGATTGCGACCAATAACATATTTTTGCAAAATTCGTACTTTTTGATAGCGAAATCGGGTAAAAAGGGATAAAAATGGTACCAATTAAACATATGGAGCTGGAATCATGAAATTTGGAGTGACAATGAAGGAATTTTTCGAAATTCGTACTTTTAAAGAGTGGACGAGAAAAAGGGGACAAAAAGGAACCAAAAGCACGACTGACGATGTAATCATGAAATTCCGTGTGTATATTCGACTTACAGTGTAGGTGAGAGCTAACAAGGAATTTTCCCGATTAAGTGGGTTAAAAATTGTACCACCGCACTGGCCAAACGACTGGGCCTAGAATCTGGAAATTTGGAACGCATTTATTATACGAATGCGGCCATGAAAATATTTTTGCAAAATACGTACTTTTGAGGGCTAAATTGTGTAAAGAGGGATAAAAATTATACCAAACAAGCAGAAGGAGTTGGGATCTTGAAATTCGCCGTGTTCATTCCTCAAAATGCTTAGAAACACAAAATTAATGCATTTTTCGAAATTTGTATTTTTAAAGGGTAAACGGGAAAAAGGTACCAACAATACGGCTGACGCAATAATCATGAAATTCGGCGTGAATATTCGTCTTACAGCGTAGATGCGAGATAAAAAGGAATTTCTCGAAATTTGCACTCCTAAGGTATTAAAATGGGGAAAGATTTTTGAAAAAATCGTACTTTTTGGGGGTGAAATTGGGTAAGAAGTGATTACAATGGTACCAATCATGAAATTCAATTTGTACATCGCCATACATAGAAATTAAGGGAATTTGTAAGAATAATGAGGAAAAGAGGGATCCAAATGGTACCAACAAGATGGCTGAAGCTAGAATCGAGAAATTCGTTGTATATTTTCCACTGACCTTTAAAGGATTTTTCAAAATGTATACTCTTAAGTCGATCGGAACAAAAAGCGATAAAGATGATACCCACCAATGTTTCGAATAAGGTGTATACATATTGACTCTGACGTGCAATACAAATGTAGTGCATCAAAATGTGTTCATTAAAGGTGGAAGCGGATCAAAAGTGATAAAAATCGTACAATGCTAATTGAGGCTAGTAGAAGTTGGGTGTGTACATTTCTCCGAGTACGTAGACGCGCAATATATTTTAATTTTTTGAAATTTGTGTAATGGCTGCACAAAAATGGGTAAAAATAGTACCACTTACTAACATAAATGAATTTTTAGAAATTTGAGACAAAAAGGGATACAAATATTTAGTACATACCAAAATATTGCACTAGAATCGTGAGGTTCTGTGAAGTTCTCCGAATTTAAACTAAGTCTGGGGAAAATGATACTTTGTTCAGAGTTTGAATAAATTCCTTAACTCCCTTCGAGAGTTATCGTGCACATCAACCAGCCAGACAGACGTCACTCCTTCAATGCCTTGCACTTTTTTCTATCCCAAATTATATAGATGATCCTACTCTGTATTGTGAAGGTATAATTATCGCACCTTAAGAATGAAACGGGCAAATAATTTTCTACTTTATATGATTTTTTTGTAGAATACTGTTTCAATTTGTGTGCCTACCTAAATTAAACTATAGACTGTGTAAATTGGACAAATATCAATTCGGCGTATAAATCCCTCCCGCTACGTAGGATCTGGAATAGAGAATTTGGTGTGAATATACCTCTGAATATGTAGTTGCGCAACATAACGTGATTTTTCATATTTTGTGAGCGTTTACAAGAGATTTACCCTGAAAGGGATATTCTTACACCGCGTACGAAGTAGCGGGTATTTGCTGGTAATATAATATACACGCTTTCTGCAGCGAAAACTCTCCAATTTGAGTTTTCAGTTACATTTATTTTTTTAGTCAAAATAACACCTAAATAAAAGCACCTAAGAAGAAAAATGAAATAAAGCCCGAAAGAGATGAAAATAGCCCCAAATATTTGGAGGTTATTTCATAATGAAAAAAACTATCAAAGTCAAGTATTACCTAATAAAGCAAGCCCCAAGCAAATTATTTGAATTTTTTCTCTACGTAGAGAAAATCTTTTAGCCCCGCCGAAGGCCAGCAACCTAGAACCTTAACTCGGAGTAGCCGATAGGTTTTTGGTATACCCCAGAGGAGAATATCTTTAAGCCCGACTGAAGGCCGGAAACCGATACTCTGCGTAGCCAGTTTTGAGCATGCTCCAGAGAAGAAAATCTTTAAGTCCGCCAGAGGGCCGGCAACGCTCAAAACTTTCAATCAGCATATCAGGATTTGCAAATACTCCAGAGGAGAAAATCTTTAAGCCCTACCGAGAACCAACAAAGCAGGAAACCTTTGCCAACAATAATTTCTTGAGAATTGAATTAAACCCTAAATAATGTCAAGTAATCCCCAAAACCAAAAAACAATGATAATTTTCCCTCAGCCTCATTAAGGATAGTTTTACTGTTTTTGGAAAGTTACAAGAAACTATTGGCCGGACTTGCTTTAGGGTATGTACAAAGTCGGCTTTACAATATTTATGAAGCGATTTCATACAAGGTTCTTCACAAATTTAGTGAATTGTTTCTTAATTTGTATAAACAATTCATAATTAAAATAATTCCCAATGAAATAAAGCCAAAGGAAATATGGTAATTTCCATAACAAAATATCGAAATAAATCCGACAGAAATTAAATAATTTTCAAAACTAAAAATTAAATTCCTATGTAAGTTCCGACTACACCATTTTCAAGTGTAATTCAAAAGACACCATTTGAAATTCAAAAATTCCATTTGAAATTCAAAAAATATCATTTTTTCAAAACTCATCGTTTGAAATTCAAAAGTCGCCATTTGTAATTCAAAATACACCATTTGTAAACAAAATTTAAAAAAAAAAAAACAAATACACCAATGTAAACAAAATTTTTTAAGAAAAATATACATTAGGTGGGGTAGCATTAAGCTTTTCTGCAAATTTGGATATTCCGCAGTTTTGAAGACAGATTTAATAAAATGATAAGCAACTAATAATTTAGTGATTTAATTTAATAATGATGTAAAATGTCGATAATTTCATATATAGTTTATAACCTTCACCAGTTCAGACAGCATCTACATATAATTTATAAGGACTTGCATTTTACTTAGGGTGGATTATTTGTGTGGGAGGTACAAAAAATCATAACTATTTTACAAGTATAAAGTGATTGTAAAACCATTTCCAATATTAAATTGTTACTGATCTGTTTTATTTTAAGCAAAGCTTTTTTTCACTGAACCAACACTCAGGGGATGTACCCTATAAATGAAGTGCATTGCGTTGTCGGACGGGAAATCAGGTATTGGAAGGATGAAAGAGGGAGTAGTGTCTGTTGACATCTGTTTTGAATCTCTGAATGTCGTAATTGGGTGGAAAGATATTTGCCGGAAGTCGATTCCACATACGGATAGTACGGGCGAAGAACGAATATATTCTGTAATGTGTAGTGCGGCCGGTTGTCCAATCGACAACAAATGGGTGTTCGTTCCTGGAGAGTCGCGTATCTCTACCGAACATTCTCACGGGCGGTATAATATCACGAATTTCCGAAGAACAAACACCATGAAAGTATCGACAGAACAATGACACACAATCAACATTACGACGGTGTTCAGGGGAGATAATAGAATTGGATATCCTACCGTCACCTATCAACACCATCGCCCTCCTCTGGACACGGTCAAGTAGCTCCAGTGATGAAGCTGGTCGGGTGGACCATATGTGGGAGTTGTATTCCATCTTTGGTCTGATGTAGGTAGTGTAGATATTGAGCAGATCAGAGGGTGTGAAATATTTCTTACATCATTTTAAAAATCCTAAACATTTAAATGTTTCTTTCGACACATCAAATACATGTTTTGTCAAACGAACATCACGTTGTATTATCATGCCTAGAACATCAAGAGTATCTGATTGCTCAATATCTACACCGTTCATTAAAATCGACGACACCGTTGGATCAGTGAATCGCTTGTGAGACAACAAGGAGCACTGGGCCTTTCGTGCATTAAAATCTACTCTATTCACTCGACCCCATTCAGAAATGGCCAGTAGATCCTGGCTGAGTGCCTCATCCATTAATCGCCTTTTGTCCTCAATTTCTTGACGATTTGGTCTATGAACGAATGAGTATGAATGACAGAGGTTGCTGTCATCCGCGAATGAGTATATTGGACTCGAAGTCTGATCCAAGAGGTCGTCGATGAAAATAAGAAAAAGGGAGGGGAAAGGACAGAGCTCTATGGTACTCCTGCGGTTAACCTATGCTCGCCGGATGAGAACCCATCTACAACAACACGTATAGTGCGATCTCTGAGGAAGCTCGATATAAATCGAGAGAAGTCACTACCAACACCAAAAGCGATAAGTTTTGATATGAGTGCGCCGTACCAAACTCTATCAAAGGCCTTGGAGATATCTAGAACAACGACCTTACTCTCACCAAGCTGGTGAATAGATCGATTCCACTTTTCAGATAGCAGTGTCATCAGGTCTCCCGTAGATCGATTCCTACGGAAGCCATACTGTCGATCATTAAGTAAGTCATTGGTTTCTAAATACCTCACAAGATGGTGGTTAACCATACTCTCCATAACCTTCGAAAGCGCTGAGCAAATCGCGATCGGTCGATAGTTAGCAGGGTCATTAGCCTCACCTTTTTAGGGATGGGCAGGATGTTCGCAATCCTCCAACGCGCTGGGAAATCCCCTGCACGGTGTGCAAGGTTGAAAAGATTACGAAGGGGGCGGGCATGCGTCGAAGAGCACTAACATAGGACAAGTGCTGAAATGCCATTTGAATTTCATATTGAGTAAGGTTTAAATTACTAATGGAATAATTTTTGAATTTCAAACGATGTCTTTTGAATTTCAAATGATGTCTTTTGAATTACAAATGACGACTTTTGAATTTCAAATTTTGTCTTTTGAATTACAAATGACGAGTTTTGAATTTAAGTCTACATTTTTTGAATTGCAAATGGATCCCGGTATTTTTCGAGATTTCGGGATATTTATTTGGTTGTCGAAAATACTGTTTACGTAATGGACAAATTACTTTTCTTCAGTTTTTATTTTATGAACTATATCTTACAATAACAAGAACAAAAAAGAAAATTGCATTTCCAGCTTGTTGGAAAATAGAAGATGAATTTCATACTATAAATCTACTTTAACATGAATGAAAAAGCAGCGCCGACCTTACAAAAATTCATGTCGCGGCAAAGAACTTCCACACTTCATTTAATATTTGTTTCAGCGAAATCAAATCTCATAAATGATGTGTTTTCTAGAGCGAAAAAAGTAAAAGCGGTATTTAATCACTTGAAGCACAAAGTCGACTTTTGGAAAAGCCAATTTTTGACCTTTTGCCTACCAAAAGTCCATTTATAGATCCCTACTTTTTGTGAACTCTAACTTTATACTATTAATAGAATTTGTAAAAAAATTTCCATATTTTAATTTTATTTGTTTACCTTTTTAAAGTGGTATTTCAAATACAGCATATAATGCAAGGCAATCTCATTGACATCGCTAGTTCCCGAATAATGAATTAACTCCTAAATCGCATTGCAAGATTTAATTAGTTTAGGACTTGTTTCATTTACTACATCTTTGGGTAATGCAATTTTATGAAATTGAAACAACCTTATATAATTTACATAATAATTTGACGTTATGTTGCAATAAAGTCAGTACAACTAAGTGTTAAATTCAAGAAAATGTCGTTATTTAAGTAATTATTCAAACAAGTTTTCAATTAAAGTGAATTAAAACAAAATATTTTTAGTTTTTATTAGCGCTGCTTTTTTTTGACTGGTCCCATTTTTGACATAAATGGTTCTAAAGGCTTAATCTCGAAGTTACAAAAACTTAATTTGTTATTTAAAGCCATATTAAGAAAGACTGGATAACTAAGCTGCGATAAGAAAACCCTAATTAAAAAGTTAAAATTTCACTCAAAATAAAAACTTATTTTTTTTAATTATCGCCAACAGCAATATAAATGTGTGTATGAAAACAATTTTTAAAAAAAAATATTTTATATTAAAAATATTGGACTTAGCCTGGATAATTATCCAGTATAAGTCAAATTTATGGTTATCGAGGCTAAGTTCAAAAAAGTCCACACAAAAAAAAATTGTTTTGATACAAATATTTATATTGTAGTTGGCGACAATGTGAAAAATAATTTTTTATTTTGAGCAAAAAAAATAATTTTTAATAACGTTGTTGTTATCGCAGTTATCCCGGCTTAAAGAAAAACAGCATTAATATTAAATCATGCAATAAGATATGGTATGAGAGCCACTGTACAAACTTTCATTTGCATCTATTGTGAATGAGTCCCAACGAGAAACAAACAATGCACGGACACAAGCATACGTTTGCATGTAGGTCGTCATTGCAATAAACTATCGTATTTGCAATCGCTCGCATTCTTGTTCTCACGAGTCTCCAACAAATACTAACACGCACATCGTGCACACATGAATGGTCGCACTAATAAACGACGTCATTGATGAGAAGAGAGTTAGAGAATTAGACCAACAACAAGTGTACTGATGCACACAGTTATGAATGTGTGTAAGTTTATCGAACATGTAAACAAAATAACAATTGCAGAAAAACAAAACGAAATAAAAAACCATACAAATAGTGTAAACATAGATTGCAAATATAGACAGATCAATTAATTTATCTAAATTTACCTTATAATGCAACCAAAAAGTTTTTTTTTTCTGACGAAATATTAAATTAGAGGCGACGAGAGAGCCTGCGAAATTGGAAGACGATACGAACGAAAAGGAAAACAATTGATTTGGTATGGTTTGGAGTAAATGAATATCACATAAATAGAAGGAGCACAGAGAAGAAGGAGTAAGCACAAATAGTTTTCAATGTCAATTACAACTCCTCTTTGTTTATTAAATTTCACAACGCACTGAATAACAATAAATCACATTTGTTTTTATGCATCTTGAAAGATGCCACTCGCGACAACACCCGTGGCATCCGATCACGATAAAAGCCCGACTCAAACTGAACAAAAGTGCAAATCAGTGTTGCCAGATTATAACTTACCCAGAACAATTTCGGTATTTCATACTAAATGTTGCGATTTTTCGACATCAAATACAACGATTTTATAATTTTAAGAGAAACTTCTCGATTATGAATTATCATAAGAATTACAGTTGATTTTGTAATTTAAATCATTTTTATAAAGCGTAATTTTTTAAAAGCTATAGGAAAGTTTTTCAAAAAAAAAAACATAAAATTCAGAAAAATGCATGGAATCTTTATTTGAATCGATAGTACGGTCCATATAATTTAATGTTTGAAGATTATTTCATGCAAATGTTGACCTTGACTGCGCCTCAAATGGTCCATCCGCTTAGTCCAATTTTGGCATTTCCACGTTTTTGAGTAACAGAGGCCCAATTGCTGAGAACGGCGACGAATATTGGTGGTCATCATTATCACTGGCCGATACAGCTGCGATATTTTCTACAGTTCGCACTCTACGTAAGCGTGTTGTTGGTTTAATGTCCAACAATGTAAATTTGGTGCGAAATTTAGTCACAGTAGCCCAATAGCCGCTTCAGTGGGTCGATTAAACTGACCATAAAATGGAAGCGCGCGATGAACTTTCTTAACAGAGCACGCATTTTGATAATAAAATTCAACAATTTGCAAGCGTTGTTCGTTTGTAAGACGATTCATGGTTAAATTATAGACCAAACTGAAGATGTTTGACAGTGAAACAAAACACGAAACGTGCGTCAGCTGTTTACACCAGTATTGCCAAAAATATAATAGCTAAAAAATCACCCTTTATATTAGGCCTGTTTGATTGGGCATAGTAGTTTACGATTAAGATACTTGAGAAATTGGCATAATTGCTACTCATTGATTTTTATACACTCCACGAGAGTATTATGTCTTTGTGCATTTGTTTGTAACACCCAAAAGGATGGGAGATAGACCCATTATTAATTATACCGATCGACTAGAATCACTTTTTGAATCGATTGACCAATGTCCGTCTGTCTGTCCGTCTGTTCATCTATTCTTGTAATCACGATACAGGTCGCAATTGTAGCCAGAACCAAACGAAACTTTGCACAACGAAGTTTTTCCGGATAAGGACGAACGCTATTCAATTTGAAGAAAATCGGTTCAGATTTAGATATAGCCAACATACGAATTTCACTCCCGATTTGACTCTTTTCACTCTAGATACCACATATTTTAACAGATTTTCTTCAAAAGTGGCAAATCATATTATATTTCAACTAGAAACACCTGTGGCGAAAATTAACTGGAAGGACCTATTGTGAAAGTGGGTCACTTCATTCCATGTTTGGATATAGCCCCGATACATACATTCTTCTCGATTTGACAGTTTGGACCAGGTCATATTCGTTTTTGATTAGGAAACATAAAAAAATTCTTCCCGTTTTCACTTTTTACCGAATTGAATTGTATTCGGATAGAAATTGCAGTGCATCATATAGTCGGCCCCGCCCGACTTTAGCCTTTCCTTACTTGTTCTTAAATGGATCAACAACAAAAATCTGGCAACAACACTAAGCGAGTAGTAAGTTACTTTCTTGTTAAGCGAGTAGATTTCATACACAAATTAAGCTAGTAAGCCCAATCGAACAGGCCTATTGTTAGAGTCTCTTCAGACTGCATGCGAAATCAATCTATTTCAGCTTGAAATGACATAAGGTCGATTTTCAAATGTCAAATTTGTATAGGATCTGACATTTGTAAATCGACCTTGAGCTAAATCGATTAATTTCGCATGTAGTATGAAACGGCGAAATATAGTAAAGCTTTATTCTGAAATTTTCCAACATTAAGATTATCTTTAACTGAAATAAGGGGCTAGTTTTATTGTTTTCGGATAATTTTATCTTCTTGGCGTTTTATTTTATTTGCACAAGAAATTATTGTTATTAAGTTTTACTGCGTTTCGAGCTTCATTTCATTTTTCCTTTTGGGGGTTATTAATTTTTTATTTTGAGGTTATTTTATTGATGTTCTTTCGTTCGGCTTAGAGATTTTCTACTCTGCTGTATGTCCAAAACCGACTACACAGACTTTTTGTAAAGAGTGATTTTTTTGAGGTTAGGATTTTCATGCATTAGTATTTGACAGATCACGTGGGATTTCAGACATGGTGTCAAAGAGAAAGATGCTCAGTATGCTTTGACATTTCATCATGAATCGTCTTACAAACGAACAACGCTTGCAAATTATTGAATTTTATTATCAAAATGCGTGCTCTGTTAAGAAAGTTCATTGCGCGCTTCCATTTTATGGTCAGTTTAATCGACCCACTGAAGCGGCTATTCGGGCTATTGTGACTAAATTTCGCACCAAATTTACATTGTTGGACATTAAACCACCAACACGCTTACGTAGAGTGCGAACTGAAGAAAATATCGCAGCTGTATCGGCCAGTGTTAATGATGACCACCAATTTTCGATTCGTCGCCGTTCGCACCAATTGGGTCTCTGTTACTCAAAAACGTGGAAATGCCAAAATTGGACTAAGCGGATGGACCACCTAAGACGCAGCCGCGGTCAACATTTAAATGAAATTATCTTCAAAAAGTAAATGTCATGGACCAATCTAACGTTTCAAATAAAGAACCGATGAGATTTTGCAAATTTTATGCGTTTTTTTTTAAAAAAAAGTTATAAAGCTCTTAAAAAATCACCCTTTATTTCAGGACTTCGGCCGGGCTTAATGTTTTCTGCTCGGTGTATGTCCAAAGGCGGCTATGCAAAAAAGGGTTACCTATGCCGTTTGTAATGTAATACACATATGATTTAAACTAATTTTTGGCTTATTTCATTTGCTTGGACCTTGTTTTATTGGAGAATATTTCTTTTTTTACTTTGGAGTTTTTTAATTTCCAATATAATTTTTTCACTTGTTTTGGTCTTTATTTTTTATCTTTTTGAGTGTTATTTCATTTCTTTATCTGGGGGGTTATTTCGTAGCGCAAAAAATACTTTGCACGAATTATGTCGCTTCAAGGATCGTCGAATAAAATACATATTCAAATGGATAAAATGTTTATATTACATTCCGTCCATAGTACCTTTTGTTTACAGGCATTTGCATAAACGAAACCTAGGATCAACATCAACATACATTTTTCGCAATACTAAGATATCGAAAATACGCGTTCTCTATTTACATCTATGTATGTTTAGCGCTGCTTTCGTTGAAGCCGCAAAAACAGAAAGGATTATAAAGAGTTTTTTTACTTTAAAAAATATTTTTTCTCACTGTCTCCAACTACAAACTTCTGTGAACGTGAATCAATTGACAACAATTGTCTAATTCCCAGAAATCATATTTTAAAAACCTATGGTATGAGAGATCCCTACATACATGTAAATACATGTATCAGAATTGTAATGTTCGTTCGTGATCTGTAACATGGTATCCCTCGTCCCATCTACAATTTTAAAAGACACTATTGATGGGTGTGTTTGTACCTGCGTCTGTGACGTCTTTTTAATATTTCTTGGTATACTATTAATGTTGTAGTGGAATATTCTTTAAATCTCTCCTTTGTTGATCAGCCTTTTTTAATGTAAGCCTTCAGCACCTTTTAGTGTCTTTTGATTAAAGTCATTAGCGTTTTTATTTGGGAGGGTAATAGAATAATATTTAAATGGCCATTTATTTTATTAAATTTAGCCAAAAAACATTAAAAATTGCATAAATAAAATTGTAAAAATGTGCAATTGCTTGGGTTTTTATTGTGGCAAATAGCCGATTCATTTCTTCATTTGTATGGATTGAGAAAATGCAAATTGTTCAAGAGAACAGAGTGCTTTGAAATACAGCCAAAACAGCTAAAGAGAGATTCATGATAATCCTGGAATCTAGAGAGATTCCAGGTTTAGCGATCATATTTATTTTAAATATTGTCAAACAAATTGCACAATTATAGCATTCATAATATTAGTCGCATTGTTCATATACATCCATAAGAATATTTAGAAATCAGTTAAATAAAAAATCAATATTTAGAACTTTGTCTTAAAATATATAGAAAAAAATTGATTGCCTCGAAAAATCGTAACGACTTTTTAATTTATTGATTGATTTTGAATGTCAGATCCCATGACACTAGAAATTTAGTTAGCTTTATTTCGCGGACAGTCTAAAAAAGTCATTTGTAAGAAATCCTTAAATTGTTCTCGGTAACTCTAAATCTGGCAACACTGATCTGTATTTTTGTTCAGTTTGAGTCGGGCTTTTGCCGTGGTCGGATGTCGCGGTTGTTGTCGCGAGTGGCATCTTTCAAGATGCATAAAAAGAAATGTTATTTATTGCTATTCAGTGCTCATTGAAATTTAATAAACAAAGAGGAGTTGTAATTGACATTGAAAACTTTTTGTGCTTGCTCCTTCTTCTCTGTGTTATTTATGTGATATTCTTTTGCTCCAAACCATACCAAATCAATTGTTTTTGCTCTTCGTTCGTTTCGTCTTCCGATTTCGCAAGTTCTCTCTTCGTCATTTAATTTAATATTTTGTCAACTAAAACTATTTGGTGGTATTATGAGGTAAGTTTAGATAAGTTAGTTGATCTGGCTGTGTTTTTATTATATTTTTTGTTTTCATTTTGTTATTTTTCCTGCAATTGTTGTTTCGTTTACATGTTCGATAAACTTACACACATTCATAACTGTGTGCATAACAGTTGTTGTTGTTCTTATGCTCTAACTCTCTTCTCATCAATGACGGAGCGACCATTCACTTGCGCTCGACGTGCGTGTTAGTATTTGCTGGCGACTCGCGAGAGCAAAAAGCCGAGATGTTGGGAATACGATACATGTGCGTGTCCGTTTGCCTCTTGTTCCTCGGTTAGAATCATTCACAATAGATGGAAATGAAAGAATGTAGTGAGCGATTTTTTGAAAATAATTTTTTACCTTCCGCTCTTTTTTGCAATAATAGGCAGTGTTGCCGTTTTGGGCTTTTCCTACCAAAATTGGTAGGTTATTTTTCGTTTGGTAGGATTTTGTCGAATTTTTATTACAAGAAGGAAAAATATTGAAATATAGAATTGGTCCTTTCCTCGTTATTAAAAATAATCGCAGCGTCAGACCAAGGCGTATTTATAAAGGTTATAGCAGGAGCCCAGCTATCTGAAATGTTTTCATTCAAAAGTAACCGAAACTGTCAAATCCCATATATTTTACTTTGACAGTTCAAAAAAATTCAAAAAAATACATGTATTCTGTTGCTGTCGAATTTGTTTTTGCTCTGCTGCTATTACCTGTATAAATACGCCTTGGTCAGACCAATTTTCGAAAACGTATATGAATGGCAAAAAAGGAGCAGAACAAAACACGTCACTTTTAGACGTAGGCAAAATTTGACATTGAATACTAAATATATTTAGTTTTGTCAATTTTTGCAAGTCGCCACAATGCTTGAACCAGAAAATTATTTAAACCATGTTAAAAATCATTTTTTAATTTCACATTTCTTTTAATATATGATTGTCATAGCTTTAGGAATATACTCCATTAAAGTATTAAAATTTTCGAATTTTTATATTGAATTTCTAACCATTTGTTATTTTTGAGCGATGATTTCTAAGAAATGGAATCAGCTTCTTAAAATATTTTTAAGGGTTTTGATGTTTTAAAAACCATAGAAATACAGTTTCTTCACAGATGTTAATTTAAACCAACTGACACAAGAGAATTGTAATTTATATTTAGATAAAATTATGTCTGATATATGCTACATAATTTTGAGGAAATATTCTACATCGTGACGATATTATCTTACCTTAAAAACATTAAAAACCCACGTGTTTGAAGTTGGACAAAATTGGAAAAACTTCCCAAATTCCAAATACATATCTAAAGGGTGATTTTTTAAGAGCTTGATAACTTTTTTTTAAAAAAAAAACGCATAAAATTTGCAAAATCTCATCGGTTCTTTATTTGAAACGTTAGATTGGTCCATGACATTTACTTTTTGAAGATAATTTCATTTAAATGTTGACCGCGGCTGCGTCTTAGGTGGTCCATTCGGAAAGTCCAATTTTGGGCAACTTTTTCGAGCATTTCGGCCGGAATAGCCCGATTTTCTTCGGAAATGTTGTCTTCCAAAGCTGGAATAGTTGCTGGCTTATTTCTGTAGACTTTAGACTTGACGTAGCCCCACAAAAAATAGTCTAAAGGCGTCAAATCGCATGATCTTGGTGGCCAACTTACCGGTCCATTTCTTGAGATGAATTGTTCTCCGAAGTTTTCCCTCAAAATGGCCATAGAATCGCGAGCTGTGTGGCATGTAGCGCCATCTTGTTGAAACCACATGTCAACCAAGTTCAGTTCTTCCATTTTGGGCAAAAAAAGTTGGATATCATCTCACGGTAGCGCTCACCATTCACAGTTACGCTACGATTCGCATCATCTTTGAAGAAGTACGGTCCAATGATGCCACCAGCCCATAAACCGCACCAAACTGTGACTTTTTCTGGATGCATTGGTAGCTCTTGCAATGCTTCTGGCTGATATTCACTCCAAAATCGACAATTCTGCCTATTTACGTACCCATTGAGCCAAAAATGAGCTTCGTCGCTGAACACAATTTCTTTCTTTCTGAACTTTCTTAACAGAGCACGCATTTTGATAATAAAATTCAATGATTTGCAAGCGTTGCTCGTTAGTAAGTCTATTCATGATGAAATGTCAAAGCATACTGAGCATCTTTCTCTTTGACACCATGTCTGAAATCCCACGTGATCTGTCAAATACTAATGCATGAAAATTCTAACCTCAAAAAAATCACTCTTTATTAGGACATACACATGTATTTCTAAATGTTTTTATTTCTAAGATTCTTTTGCTATATGCTTATATTATGAATTTAGTTTGAAATAAATACTTGACCGAAGATGAACTTACAACTCTCTTCTAAATTACAAGTTTTATTTCTAACTCAAGTCTCATCCCTGAGGAAGATAACTTCCTTACAGAATATATATGACGAATATTATTATATGCTTGTTTTGCATTTAGGTTGTTTCCAGTCGAAATCCATTTTGAATTACTTTTCACTTAGAAAGACAAGACCTGAAAAATTTATTTAATTTTAGCACTTAATTCTTTTGTTCGTCGGTTTTTGCTAAACCTATATATTTATGTACGTATTTCATATGATATAAACATATATTAATTACGTATACTAAAAACTAATTGTTAAAGTTAAAATTTTTTGGTAGTTTCTAGACGATTTTAGTAGTTTTTTCCGAAAATTTTGGTAGGACATAATTGTTCTCAGTGGCAACACTGATAATAGGACTGTTTTTCTTTAACAAGCTGCGATAGCAAAAACGTTAATAAAAATTTAATTTTTTGCTCAAAATAAAAAAAATATTTTTTCACATTGTCGCCAACTATAATATAAATATATGTATCAAAAAATATTTTGTGTCGACTTTATTGGACTGAGCCCCGATATCCATCATTTTGACTTACACTGGATAATCCAGGCTAAGTCAAAATTATTTTTTCAAAATGTGTTTTCACACACAAATTGATATTGTTTTTGACGACAATTTTAAAAAAGTGTGTCGACTTAGTTCGGTGGAATATTTTGTTTATCAGCGCTTCTCATTAGTCGCATGTGACCGCTGGTACTAATATGAACCCAAAGTCAAAGACATACATTCGTTGCGAAAGTTCTGACGAGATGGGATAGCGCCCATCGAAACTGCGCAGTCAACTTTTAGCTGCAACAATAAATGTCTCACTTTGCCTTTTTGCTAATTTTGGGTCCTGCTGAAGACTTCAGCACAACCTTTGGTCTTAAACCAAAATAAATGACAACACATTTTAATTTTGAGTGAAATTTTAACATTTTTTTTGCACACTACAAAAATAAGAAAAAAAATAAATTTTTCCATAACCTACTTTTTCTTGGATTTTTCATTGGTTTTATACCTTGTGTTTCTGAACTAATGAAAACACAAAAAAAATCGTAATAAATAGAAGCTATTAGTCATTTCGAAAATGCACCTTATCAATTTTTTAAAAGTAATTCAAATTACATTCAAAACGAGGTATATGACATTAAAATTGATAAAATCTTTCAGGAGTTACAGGCGATTGAATAAACACACCTTTTGAAAAAATAGTATGTTTTTCTCTGTTCAATTGGTCATAACTCGTGAGAAATTTTTTCCGAAAAATACGTATACAATATTTTTATGAGAAGAACGCATACACAAACTTTCAAAACAATCGCAGCTATTGAGGTCAAAACCCGTACCGCTTGACATGGAATGACTCATATATATTCTTGATCGTCATAAAGTTGTAACACGATCTGGCCATATCCGTCCGTCCGTCTGTTGAAAGCACGCTAGCATGTAAACGAAGAATATGTCATATGGTCGCAGAACGGTTGGGATTGCAACTGGGCGAAATCGATCCAAAGGGAAGAATTTTTCCCTCACAAGGACTGAAAATACCCCTAATATTTCGAGAATTTCATCATTTTTTTCCAATATGTCTGCTTATAATAACTCTTACAGGAGAAACGTGCGTCATTGGTATTCGTAAGGGTGAAATGGGGCAAAAAGGGATAAAAATGGTACCTATTAAACGACAACAGCTAGAAACACGAAATTCGGTGTGTGCATCTTCTAATTTAGTATATTAGTTACATAATATAAAAGTGTTTTTTCCAAATTCGTACTTTTAAGGGTAAAATGGGAATAAGGGGATACATTTGGTACCAACCAAACGGATGCACCTAGAATAATGAAATTCGGTGTGTGTTGTACTTTTGAAATTAAAATAGGATGAAAATACATCCACTATCTACCAATATTTATGGTAGTTAAGCTTTTTTGAAGATTGCAGTCTTATATTTACTTTTTGAAGTATTATTTCGATGTTAATTATTAAAATTTTATATTTATTTATATACTTTTTTCAATACTTTTATACATTTAATTATACAGCTGCGGTCAAAAAATAGCAGCGACGAGATAAAAATGTCGACAAAGAAAAATATTAGTTTTACTTCGAAAATCCTAAAACTTTTTACGGTGATTGAAAGGTGGTATTGTGCCATTGTTAATCTGGCTTTAAATAAAAAATAAGTTTTTGTAATTTTGAGATTACGCCTTTAGAACCATATATGTCAAAAATGAGACCAGTCAAAAAAATAGCAGCGCTAACAAAAACTAAAAATATTTTGTTTCAAATCGCTTTAATTGAAAACTTTTTTGAATAATAAGTTAAATAAGGATATTTCCTTTAATTTAATACTTAGTTGTACTGACTTTATGACTTATTACTGCTACATAACGCCGTTTCATTGAGACGACTAGTCTTTTACAACTTTCACCCGATATTTTTGCCCATACCACTATAACATCGTGTCAAAGCTCAGTATTGTTTTTCAGTATTGCTAGTGAGACCTCATTTTAGTCATCACACTTAAAATTGTTGATTATATTTAGGTGCGGTGTCTGCCCGAACCATTCCATAACATCGATATTATTGACTTCAAACCCCATTTTTGCAAGTCGGGTGGTTTTTTTTGGGGATAATCCATATTCTGCTTACGTAAGCATAATATTAGGCAGTATTTTGATGTACTGGGCAGAGTCCATAGTAGTTCTGGGCCAATGTATTGACCCAACTCCATAATATGAAAAAAATCGCCCAAGACATTACGCTTGATCCTCCCTATTTGACTGTTTTGGTTCTATACCTGGGGATGTACTCCGTTTTCTGTGGACGTCTTACGAACAATCGAGGGACTGTCCCACCATACAAAATAATTTTTGATTCAACTGACCATAAAACGTGCACCCACTTCATGGTTGGCTGCACCAGGTGTGTTTTTGCTGCAATTTTTTTGTGTCATGTCTTTTATTTTTAAGTGGGACATTTTTCGGACTTCTGGATTACAGATTATGTTTTCTTAGTATTCTACGAACATTATAAACTCTTAAATATGGAGAGACATTGTTTTTTATTTCGGTGGGGGCGTAAGTGTTTTTTTATACTAGACATTATTATTCGGCGATATAATATGTAGGTGATATAAACGGATTTTTTTCACGAGTTTTTGATTTTTCTTCTTATAATATCGAATTTCTGATCATTTTATTAGAACACTGGAATAAAAGTCGAACTTCACTATATGATTTTCCATCGGATTTCAACCTTTTTATATGAACTCAATTTTCTTCTCCAAAATGCTCTCCTCGCCCTACTTATGAAGAAAAATAATACAAAAACATTTCAGAAGTAATGTAAATTTCATAACATCTTACTTATGACATCATATCGAATTGAAAAATTTAGAAAAATATCACTTTTCTTTAGATTTTTTGAACACTGCTATTATTTTGACCGGTCCAAAATCCAAAAATTTTTAAATTTTTCATGTAATTAAAATCTTATCACCAAATAAACAATTATTTTGTTTTTGTAACCTCATAACGCAGAACTTAATGCAGAAGTAGCAATAAAAAAATTATCACACAAATAAATATATGAAAATGTATATTAAGCTGTGGTGCGCTGCTATTATTTTGACTGCAACTGTATATTTAAAAAATTAACATTTCCTCTAATATTACTGCACTTTTGTAAAATCGATAGGTGGTGGTTTGGTTTAGGTTTGTCCCGGACGAACTTAACGCCCTTTTTACTCATTATACCCTCATTCTACAGAGTAGGAGGGTATATATCATTTGGGATAGAAACAAGTGTAACGTTTGGGCCAAAATAATAACCAAAATAACTCTCGAAAGGAGTTAAGGAATCAATTCAAACTTTGTACATGGTAATATTTTTGGGCGAAATAGCCACGGCCTTTCTGGTACCTCCCACACAAATGTTCCATATTTCTATTTAACATAAAAGCCAATGAAACTTACACACGGATAGTCGGAATTAGCTAAAATTTGGTATATGATAAAGTTTTTATAAGTGCTTTAAGCCTGCAAGATATGCCGGTTTTTGCCCCGCCCCTTCGCGTACCTCCCACACAAAGCACCCCAACCTACCTAAATTTAAAGATTGTATAACTTATATACGGATGTTCGGAATACTCTGAAATTTGACCTTTGACAATGCTTTTATGGAACGTTGATACACTTGAAATGTGGGCGATACTGCCACACCCGCTTCTGGTACCTCCCACTCAGAGTGGCATAATCCTTGGTTACAATAAAACAGATATAACGTCCATATTGGTAATCAAAATCATTTGAAGTTGGATATTTGAAAATGTTTCTATAATCAATTTAAACCTAAAAAATATTTACGCTTTAGCGACGCCCCTTCTTGTACCTCCCACACAATTGCCTGAATCCTAGGTAATATTAAATCCTTCATAAGTTCTATGCTGGTACATGGGATCCACTATGACTTGATATTTGAAAATGTTTTTTCAAAAATGTGGACGAAATGTGTGACACGAACTTCCTCGTACCTTCCATACAAATTATCCTGCCCTTATAACTTCCGTATATATGTTCTCTGAGAGTGAGGGTGTATATAAGTCGGTTTAGCCGACTGAAGCTCACATACTTGTTTAACCGGCATTTGTTTTTATACACTCCACGAGAGTATTATGTCTTTGTGCATTTGTTTGTAACACCCAAAAGGAAACGAGTTAGACCCATCGTTTATTATACAGATCGGCTTCGAATCACTTTCTGAGTCGATTTAGCAATGTCCGTCCGTCTGTCTGTCCGTCTGTCTGTCTGTCTGTCCTTCTGTCTGTCTGTCCGTCTGTCCATCTATTGTTGTAATCAAATTACAGGTCGCAATTATAGTCCGATCTTAACAAAAATTGGCACAAGTAAGTTTTGTGGAACAAGGACGAACGCTATTTAATTTGAGCAAATCGGTTCAGATTTAGATATAGCCCCCATACAAATGTCGCTCCCGATTTGACATTTTCCGCTCTAAAAACCACATATTGTACTCGATATTCTTCAAATTTGGCTCAACGCCTTATAACCTAACTGGAAACACCTGTGGAAAAAGTGGTTAAGATCGGTTCAGATTTAGATATAGCCCCCATATAAATGTCGCTCCCGATTTGACATTTTCCGATCTATAAATCACATATAGTACCCGATTTCCTTTAAATTTGCACAACATCTTATAAATTAACTAAAAACACCTATGGTGAAAGTGGGTGAGATCGGTTCAGATTTAGATATACATTTATTTATATATATACAAATTTTGCTCCCAAATGTTTAACCGATTTTGGCCAAACTTTACATATTATATTTCACCTATAAACATACATGGTGAAAGCGTGTGACATCGTTCCATGTTCTAATATACCTCCATACAGATTTTCTTTCCGAATTATCATTTTTTGTCAAACACATACATTTACAGGATACAAAAATCCTTCCCGATTTCACTTTTTTACCGAATTGAATTGTATTCGGATAGAAAGTGGAGTGTATCATATAATCGGTTCCGCCTTTCCTTACTTGTTTTTAATTGCAAGCTTCTATCTGCATTAGTTTAGCATCAAATTTTCCCCTTAAAAAAGTAAAAAATGTAAAAAACCAAAACGTAAATATCTTCGGACTAAAATTCTTTTTAATTTCGAGATTAGCATCTCTCTCACTTCTTCGTTAGTGTCAATACTCAACTTGTACTTTCCAAAAATTTTAAATGGAAATGGTGCATTGTTCTTGCAACCGCAGAGTTCACGGTGACTACCCCGAAAACATGGCAAAACAAAAACTCTTGTGTCACTCGTTCGTTTGCCAACCATCTGTTGATTGTTATTGCCAGGCATTGACTATGGCAGGCGGAAAATTGCATTTGTCCAATGTCCTGCACAAAAATTGCGACAATTATTATTGTTATTATTGGCAATGAGCCAAACGCCCTCGACGTTGTAACAGCAACCGAACCGAACACGGTGGGGACAAGCCATTGTCCATAATGTCAGCCGGAAATGACAGTCAGTATGGGTATAACCATTAAGAAAACATTACCGACCACACAATTTCGAGAGAGTGAAAAAACATGACAAGCAGAGAAGAAGAAGAAGGAGCAAACAACCATGGAACACATGCGACTATGAAACTGAAATGCATTACGGTAATAATAGTAGTGGCTCAATCTCAACTGTTGCTGCACATAAATGTGTGAAAATTATAAATTGCCACGAAATTGGAATTGCAAGTGCCTGAAATGATTTGTGGCAAATGGGACTATAATTAATTGCAGGCAAGTGCTACACTAAACGATTGAGCAACAGTTGTAATGGTTGTATTAAATCCATATGTGATAGAAAATCAGTCGGAATCCTTGATATTAGAAAAGTGTTCGGATTCCTTGTTGTTATATCTTCATGCTACGGAGGTTAGTCTTTGTTAGAGATGTAACGAATATTACTTCAGCGAATGTTTAAATCTTATGTTAGCAAATGCGAATGCTAATATTTTTTCTCTAAAAGTTCAAAATCTTGTTTTTGTGAAAACCAGTAATTTTTTTCAGCTCAAAAGGATTTATATTATCTTTTGATTGAAAGGCAATATTTTCGGTATTAAGAATATAATTTAAATCAAACACATGAGCTAAAATATTACAAAACAAGTAAGGAAAGGCTAAAGTCGGGCGGGGCCGACTCTATGATACACTCCACTTTCTATCCGAATACAATTCAATTCGGTGAAAAAGTGAAAACGGGAAGGTTTTCTGTATCCTGTAAATGTATGTGTTTGACAAAAAATGTTAAATCGGAAAGGTCATTTGTATGAGGATATATTGAAACCTGGAACGAAATAGGTGAAATATAAAGTGTATAGTTTCGCCAAAATCGGTTAAATTTTTGGAAGTAACATTTGAATTTGGGCTATATTTAAATCTGAACCGATCTTACCCACTTTCACCATAGTTTTGTTTAGTTGGACTATAAGATGATGTGCCAATTTTAAAGAAAATCGGGTACAATATGTGGTTTCTATAGCCCAAAAGCCAAATCGGGAGCGATATTTGTATGGGGACTATATCTAAATCTGAACCGATCTATACCGCTTTAACAACAGGTGTTTCTAGTTAGTTTATAAGATGTTGTGCTAAATTTAAAGAAAATAGATCACAATATGTGGCTTTTAAAGCGGCAAAAGTCAAATCGGCAGCGACATTTATATGGGGGCTATATCTAAATCTGAACCGATCTTACCCAATTTCAGCATAGGTGTTTTCTAGTAAGATTATAAGATGTTGTGCCAAAATTTAAAGAAAATCGAGTACAATATGTGGCATTTAAAGCGGAAAAAGTCAAATCGGGAGCGACATTTATATGGGAGCTATATCTAAATCTGAACCGATCTTACACAATTTCAGCATAGGTGTTTCTAGTTGGATTATAAGATGTTGTGCCAAATTTAAAGAAAATCGAGTACAATATGTGGTTTCTAGAGCGGAGAATGTCAAATCGGGATCGACATTTGTATGGGGGCTATATCTAAATCTGAACCGATTTGACCTATTTTCACCACAGATGTTCCTAGTTTAAATGTAAGACGATTTGCCAAATCTGAAGATAATCTGATACAATATGTGATTTCTAGAGCTGAAAAAGTCAAATCGGGAGCGAAATTTGCATGGGTTCTATATATAAATCTGAACCGATCTAACACCTTTTTACCTAGTTAAAATATAAGTTGGTTTTGCCAATTTTAAAGAAAATGTGTTGTAATATGTGGTATCTAGAGTGAAAAGAGTCAAATCGGGAGTGAAAAAAAAAAATTTTTTTTTTTAAATTTATTTTTTAAATTTTCTGTAAAATATTCATCACAGTTCGTAAGAGAAGGTATATCTAAAAGACTAACCATTTCTAAACTATAATTATTTTCTAACTATATTCTTGACTTCACATGCCGCAGGGAAGAAATAAGTGGATCGGAAGATGCTGCCAACATGTTGAAGAGCCGTTACCCTTGATGCTTTCAATGTGTTCTGCAATCTATATTTTTTATAAAATTTATTAAGAGACTCCTGTGCTTCTTCAGAAAGCTCTCCAATTGGCAAAGACTGGTACTCAATTATATCTTTGCCATGCGCCAATATTTTATGGACGGTCGGGGTCAACTTCTTCTGTGGATACATTTCTGCTAAAAGAGATGCAGTTTTCGATGCATATTCTCCAAATTTTGTAGAATTGACAATTTCTTTGCATTTTAAAACATCTAAGATCGTTCCCAATCTTTTCACGATTTGATTGTCAATTCCAGTGATTCTAGTTACTGCCTCATCATTTTCAAAACATCTCCTAGAAGTGTTTCCATCGTTTGAGTTACCGTATCCGTGCTTGGGACAGTCTACTTTTAGTCCAACTTATTTAAAAAAAGCATCCTGTATTTGCTTCTTTCTGATCTTTTCCTTATCCTTTATTGATGTATTTTCATCGAAGTTTTCCTCCTCTTGTGGTAGGGTATACGCCAGTTTTAGCAAGAATTCCATACACCTTATCCTTGCGTGCAATGGTGACATTCCATATTCGTAATTCTCCTCATTTGTAGAATCGTTTAAATTACCAAAGTTCTTCTGACTCTTTTTGCAAATCGGGCATGACATTGTTGAGGTTGTTCCTGTCAGTTCGTTTACGACTTTTCCGTCAACCATGGTCAGATGGAACTCGTAATTGCATTCAATATATTTTCCTTCTCCAATTTGCAGCTTTGTAGGCTTAATCTTGCTTATTTGTTCTTCAATGTCCTTCACCGTGGTCCTTATGAGTTCTGCCGATTCCCTTGCAAACTGAAACATTATTGGTCGGCAATAATGCACTGATGACGGACGTGGATTTTTCCAGTGTAGGGAAACATCAGATTTAAGCCGCAAAGGAACAACAGATGCCATAAACATATTTCCGTCCGATATTGTAGCGTCATCGGAAGATATCCTTTGCTTATAAACGCTTTGTCCGGATGATCCATCGCAGCCCCATTTGCTGATCAATGTCAACTTCTCAGGAAGAATTTTCACCTCATTTTCAGGAAGACTCTCCAACAACCGTTTTGCTGTATGGCCCATGCAGATTGGCTTTCCGTAAACTCCGTATGCAGTGGTCGTGAATTTATTTTGGCTTGCGTAATATGCTTGTATCCGGGTAAAACGTCAGCGCCGTGTCGCGTTAAAGATGTCCGTAGTTTCTCATATTTCTCTTTGGAAAGTTCTAAGTCCATAAACAAGGCCAAGGCTTCTTCGGATCCATACTTTTTAATGTGTGCGTTTGTGGGCGTGGGAATGCTTTCCTTAATCCTTTTTAGTCGCAGTGGGCTTGCATCAGCAACATATTTGGCTATCTGCGACCCAACTCTTTCACTATCCTTTGTAAATTTAATAGACAGCGCGTCCGATAATTGCTTCGTGGTCAAGTCATTGGTGGCATCGGCAAGTTTCCTCTTCCTTGTGAAAATTGAACACTCCTAAATACTTTTTTTGGCCTTCCTTTTGCTCCTCTGGTTGATGTGGTGGGTTTGTCTACTGCCAATATATCCAGGATGGTGTCTTCATTAAGCCAGTCCTCGTATTTGGAGTTGAAGTTCTGAATGGTTCGATTAGATTTCACCCATTTTGCCTTAATATTTGCATATATCAGATAAAATTTATTTTTTATAATTTCGCTTCTCTCAATATTTCCGTATAAGCTATCCAGTTCTTCTAAAGCAGCTTCCGTGAAAAAAATTGGTGTGGTTGACTTTCTAAACAGTTCAAATAATTTAAAATTGTTCAACGCCATGTTTTCAGTACTTAATTGTTTAATGGTTTCAGTAATCGTTGCGCCAACTTTCAGTCGTAGAGTAATCCAGGCATTATCCTTATTTTGCAATATATAGGCTTATGCTACCATACCTAAAAATAAAAAATAAAAATAGGGACCATAAGTCAATATTGTTCTTGACCATTTGTACGCCAAAGTATTGTTTAAGTGAGGTACGTACCTGCTAATTTCAATGAGTAGTTTTTTTCAAACTATTAGATCAAACTACTGTCAGTCAAAACATATAAGGGATGGACGCCATACAATTTCAGCAACCATGTCTTTTTAACCTTTTTTACCTCTAGAAGCCAAACGGGCACGTACGGGCATAATCAATGAACAGGTTTTGCAAATATGGCAAATATAGATTTTTTTATTTTCCGTCAAAGTTGAAAAATAGTGAAAAAACGGATAGTTTTTAAATAGTGATTTACCAGGAGAAACACAAAGCAAACAGTTAATTTTTTTATCATTATACATTTAATAAATACATCAATCAATACAAACAAAAAATAAGGCGATTCGTTACCTATTTTTCGTGATATTACACCTGAAATCGCAACAAATTCACTAAAAATAGTGTGTTTTTTTGAAAACCAAAAGTCGGTCAACTTTGAACGGCTATATCTTCTAAACTAAAAATGTGATATTATTAAGAGTGGCAGATTTGAAATCGTTGAAAAGTTTCCTATAACATGGGTTTATTCAAAACTTCGTCGGCGCTCATGAAAATTTTGATTTTTGCAACCTCGTTTGCTCTACCTGCGCTACTGTGCGTCGTACGCATTTAAAGTGACAAAAAGGTACAAATAGAACGGATTTTTATTGTGACCATATGCTTATCTTGTAGCTTATCATTACCTGTATAATTGGGAAATTTTTCGTTTTCTCGATAATTAAAAAAAACCAAGGCATTCGCACGTGACCAAAACAGAAGTCGTTTTCGCGGCAAACAATTCAAACGCCTATTTCAGCGAAATCTGTGGCAATATTTCAATGTGGGTAATTTTAGAATGTTGTGTGTGGACTGAAGTCTCTCAAAAATGGTTTTGATTTTATCCAAAAATTATTAATACTTTTTTTGTAACTTAACTTTAAGCCCTGTCGAACGTGACATTTTCTTCCATCATGCTATTTATGTTGTTTCTGTTGTACTACCTACGGTCTACTTTCATTATAGGTCTTCCTGCGTAATACACATATACATTAGGATGGGCCACCACACAGAAATGAAAATTGGATTGTTTAATTATGATCTGCAAAATATTTCGTCGCTGGGTCAACCCGTCTGTGAGCTAATCGCTGAAAACACCTCTAAAAATCATGTTTTATCCCGTGTAATTTTTACGTTGCGTTTTTGTCATCATTTTTATCATGTTGGCATCATTCGAAAGGCCATTTATTGTTTGTAAAATACTACCACCAAATACGAAAGAGTTGTCAGTTGTCAATATGATAAAACACAAAAAATACTATAAACGTCCAATAAATCGACCAATAAGTCACTATAAGACAATAATCAAAATTTATTTAAATTTAATTTGAAGTGGTTTCAAGGGTCTATTAATTCAGAGAAAATTTTTGTAGAACAGTGCAACAGAATAATATTATGATTTTTATGATTTATTTAGGAACGAAATATTATATAAATTATCGATAAATAATCCAAACTTTATTTTCGTGAGGTGACTGGAAATTGTTTTCTCATTTGTTTGAACCTCGACCCAGCCTACTGTATATAACACCGTGCGACACGATATCCCTTGCACACCGTGCAGGGGTTTTCCCAGCGCGTTGGAAAATTGCGAACATCCAGCCCATCCCTAAAAAAGGTGAGACTAATAACCCTGCTAACTATCGACCGATCGCGATTTGCTCAGCGCTTGCGAAGGTTACGGAGAGTATGGTTAACCACCATCTAGTGAGGTATTTAGAAACTAATGACTTACTTAATGATCGACAGTACGGCTTACGTAGGAATCGATCTACGGGAGGCCTGATGACACTGCTATCCGAAAAGTGGAATCGATCTATTCACCAGCTTGGTGGAGGAAGGTCGTTGCTCTAGATATCTCCAAGGCCTTTGATAGAGTTTGGCACTGCGCACTCATATCAAAGCTTATCGCTTTTGGTGTTGGTAGTGACTTCTCTCGATTTATATCGAGCTTCCTCAGAGATCGCACTATACGTGTTGTTGTAGATGGGTTCTCATCCGATGAGCATAGGTTAACCGCAGGAGTCCTTTCCCCTCCATTTTTCTTATTTTCATCGACGACCTCTTGGATCGGACTTTGAATCCAATATAATCATTCGCGGATGACAGCAACCTCTGTCATTCATACTCATTCGTTCATAGACCAAGTCGTCAAGAAATTGAGGATAAGAGGCGATTAACGGATGAGTCACTTAGCCAGGATTTGATGGCCATTTCTGAATGGGGTCGAGTGAATAGAGTAGATTTTAATGCACGTAAGACCCAGTGCTCCTTGTTGTCTCACAAGCGATTCACTGATCCAACGGTGTCGTCGATTTTAATGAACGATGTAGATATTGAAACATCAGATACTCTCGATGTTCTAGTCATGATAGTACAACGTGATGTTCGTTGGACAAAACATGTATTTGATGTGTCGAAAGATGCCTTCAAATGTTTAGGCTTTTTAAAATGATGTAAGAAATATTGCACACCCTCTGATCTGCTCAATATCTACACTACCTACATCAGACCAAAGATGGAATACAACTCCCACATATGGTCGGGTGCTTCAGCTTCATCACTGGAGCTACTTGACCGTGTGCAGAGAAGGGCGATGGTGTTGACGTAGGTGACGGTAGGATATCCAATTCTATTGTCTCCCTTGAACACCATCGTAATGTTGGTTGTGTGTCATTGTTCTGTCGATACTTTCAAGGTGTTTGTTCTTCGGAAATTCGTGATCTGATACCGCCCGTGAGAATGTTCGGTAGAGATACGCAACTCTCCAGGAACGCTCACCCATTTGTTGTCGATTGGACAACCGGTCGCACTACACATTACATAATAAATTCGTTCTTCGCCCGTACTATCCGTATGTGGAATCGACTTCCGGCAAATATCTTTCCACCCAATTACGACATTCAGAGATTCAAAACAGATGTCAACAGACACTACTCCCTCTTTCCTCCTTCCAATACCTGATCTTCCTTCCGCCAACGCAATGCACTGCATTTATAGGGGACATCCCCTGAGTGTTGGCTCAGTGGAAAAAATATTTTTTTCTAACTTATAATTTTATGTACAATCTAATCGCAAAATATTTTGATTGATACAATTTAATTGATATATGAAAATTGTAAAATTGTCTAAATTAGCATTGTAACATCTGTGTCTACTGTAGCATCAAAATTTACTACTTCACAGTTAATACAGTGTCTTCTATGGAAGAATATTAGCACAGCTCAGAATATTGCTGCATCAGCTCCAATGCATTCCTCTGTGAATATCTGTTGGCAAATTAAAGCCACTTCGAATAGTATTTTTATGCGGAATGTCGATTGTATTCTATTTATAGCTGACATTTTATATATGAGCTGACATTTAAATGAAACTTTTCCAATGGAAATCGAAATATCAAAAGGCACTGTGACAACACTGCAAACAACACTACTCCTCCTTCAACCAAAAGAAGACAACCATTATTCCGATCCGTTTAAGGAGTTCATTGTAGCAGTAACAACATTCCAGCTGCCGATATATACTGCAGCAAGCGAATATAGGTCGATGTCATGGTGGAATGTAAACGACAAACGAGAAAAATTAAAAGTTTGTTTGTTCGGGAAATAAGGATGAAGTGTGTGCACTGGGCACAATGTGAAAAGAGGAACCATAAAATTCTTTAAAGCACAATCAGTACAAAATAAGAATTTATATGTATTTTTTCTGAAAATCCATTTGTTTCGCCACAAACGAATTTCGAGTCAATAAATTGACTGGAATGTTATTATGTGGAAGGAGTTTCTGTCTACTAAGTAGCATGTGAAAAGGCAAAACAAACAGATTAATTAATTAATCTTGTTAATGTAATTTTTGTCTGGATAATAATGTATTTCGTCTGTACATTAAATAAGATAAAGATAATATTTATTCCATTTCCAAATATATACATCGATATGAGGTTGTTAAATTTGGAGCTTTTTTACTCAAGAAGTTAAGCAGAAACATCGAAACTTCTAAAAGCTCAACTTCTTGCACCACAATACACGTCCTAACAACCATTTGCTGTGTACATTCAACGATGCCCATTTATTGCCACATTTTAGTAGCTCTAGTGGGGCAAATTTCCTATGATGCATATTTTTACATTTTCTTTATCATCACTTTAACATTTTCTTGGGGAACTGCATTCATCTCAATGATCCAGGCGAACCTTAAGCAGATTCTCTAAGACGTTAAGTCACTTCACAACATAAATACAGACCTACATACATACATACATCCGTATGTATGACTGAGTGTATGTATGTTTGAGTATACAAATGAAATTGAAGACTATTGCCACTTAACAACTCCTCCTATGAGGCAATTTTATTTGCTTTGCTTTACTCTCCTTGTTGCAATTCCGCCAACAAGAACAAAAGAAATGGAAAGTAGCGGCGGCGGGAGGAAGTAACAACGTCAAAAACCCGTCAGGATTCAAAGGTTTTTGCCATCTTAAGGATACAAATCCTTAAGTGCACTTCTACTGAGTGCTGAGTGCATTTAGTACAAATTGCAATTTGTATTAAGCCAGAAATAAAGAAAAAACGAAGAAAAACTAAATCATTTTTTTTATCGAAACTGCTACTTGGGATTTTCTTGCGATTCATCCATCCTCTTCTTAGATTTTCATTCTTGCACGTTTTAACTTTTTCATACTATGAACATAGTTGAATATAGACCACATGCATTCAAGTACATTCTTAAAGAATGACATTGAGTAGCAAATGGAAAAAGAGCATTTAGTTTGGCCGCAACGAAGCGGAGATGCCCTACATGCAGTAGTGCACTTAAGGAACTGAAATACTTTTTTCCGCATCACTTTTACAATCCAGTAAAAACTCTTTCTAATTATTTTGCAAGAAAAAGTACTGTAAAGAAAAATTGCTTACAACATGTTTATAAATAAGTACTTATCAAAAGTTGTAAAATAGGCGTTGAAGTGTGTTACAAAAATGCTACCAGAACTAAGAAAAAACAATCGAGTTTAAATTCGCAAGGTTGCCAACTTCATGAAGGGACCATGCCATCGTCGCCCAAATATTGTCTTCAGATCGGAATATTATAGTTGTAGAGTAGTGTTGTATGGGAATTTTAGGAGTTCGATTTGGATACTCTAGAACCTCCAAATATGAGGGAAAGTGGTATGAATACATAAAAGCCCAAAAACTGCATCGGAGTCACCGCCATTAATTTTCCCTCCCCAACATTTTTTTCGAACACACATATGTTCCCACCGAACACACTGGTCCGAGGAAGCCGCTAGCTTTTCAACTTTTTTCAACCCCCACATTTTCCCTAAATATACCTATCTCCTATCTTATAATTTTTGTTATGACAGTCCGGTGTGGACCCTAGCTGGGTTAAATGTAAGGTCAACCTCTACTAATTTTCCCTCCCCAATATTTTTCCAATCAAACGTTCCCCCTACCCCTACTTCTTAATGGGGCTCCCATATAAAAACAATTTTTTATAAAATTTGCTCCCACCACTCTAACAGCCCCCAGGAGGCCCTAAGGGGAGTCAAATGTATGTTCAGCCCCAATATTTTCTCAGAACGTACCTACCCTCTATCTTCAACCATTTCAGGGGTCTCCACACATTTTTTATGAAGGAAATGCCCAAAACTGCCCCCTAGTCACCCCTAGAGGGATGACATGTAAGACTAGCCCCCATTAATTTTCTCTCCACAACATTCCCCCCAAAACATACCTGTCGCTTATGTCCACTTTGTAACGGGGCTCCCATACAAAACATATTTTTTTTAAATTGATCCCCTGTCTAACTGTCCCAAGGAGGCCTAAGGGGAATCAAATGTATGACAAGCCCCCAATATTTTTTAGAACACACCTACCCTTTATCTGCAACTCATTAAGGTGGCGCCCCATACATTCGTCTATTTTTATATTTCTATATTTTTATATTTTTATATTTTTATATTTCTATATTTTTATATTTTTATATTTTTATATTTTTATATTTTTATATTTTTATATTTTTATATTTTTATATTTTTATATTTTTATATTTTTATATTTTTATATTTTTATATTTTTATATTTTTATATTTTTATATTTTTATATTTTTATATTTTTATATTTTTATATTTTTATATTTTTATATTTTTATATTTTTATATTTTTATATTTTTATATTTTTATATTTTTATATTTTTATATTTTTATATTTTTATATTTTTATATTTTTATATTTTTATATTTTTATATTTTTATATTTTTATATTTTTATATTTTTATATTTTTATATTTTTATATTTTTATATTTTTATATTTTTATATTTTTATATTTTTATATTTTTATATTTTTATATTTTTATATTTTTATATTTTTATATTTTTATATTTTTATATTTTTATATTTTTATATTTTTATGTTTTTATGTTTTTATATTTTTATATTTTTATATTTTTATATTTTTATATTTTTATATTTTTATATTTTTATATTTTTATATTTTTATATTTTTATATTTTTATATTTTTATATTTTTATATTTTTATATTTTTATATTTTTATATTTTTATATTTTTATATTTTTATATTTTTATATTTTTATATTTTTATATTTTTATATTTTTATATTTTTATATTTTTATATTTTTATATTTTTATATTTTTATATTTTTATATTTTTATATTTTTATATTTTTATATTTTTATATTTTTATATTTTTATATTTTTATATTTTTATATTTTTATATTTTTATATTTTTATATTTTTATATTTTTATATTTTTATATTTTTATATTTTTATATTTTTATATTTTTATATTTTTATATTTTTATATTTTTATATTTTTATATTTTTATATTTTTATATTTTTATATTTTTATATTTTTATATTTTTATATTTTTATATTTTTATATTTTTATATTTTTATATTTTTATATTTTTATATTTTTATATTTTTATATTTTTATATTTTTATATTTTTATATTTTTATATTTTTATATTTTTATATTTTTATATTTTTATATTTTTATATTTTTATATTTTTATATTTTTATATTTTTATATTTTTATATTTTTATATTTTTATATTTTTATATTTTTATATTTTTATATTTTTATATTTTTATATTTTTATATTTTTATATTTTTATATTTTTATATTTTTATATTTTTATATTTTTATATTTTTATATTTTTATATTTTTATATTTTTATATTTTTATATTTTTATATTTTTATATTTTTATATTTTTATATTTTTATATTTTTATATTTTTATATTTTTATATTTTTATATTTTTATATTTTTATATTTTTATATTTTTATATTTTTATATTTTTATATTTTTATATTTTTATATTTTTATATTTTTATATTTTTATATTTTTATATTTTTATATTTTTATATTTTTATATTTTTATATTTTTATATTTTTATATTTTTACATTTTTATATTTTTATATTTTTATATTTTTATATTTTTATATTTTTATATTTTTATATTTTTATATTTTTATATTTTTATATTTTTATATTTTTATATTTTTATCTATATATATAAAAGAGTTGCGTTACTGACTGACTGACTGACTGACTTATCATTGACCAGCCCCCAGACCAAACGGCTGAAGCCAGGGTCATGAAATTTTCAGGGTAGTTCCCAAATATGACGTAGACGTCGACTAAGAAAGGGTTTTACGAAATTCGTACTTTTAGGGGATAAAATGGCCCAAAAAGGGATAAACATCGAACCTTCGTCCTGACTAAACGGCAGTAGCTATAAACATGAAATTCGGTGAGTTCCTTGCAATGACCATGCAGACGAGCTACAAATAGGGATTTTTCGAAATTCGTACTTTTAAGGGACGACCGGGACAAAAAGGGATAAAAATGGTACCAACTAAAGTATTACAGCTAGAAACGTGAAATTTGGTATGTAAATTCCTCTGACCATATAGAAACGAAGTAAAATTGGATTTTTCGAAATTTGTACTTTTAAGGGCCGAGCGGGACAAAAAGGGATAAAAATGGTACCAACTAAAGTATTACAGCTAGAAACGTGAAATTTGGTATGTAAATTCCTCTGACCATATAGAAACGAAGTAAAATTGGATTTTTCGAAATTTGTACTTATAAGGGACGAGCGGGACAAAAAGGGATAAAAATGGTACCAACTAAAGTATTACAGCTAGAAACGTGAAATTTGGTATGTAAATTCCTCTGACCATATAGAAACGAAGTAAAATTGGATTTTTCGAAATTTGTACTTATAAGGGACGAGCGGGACAAAAAGGGATAAAAATGGTACCAACTAAAGTATTACAACTAGAATCGTGAAATTTGGTATGTAAATTCCTCTGACCATATAGAAACGAAGTAAAATTGGATTTTTAGAAATTTGTACTTTTAAGGGACGAGCGGGACAAAAACGGATAAAAATGGTACCAACTAAAGTATTACAGCTAGAAACGTGAAATTTGGTATGTAAATTCCTCTGACCATATAGAAACGAAGTAAAATTGGATTTTTCGAAATTTGTACTTTTAAGGGACGAGCGGGACAAAAAGGGATAAAAATGGTACCAACTAAAGTATTACAGCTAGAAACGTGAAATTTGGTATGTAAATTCCTCTGACCATATAGAAACGAAGTAAAATTGGATTTTTCGAAATTTGTACTTATAAGGGACGAGCGGGACAAAAAGGGATAAAAATGGTACCAACTAAAGTATTACAGCTAGAAACGTGAAATTTGGTATGTAAATTCCTCTGACCATATAGAAACGAAGTAAAATTGGATTTTTCGAAATTTGTACTTATAAGGGACGAGCGGGACAAAAAGGGATAAAAATGGTACCAACTAAAGTATTACAACTAGAATCGT